>WHUX01000479.1:0-23727 GCA_015179025.1 Terfezia claveryi
TTACTTGTGTAACCTTGTATACAATGTTGAGTTTTTGAATTGAAGAGGCACTGCAAGTACCTATGGCATTGGATATGCGCCTCTCGAAGCCACCCACTTTCCATGACAGAATGGTTTTCCGTGATAGAAGTGGTTTTCCATGACAGAAGTGGTTTTCTATGACAGTAGCGGATTTCCGTGACAGAAGTAGTTTTCCATGACAGAAGTCCGTGATACTGTCCCTCTGTCCTAGAGAGTTAATAAATATGTTCAATTCCCTGATGTATTGCTTGACCAGTCCACCAACTACAACAGCCTGAAAGTATCAACCGCCAACCCCTTTTACCAATATGTCTATCTCTCCAAACGTCCTGGTCCCTTCATTTGCGATAGATTCGTCCCTCACCAGGATCTAGGGGATACTAGTTCAAGTGGGAGGCGAGAAGTCTACCTGTTTCACAGAATGGTGGGAGACGACTGAATGGGCTGGCAAAGTCCATGACAATCTTGCCAAGGACATGCTGAATTGAAACAATATTAGCCACCATGATAGATTCCGAACTGCGAACGGTAATGCACTGGGCTCAATTCGGTCAAGGCGCAAAGGTCAGTAGTGGAGAACCTTTCATATATTGCTTGGGTTGCAACAGTTCGTTAAAGCACCCGAGTGCATTCAACTTGGGTACGACACATATGAAATCACATCTAAGCTCTAGGAGATGCTGTATGCAATTGGGCGAAAAAAGGAGGATATTGCCAACATGTTTGTAAGGGTAATTATATAATCCATGCCAATGCAGAATACGCAGACTGATATTATCCATAGGCTGCAACTACTACTGCTATACAAGTTCCTCAATTTAGTGATGATGTATTTCAACATGAACTGATGAAAACAGTCATTGCATCCAACCTACCTTTCCGGACAATCGAGCATCCACAATTCCACCACCTCCTAAACCTTCTCAGCCTCGAATAAATATCCCCAGTGCAACTACACTTCGGCGTAGTATACATTATTATGCAGCGGAAATTCAAGTGAAGCTCAAGAAAAGCCTTCCAGACGATACATTGCTTCACCTCGCCACTGACTGTTGGACCTCACCTAATAAATTAGCATTTATGGGTACAACACTCCACTACATAGACAAAGAATGGCAAGTGCGTCAACATACTATCGGATTCCAATTCCTTGGAGGGGAATCTCATAATGCAGTACAACTGGCCAATAAGCTAAGCCAAATAATCGGGACTTGGGTATCACTAGCCAGGTCTTAGCTATTGTCTCAGACAATGCTAGTGTCAACATAGCACTGGCCAAGCATTTACAGGCAAATGTATTCTGTCCAAAGTGGAATGCGGAGCAATATACACTTCCCTGCCTCGCACATGTTATCGCGTTGGTGAGCAACCAGTTCATGAAAGAACTTAAGTCAAGCCCAAATAATGATGACACTATCTCATCCGCTCCTCAAGTAGAGACTTCAATCAAAGCACGCAAGGGTATGCGCCAGGTACATTTGCGCGATCAGTATGCAAGGTTAGTCATATTTGCTCTGCAATAACCCCGTCACAGAATTCCACATGTCACGGAATTACACAATGTCACGGAATTCCACATGTCACGGAATTCCACAATGTCACGGAATCCTATCCCCCAATCCCATGTGCTAACAGTTTTCCAGGTTTAGGAGCTATGTAAAGCTATAGTGGCTAGTCCTCAACGGTTGGCACAATTCAAAGAACTCCAAAATAACACTCCCATGCCAATGGGCCTCATACAGGACGTCAGAACTCGGTGGAACTCCACCTTTGACATGCATACGTGAGCATTGCGACTACAGTCATACATTGAACAATGGATCAGTCTGACTACAACTGAAGGAAAGTATAGCCTATTGTGGCTGAGTAAAGAAGAATGGGCCAAGTTCAGGAGGCTATAATTTTTCGGAAACCGCTCTCTGATTATATACATGCTATTTCTACAGGCCAGTATGCGACTATACACAACGCGTTATTCATCTACAACAACATTTTCGACCATATCGAAAAACAACGCAAACGTATACACAAACTTCCAGCCAGCGCGACGTGGGCACCAAGATTTTTGTACGCTACGAAAGGCTGTTACCTCATATTGCAGAAGTATTATTCGAGAATGGAAAAACAATCACTCATCTACAATCTAGCGACTATCCTGGATCCATCTAAGAAGTTATCCTTGTACGCGAATTGGGGAAATGTCTCGGTGCAGGATCCTACCATGAATTAGGAGGCTGTTGACTGCATACCATACACAGAATATTACCAGTAAGTATCAATTCTACGAATGTTATGGAGTACATTCCGTGACAACAGATGCATCCGTAACAACAGATATATCCGTGACATTATAAAACGAATGAGAATTTGACCTTATTAGGTACTTAGAGTACAGTTTGAGGAATATTTTAATATCAACTATGCCAGGTACACACCGGAGCCCTAGGCTCAGAAGAGTCGCCTCGACGATTCAGAGCAATCCTACATCATGCGTCGACTACAAGAGCAGACAGTGACCAAATCAGAGAATATTCCGGAGGTCAAGAGATACTTAACCAGTGGTCTGGCCATACTAGATGGGCAGTGTCCCCTATCCTGGTGGAAGGTTCATGCCATTGAATACCCGACGCTAGCACGAATGGCAAGGGACATATTGAGTATTCCACTGACATCTGTGGCTGTTGAGCGTATATTCAGTGGTGCTCGAGATATTTTGCCTTACCGCCGGAACCGAATGGGTCACCAGATGATCACAGTGCTAATGTTGACGAAATCTTGGGACTCGATATACGCAAAATATACAGAACCAGACCCTGAGAACACTCCTGCACATGTGGAAGAAGGATTAGCTGATCATGATGAAATTGATATGAGCCAGGAGACACAGGCTCTCAGATATGACGCAGAATTCCTCTGCCGCATGATGCCAGTCACTCTAGATGGACCATCAGGAAATGGTGATACGGTGTCAGAGTATAAGAGTAGTGTGGAGAGAGAGGAAGAGTTTGAGGGAGATGATCTTGATGTGGGAGATACAACTTCTCAGATTTCTAGCCCATTCAACAATTTCAGTGCGCAGTCAGCGGGAGGAATTGGCTTATTCCAAGACAGCCTATTGAGGGAGGAAAGAGGGATCCCAACACCCTGCACCCCACATCGCAGCACTAAGCACCCTGCCTCTCCATCCGTCAACCTGACGCCTTCAATGGCAACGAGGCTCCAGAAAAAGTTACGGCCCACTCAGCGTAGGAATTACAAAGTGTGAGCCTGCATACTTGAGGGGGCGCAAACCGAGGTAGGTATGGTCAATTATCCTTTGTTCATTGTTTTTTTCCTTTGTCCTTTGTACCTGAGTTTTGCTTTTTCCTATTAGCTTCCCTTGTATGGGTGGGATTCTTTTTGTGCATGGGTTTCCTTAATGTGTTGTTTTTTTGGTTGAATTGTGATTATTATGACGAGTGACACCAGGGTGGATTAGTTCTCATGATGAATCCGCGGTTGATACTCTTTTTTATTTTTTTTATTTTGGTCATTGATTACTTACGGGATGTAAATTGAGTTTGAGGAGAATAGGAATAATTCACGATGTGGAACTGTGGGCACTTCTTGGGTGGACGTATGAATCTTGAGAGCATTTATGTATGAATTATTATTAAGATAGGGCGGATGGAGGGTTTAGGGATTAGAAGCAAACGTGAGAAATTTGGGTGTAAGGAAAAGGATAACATGGGGACGAGTAGGTAGGACGTTTGATATAGAATGTGTGGACGTATGGCAGCACAAACAGGGCATAGAGAACGTGAGAGACAAATTTGAAAGAATTGTTCTAGAAATCGTGATAGCAGAAGCAATCCGTAACTAAGAATGGTGACATTGGCAAAAACCATACAAAGGGACAGGAACGGGGTTTGGTGGGATCGGTGCTATGCTGGAAAATGAAGCGAGTGATCTCTGACAAGACTAGCAATCCGTGACAAGAGTGGCAATCCATGACAAGAGGGGCAATCCGTGACAAGGCGTATGCACGGACGAATAGGGGAAAGAACGGAAAATCCCTGGACTTGGCAAATGCACAAGTGTGAACGAGGTTAGTAAGGGATCTTGGTGAGTAATCTGTAGATCACCGATTAATCGGCGAAGTGGTCCGAGGCGAGTTGCAGTAGGCAGGGACCGAGGCGAGTCAATAGCTGAACGAGTTGTAAGGGCCAGAAACTCGGACTGACTCACCCCGTGGCGCACACTATTCATAGGTGGCTGCTTGACCGGGGTGTTCTGCAGCTGGGTGGTCGTGGTAGGTACGGAGAATGCGGAGGTGTATTTCCAGGGAGTCAGGAACATAAACTAGACCATTAACGAGTATAAGTCCTTCCGAGAGCTGACATTCAGCCAAAGGGATTATCGGGTGTTTTCTGGTGCCGTTCTTGAGGGCGTGCATAATCTCGAGAGCGAGCTTGTCAGTCTTGAGGGCGGCAAGAATGTCTTTGTTGTTAACAATTGAGGCTGCAGAAAGCGAAAATTTCTCGGTGGGTATTAGGGCCTGTGTTGGGTGAGCATGACCATCCCCTTCCTCAGGGAGGTCTCCAGATCTCCTGGTGAGTGCATCGGCTTTGGTGTTCTGGGTGCCAGGTCTGAAGACAATCTTGAAGTTATATTGGGCTATTTCCTGCGCCCAACGAGCTTGTCGGTGTGATGGAGAATAAGGAAGAGTAGGGAAAAGTTTGATTTTTTGAAGTTTTTTTTTAGTTTTTTTTATTATTATTTTATTTTTATTATTTACTTATGGGTTTTCGTTTATCAAGTGATTTAGTTAGTTAAATGAATGGCATTGTTTTTGGTGATTTGCTTGTTTACGCTGACACCCGAACAGACTTGTTCGAGTGTCAAATTAAAGAGGTTGATATGCTAGAAAAGCAAGAGATTTGACAGTCGAACAGAGTTGTTCGGGTGTCGAATAAGCAGAAGATTTGACAGTCGAACAGAGTTGTTCGGGTGTCGAATAAGGGAAAGGTGAAGATTTGACAGTCGAACAGAGTTGTTCGGGTGTCGAATAAGGAAAAGCAAGAGATTTGACAGTCGAACAGAGTTGTTCGGGTGTCGAATAAGCAGAAGATTTGACAGTCGAACAGAGTTGTTCGGGTGTCGAATAAGGGAAAGGTGAAGAAATGACAGTCGAACAAGCTTGTCCGGGTGTCAAGAGAGATGGGTGTCAGTATGACGGTTAGTTCGAGGCAGAATTACGCAAAAGTTAGTCTTGCTGGTTGATAATGATGTTATTGTGACGGAAAGCAGAAGAATACGGTCGTTATGGTATTTTTATGGAAGAACTCGAGGGAGGCGAGAAGAACAGCGATTTTGTGATGTACAATTCTACTTTTGTGATCTCTCTATCTTTTCTTCTTTTCTAAGTTAGCAATACTATTGAAGCTCTCACCCGGTCCTTCTGTGCATATTCTTCCGTTAAGATGGAGAATAAGGAAGAGTAGGGAAAAGTTTGATTTTTTGAAGTTTTTTTTAGTTTTTTTTATTATTATTTTATTTTTATTATTTACTTATGGGTTTTCGTTTATCAAGTGATTTAGTTAGTTAAATGAATGGCATTGTTTTTGGTGATTTGCTTGTTTACGCTGACACCCGAACAGACTTGTTCGAGTGTCAAATTAAAGAGGTTGATATGCTAGAAAAGCAAGAGATTTGACAGTCGAACAGAGTTGTTCGGGTGTCGAATAAGGGAAAGGTGAAGATTTGACAGTCGAACAGAGTTGTTCGGGTGTCGAATAAGGAAAAGCAAGAGATTTGACAGTCGAACAGAGTTGTTCGGGTGTCGAATAAGCAGAAGATTTGACAGTCGAACAGAGTTGTTCGGGTGTCGAATAAGGGAAAGGTGAAGAAATGACAGTCGAACAAGCTTGTCCGGGTGTCAAGAGAGATGGGTGTCAGTATGACGGTTAGTTCGAGGCAGAATTACGCAAAAGTTAGTCTTGCTGGTTGATAATGATGTTATTGTGACGGAAAGCAGAAGAATACGGTCGTTATGGTATTTTTATGGAAGAACTCGAGGGAGGCGAGAAGAACAGCGATTTTGTGATGTACAATTCTACTTTTGTGATCTCTCTATCTTTTCTTCTTTTCTAAGTTAGCAATACTATTGAAGCTCTCACCCGGTCCTTCTGTGCATATTCTTCCGTTAGGAACGAAGTGCCTTCATATTGGTCCCTTCGACCGGAGAGTTTATCACTAAATTGTTATCACCAAAAGGAAGAAAAAACAAGACGGGGAGTCCCAAAAAACGAAGCAGAAATGTATGAGGTCATAGGAATGGTTAGCGGGAAGCTAATCAAAATGTCGTGGGAGAAATGGGTGTGGATGACGATAGTATGGATGCTAATGGAAATGTACAAAGACCTGAAGAGGATCTGGAACTTGGAAAGAAGAGAGGAATCAAGAAGGAAGAACGAAGAACAAGAAAAAGGATCAAAGCGATCCTCGAAGACGACAGAAAGAAGCGAATTTTCAGAATTAAACGACATAGTATCTAAGCTTAAGAGGCAAGTAAGAAATAGAAGGAGAGCAGAACGACTGACAAGGAGAATTCCTATACAAGTGTACAGTTCTCAATCCATAACCTATCCTTGCAGCGAAAAGCTAGAAAAGGTTTTGACCAAAATTGACTCATTCCTGGACAAAATGTCTCCTGAAGAAGAGGGAACCTATCATCAAGAGCCTGGAGAAAGCTCAAAAGCGGCAGGGAAGCGAAAGGCGAGAGAAGGGAGAAATAGTCCTGCGGTGCCTCGTGAAGTTCAAATTGCAACCTTGGGCCCAGTGGCTTTTTATCCTTTACCTGGTCAACAGGGAGCACCTTATTTCGACGGAACAGATGCCTCTGATTTCCTTGCCAAATGGGATAATCTAACAGTTGAGTGGACAGAGGAGCAGAAGATAAAGAGAATTGTCCAATACTGTGAGAAATCAATTGGAAAATATCTCAAGACAATTAGGTCGTACAAGGAGAACGATTGGGATGAATTCAAGAAGCAACTGTTGAAGGATTTCAGGGCCAGCGACTCAGAGTTGAAAAGGATCACGGTAAAGGACTTGCGAAGGATAGTATCGGAAATGAGAAAGAAGGAAAATCCAAGTCCTGGCGACTACCGTTCGTTCATCATCGAATACAGTGAACGATCAGAAATGTTATTGGAGAAAAGAAGGTTGGATGAGTGGACTAGGATTACATTATTCTTGCGGGCCTTCAAAATTCGTGCAGGAGATAAGATTTGCAAGAAGTGTGAGATCGATCTAGAGAATCCTGACACACTCATAGATAAGTGGGAGGACGTCAAGCAGACCGCGTTGGAATGGTCAGAGGATGAAGGGTCGCAGATGACAAGGTTCTTTAGGGAAGAAGAAGATGAGACAGAATATGAAGAAGCGGTACCTCAAGTCAAGATACTTAAGAACGAAAGTAAGCACAAGGAGACGAAGAAGGAAACCTCAAAGAAGCAGGAAAAGGTGGACCCAATGGATGAAATAGTAAACCAGCTTAAGGACTTGAAATTACAGCACCTAGAAGCACAGCGAGCAGCGAGGGAGGAAGCTATTAAAAGAGATCTTGAACTGGCGGAGTTGAAGAAGCTGGCAACGGCGGCTCCCAAGCAGCAACAGCTATATAATCCCAACCAATTTGGAAGACGGGATTATCCTTCTAATGCCACGAACCAGGGTGCGAATCAAGGCGGAGCGAGGTTCCAAGGGTGTTTTTGGTGTGGGGGAGCGCACAGAAGGGATGACTGCAAGGGATTTAAGAAAGCGTTGGAAGGTGGGGATATACATTTCCGAGGGACGTCCTTGTTTCTAGGTCCACAAGATACCGAAGGAACAATTAGGGTGCCGTATCCAACAACAAATGAGGAAGGAAAGATTACTGAGTGGCAAGAAGAGTGGGTGCGAAAGGCGTTGAAGACAAAAGAATCGAAAATCGATACCATTAAGTCTTCGTCAAGCGCAGTCACTCTAGAAGAGCCTTTGCCAGACGCGAATACGGTACGTGGAGAAAAGGAGGGATATGTTTGTGGACGAATGCATGGGAAACCGATGATGCTTAGACCGGCCATGACTCAGTGCAATGCTCGAGGGGTTGAAGAGGGTATTTCAAAAGAAACTAAGGAAAAGATGAAGTTCTGGCAACCTCATGAAATTAAGCCGCCCCAAAAGCAAGATGCTCCACAACAAAGGAAACCAAAAGTGCAAGACCCTTCTCTTGAAGACGAACTGATGCAGGACATTGAGGACCTTGAGGAGGAGGAAGCCAAGCCAACGAAGGAAAAGGAAAAGGGAAAGGGGAAGGGGATGAAGAAGGCGAGTGAGAAGAAAGCAGAGGAGGAGGATGAAGTTAGGAATCTCCCTGTTTGGATGAAAATGCGGGAGAACCTTGATCTCGACCAAATTGCACACAAATTAATGAGTGGAGTTGGACTTAACGTCGAAGAAATTTTGGCTGCAGCGGGGCCAGAATTAGTCCAACGGTGTACAGGGATTAAGAGAGTGCCCAAAATAAATGAGATCCAGCAACGCATAGAGCGAAAGGTCGACTCGGTCGTTTCACGCATATACAAACGTGAAGCGGATAGAGAACTCTATGCGGCGGCATGCCCAACTTGCATTGCTGTGATCAATGACAGAGACGAGGATCCAATGGAAATGCTCATTGACGGAGGATCGGAGTTAAACCTAATGCAACAGGATGTTGTCCGAAAATACAACATTCCTATTGATGTTAAGGTAAAATGGTCTGTGGGAGGAGCCACCGGCCATCACACTTGGGTGCTCGGTGTTTGCCATCGGGTTAACATCGTTATTGGGGGAGTAGTTACTTGTGGTCGCTTTTTTGTGATGGAAGATCTCACCCGAGAAGTCATTCTTGGCAGACCTTGGGTAAGATCGGTCCGAATGCAGGAAGACAATCGGGAAGACGGTAATTGTTATATTACTGTCACGGGTATCAACGGGGATGAGGTTATGTTTTGCGCTGTTCCTTCTGATCATGGAAGAAACCGCGATGAAGCAAAATTCTTGTCGATAATGGGAAACGAGGATCGTCAATGAGTGCCCCGGCTATCATTGACTCCTCGGTAAGACCGGGAAAGACGGGTGAGTATTCAGGTAAGTATATGGGAACTGGTTTATCCGGCGTTAAAGGTGATTTTCTGGCGTTCAGGAGAATAGAGGTATTGATATATACGTTAGAAGGAA
Source organism: Terfezia claveryi (assembly GCA_015179025.1). Lineage (NCBI taxonomy): Eukaryota > Fungi > Ascomycota > Pezizomycetes > Pezizales > Pezizaceae > Terfezia > Terfezia claveryi. Next base: position 9,268 of record WHUX01000479.1, read on the forward strand.
CGAGAAGGATGTTTTTAAGGAAATGAAGGGAAAGGAATCTTCGCAAACTTATACCCTTTACAAGAGAAAGGCAGATAAGATTAGGCCAATGAATATACCTCATAAGGATGGTGCAAAGCCAATTGGTGATAAGGATTGGAGAGAAAAACATATTGAATGGGAAAGAATACTTTTTGAGAGTCGAACGGAAATCTGTCCGACTCTCAACTCTGAACTCGATCCCAATCTTTACACTGACGGCTGGTTAATCCCAAAGTTTTCGAATATTCCACAAGGGTCTAGATTGACGACGGAAAGACTGAGTAGTCTGAAAATTGGGGAAGGAATCACACCGAGAGAAAGAGAGGTATTGATTGAAGTTCTGTTTAATCGAGAAGCTGCAATTGCATTCGATTTTACGCAGAAGGGGGTTTTCAGAGAAGAAATCGAACCTCCTCACCGAATACCAACCGTTCCGCATGAGCCTTGGCAAGTGCCAAGCTTCCACATACCGAAGGCGTTAATGTCGGAAGTCACGAAAATATGTGAAGACAGACTTCAGTGTGGAACCTTGGAACCTAGTTTCGGACCGTATAGAAACCCGTGGTTCCTTGTCAAGAAGAAGAACGGAAAATATCGGCTAATTAACGCTGCGACGCATCTTAATGCTGTTACGATCAAAGATGCTTCTTTACCACCCGCTGTTGACGAGTTTAGCGAAGATTTTTCAGGATACCCGCTGGTTTCTTTAATGGACTTGTTTTCTGGATATGATCAGTGTGCTTTGGCTGAAGAATCCCGTGATTTAACTGCTTTCATGACACCGTTTGGGTTGCTTAGGATGACCACGCTTCCACAGGGATATACAAATGGGGTGCAAGTTTTTGACAGAGTAATCAAAAAGGCTATTAGAGCTGAACTCGCAAGAAGGCTTGCAGCTCCCTTTATCGACGACGTGGCATCTAAGGCAAGTTCTAGGAGTTGGTATTTGCGTATTGATGGTACTTTTGAGGAAGTGTTTCCTGGCGTTAGGCGATTTGTTTTAGAGGCTATTTATTCTATTGACCAGACTTTAGCGGATCTTGAAAGAGCAGGGGCAACCATCGCTGGAGAGAAGAGTGAATTTTTGAAAGACGGACTAAAGATTGTCTCCTTCATGTGCGGATCAGAAGGAAGGACTCCAGTAGAAGAGAAGATCAGAAAGATAGTGGATTGGCCCCCGTGTCGGAATGTAACAGAGATCAAGGCTTTTCTGGGAACTTGCGTTTATTACCGGATTTGGATAGAAAAATTCACATGGATAGCGGAACCTTTGTATAAGCTCACAAGAAGCAAGGAAGTGTTCAGCTGGGGGGAAGAGCAAGAAGAAGCAATGGCAGAGCTCAAATTAAGATTGACTAGTCCACCCGCATTACGACCAATAGATTACGAGCCCAATCGGGGCAGAATTATCCTATCGGTTGATTCGTCATTACTAGGATGGGGAGCGATACTGCAACAGGCCGAGCCGGACAACGAAAAAAGAAGACATCCGGCCAGATATGAGAACGGGGTCTGGAAAGGCGCAGAAAAAGGCTATGATTCAGGGAAACTGGAGTGCCGAGGCCTGCTAAAGGCACTAAAAAAGACACGAAATTACCTATATGGAGTACGATTTCTAGTTGAGATTGATGCGAATACACTAGTGCATCAATTAAATCAACCGGCATCAGACTTACCTGGATCAGTAGTCAATAGATGGCTTGCGTGGATACGATTATTTGATTTTGAAGTAAAGCATGTGTCTGGAAAGAAGCATGGAGGACCAGATGGATTGTCTAGGAGGGAAAGAGGAAAGGATTCGCCCGAGGAAATAGCTCCTGACGAATTCGACTGTACTCTTGATGCCGACTTGGATACAATTAATGGAACACCTCTGAGATGTGGGATACCGACACAAGCAATGGTTGCAGATGCGGAGTGGTATGAAGAGATCGTAGGATTTCTTACCACTATGCGAAGACCACAAGGAATATCGAATAAGGAGTATCGGAAATTAAGACACAGAGCGACGAAGTTCCTAATAAGGGATAACCATCTTTATCGTCGCATGAAGCGAAATCTTCCGCCAGCAAAAGTCATCTGGGAAGCAGGAGAACGACAGCGCATCCTACGAGAATTGCACGACGAAAGTGGACATAGAGGGCGGAATGGAACATACCAGAAAGTGAAGCTTAGATATTGGTGGAAGAGCCTCTACACTGACGTTAAAGACTATGTTCGGACATGTGATCAGTGTCAACGAAGGAAACCTAACCAGTATGACGAAGAACTTCACCCGACAATATACAGTGCAATGTGGAGAAAAGTTGGACTCGACATAATCCACATGCCAAGAGATGCAGGGTGCGGGTACATTGTTGCGATGAGGGATGACCTTACCGGATGGATCGAAGCGAAAGGAATCAGAAAGGCAAACGCAAAGACAGTAGCAGCCTTCGTTTTGGAGTGGATAGCTAGGTTCGGAGTACCGGCACAGATAGTGTGCGATAACGGCTCGGAAAACAAAGGAGAAGTGCAGGAGCTTTTGCAACAGTACAATATCGTGAATATAGCAATTGCTGCATACCATCCTCAGTCTAATGCGTTGGTGGAACGGGGACATCAACAGATTATTGATGCGCTAGCTAAATTGGGCAAAAATTGGACAAAGAACCTACCGTTTGTTCTTTGGGCCGATCGTATCACTACTCGAGCATCAACCGGGTTCCCACCATTTACGCTAGTATTCGGACAAGACTGTGTTTTACCCATTGAGCTAACTGCGATTTCATGGGCAATGGTAGACTGGAATCGGGTACATACAAGAGAACAGTTATTAGCAATTAGAACGAAGCAACTGGAAAGAAAGGAAGAAAACTTGAGAGCTGCTGCTGAGAGATTGGCCGAAAATCGTTTGCTGAATAAACAATTCTTTGACCAAAGAAGGCGGCAAAGAGTTGAAGATTTGGATATCGGTGATCTGGTCCTTCTCTATAATTCTGTATTAACAAAGCAATGGTCTAGGAAGTTAGAGAACCGTTGGCTTGGCCCTTACAGAATTAAAGATTTGCGCAGGGATAGGGGTACCTACCTTCTGGAAGAGTTAGACGGTACCCAAATGAAGCTACCGTACCCGGGGGAAAGGCTGAAACGCTTCTACCCGCGAACAGGGGTCGACTGCGAAGAATACGGACTACCACAAGAGGAAGTAGAGGAAATAGAACTGGGTGAATAGGTGTAGTTTAATATAGCGTGTTACAAATTTACATATGGCGTTATAGGGCAAGTCTAAGCATTGCAGTGTTTTTTTTAATGCGTTTTATCTTATTTAGTGTACCTTAATACATGGTTGAAGGATATAGGAGTATATAAAAGGTGGAAAACAAGAGCTAAGTCTTCCTTTTCTTTCCTCCTCAGGATAACCACCAAGATCACGTCTAGAACCAGCGAACAACAGCCTTCTTCAGTTTTCAGGAAAAACTGAAAAAACTTCGCCCATATTCACCTGTATATCTCTAGTCTTCTTATCACTACTTCTACTATTCCTTACCTATACCTCCATAATGTCTTCTTCTGGACTGGAGCTCGCTCGACCATTCACTATTGCAGAAGGAGAATTGCAGACAAGATTCAAGGAAATAATGATCAGCGAGAGTATTGTCAACACCCAGTTTGAAGGAGCGGTCAAATCCATCGTCGGCGGACCAAATCAATGGAGATTTCTGAAGGGAATAGCACGATTAACAAGAGAAACAGGAGAAAGAGTTGGAGCACTTGCAGCAGCTCAGACGACGTTGATCACACAAGCCACAGACGCCGAACTAGCAGCATGGGGAGTTTCTCGTGAAAGAGCTAAACAAGAGCTACAAATGGACGAGTTAGATAGATTGGGCTCTGTGTATACTGTTGCTCTTCGAAGACGCCGTGATTACAATCTTCTGACGGAAAAATATTGGAGCCCAGAATGGACAATACTTATGGGCGAGCTCTATCCTCCTTGGCCATCTATCGAATTCGCCCGACTATGTTCCCTTGCAGCACAACTATTATCATTTGATCGTGGCATGGATTTAGTTGATGATATCATGCCATTAATCAGGACCGAAATCGCTGCTCGAAAAGAAACGCCAAGAACCAAGAAGGATGACTGGGCAACAGCAGAAGACATTCGGTGGGTACTTCAGAATGCTAACCTACCACTGTTGCTCGAACCACATCAGAAGAAATACCATCCAGCCTATACTGCGATGTTGAGATCGTTGGCAGATCGAATGGGTCAGGACAACCTCTTAAATTCTTTGGAGAATGCGGAAGCCAGGGAAAGAGAGAACCAAAGTCAAGAGGCAGCAGAAGCGGCATTGTCTTCTGTGCCACGAATCCCCGCCGCATCGGTAGTAATACCACCCAATCCTGCAACTTCGACAAGGCAAAGTACACGGATAAGAGGGCGACAGACAACTCGTGGACGTGGCCAGACTCGTAAGCGCCAAAGAGCACCCCCGCAAGAGCAACTCCCCGCCTACAAGCGAATGCGGATAGAGGAGGCAAATGAAGAGGACTGCGATTCTGAAGTGCTAAGGTTGTTGGACCATTCGACACAAGAAGACGTTGACGCCATGAACTCAGAAACTCTCAACGATCTACTCGTGGTAGGTAAGGTTCGAGATATGCTGACAGCACCGAACGCTCACGATGAGAACGAAGAGGAAGATGAGCCATGGGTCCCGCCTGCTCGTATAATACGCAGGCTACGAATGCTCATGAGCGGAATGAAGATGAAGGTAGTGCCGGTGATAAGAGAAATGTCCCCGATAATGAAAAAGGCACCCGAAATCCTTCTTGATAGCGACGATGATGATGAGGAGGAAGAGGAGGACGATGAGTAGGGTTTTTTTTTTGTTATTGTTTAATGTTTTTGGTTTTTTCTTTTTTTGGGGGTAAAATTATCTTTTTCTTTGGTTAGGAATATAGGGAATTTTTTTGGGGATATTAATGGTGTTTTTTTTATTTCATTTGGATGCATTTTTTTTAGGGATTGTATGAGTTTTTTTTATGAGTCATGGTATGTTCGGTTAAGTTGTTTTTCCTTAGTGTTTATTTATTTTTTTGGGATTGGATTTTTGTTGGGTTGACGAGGACGTCAACTCTTGTTAGGGGGGTCGGATGTGATGGAGAATAAGGAAGAGTAGGGAAAAGTTTGATTTTTTGAAGTTTTTTTTAGTTTTTTTTATTATTATTTTATTTTTATTATTTACTTATGGGTTTTCGTTTATCAAGTGATTTAGTTAGTTAAATGAATGGCATTGTTTTTGGTGATTTGCTTGTTTACGCTGACACCCGAACAGACTTGTTCGAGTGTCAAATTAAAGAGGTTGATATGCTAGAAAAGCAAGAGATTTGACAGTCGAACAGAGTTGTTCGGGTGTCGAATAAGCAGAAGATTTGACAGTCGAACAGAGTTGTTCGGGTGTCGAATAAGGGAAAGGTGAAGATTTGACAGTCGAACAGAGTTGTTCGGGTGTCGAATAAGGAAAAGCAAGAGATTTGACAGTCGAACAGAGTTGTTCGGGTGTCGAATAAGCAGAAGATTTGACAGTCGAACAGAGTTGTTCGGGTGTCGAATAAGGGAAAGGTGAAGAAATGACAGTCGAACAAGCTTGTCCGGGTGTCAAGAGAGATGGGTGTCAGTATGACGGTTAGTTCGAGGCAGAATTACGCAAAAGTTAGTCTTGCTGGTTGATAATGATGTTATTGTGACGGAAAGCAGAAGAATACGGTCGTTATGGTATTTTTATGGAAGAACTCGAGGGAGGCGAGAAGAACAGCGATTTTGTGATGTACAATTCTACTTTTGTGATCTCTCTATCTTTTCTTCTTTTCTAAGTTAGCAATACTATTGAAGCTCTCACCCGGTCCTTCTGTGCATATTCTTCCGTTAAGATGGAGAATAAGGAAGAGTAGGGAAAAGTTTGATTTTTTGAAGTTTTTTTTAGTTTTTTTTATTATTATTTTATTTTTATTATTTACTTATGGGTTTTCGTTTATCAAGTGATTTAGTTAGTTAAATGAATGGCATTGTTTTTGGTGATTTGCTTGTTTACGCTGACACCCGAACAGACTTGTTCGAGTGTCAAATTAAAGAGGTTGATATGCTAGAAAAGCAAGAGATTTGACAGTCGAACAGAGTTGTTCGGGTGTCGAATAAGGGAAAGGTGAAGATTTGACAGTCGAACAGAGTTGTTCGGGTGTCGAATAAGGAAAAGCAAGAGATTTGACAGTCGAACAGAGTTGTTCGGGTGTCGAATAAGCAGAAGATTTGACAGTCGAACAGAGTTGTTCGGGTGTCGAATAAGGGAAAGGTGAAGAAATGACAGTCGAACAAGCTTGTCCGGGTGTCAAGAGAGATGGGTGTCAGTATGACGGTTAGTTCGAGGCAGAATTACGCAAAAGTTAGTCTTGCTGGTTGATAATGATGTTATTGTGACGGAAAGCAGAAGAATACGGTCGTTATGGTATTTTTATGGAAGAACTCGAGGGAGGCGAGAAGAACAGCGATTTTGTGATGTACAATTCTACTTTTGTGATCTCTCTATCTTTTCTTCTTTTCTAAGTTAGCAATACTATTGAAGCTCTCACCCGGTCCTTCTGTGCATATTCTTCCGTTAGGAACGAAGTGCCTTCATATCGGTATGAAAGCAAGGCTTTGGAGGTAAAGCTCTGTAGGTTGTGATGGTCGGTGAGGATAGTGAATGGTCGTGGGAGCTGGTGTAAGTAGATGTGCCATTTTTCAAGAGCCAGAATGATTGCTAGCAATTCCTTATCTCCAATGCCATAATTGCATTCAGCGGGTGACATTATTTCCGAAATAAATGCAACTGGGTGCAGAACAAATTTCCCATCTTTTGGGTGTTTCTGTGTCAGGATTCCGGAGGTGACATAATCTGAGGCATCCGTTTCGACCAAGGTCTCAAGCTCAAGGTCGAAATGGCGGAGGATGGGTGCAGAGGTGAAGGTTTTCTTGAGAAGTTTAAAAACCTCTTCATATGAAGAATTCCAAACAAAAGGAACATCTTTTCGAAGCAAGTTAAAAAGAGGTTGGCAAAGAGCAGAATACTTATTGATAAACCTGCGGTAAAAATTGGCAAATCCAAGAAAACACTAGATATCCTTAACAGAACGAGGGGTCTCCCAATTAAGAACTGTATTAACCTTCTCGGGGTCCATTTCCAAGCCATACTCAGAGATAATAAATCCCAAGAATGAGGTTTTCTCAACCGAGAATTCGCATTTCTCTAGTTTCATAAATAACCCAGATTCCTTGAGTTTTTGGAGAACCTTTCGCACCTGTTCCTTAAGTTCTTTTAGATTCCTTGAGTAAATCAAAATGTCGTCGATGTAGCATATACAGAAGATATCTAGGTATTCACAGAGGGTATCATTCATGAATCGTTGAGCGGTAGCAGAGGCATTAGTCAACCCAAAGGGCATAACTAGAAATTCAAAAAGTCCGTACCGAGTGCGGAAGGCAGTTTTCCACTCATCAGCTTCTTTAATACGGATTTGGTTGAAGCATGCACATAAATTGAGGCGTGTAAAGTATTTGCATCCTCGAATCTGGTTCAGGGTTTCTTCGATGCGAGGTAGCGGGTTTCTATCCTTAATCATGATATCATTTAGAGCATGGTAGTCGACACATAGACGTAAGGAACCATCCTTTTTTTTGACAAATAGGACCAGAGAGGCTGCAGAAGAAGAACTGGCTCATATGAAGGATTTGGAGAAATTCTCGTCGATCCATTTGCGTACTTCCTTGAGTTCTGAGTCAGACATAGAGTACATGCAGCCAAAAGGAGGTTTGGCTCCTTCTTGCAAAGGAATAGCATGGTCAACCTATCGATGTGGGGGTAGTATTCGAGCTTCTTTTTCTGAAAAGAAAGCAAGATAATCATGATATTCAGAAGGAACCAATTTAGCCCCAGGTTCAATGGACTCATCCTCGTCAACGGAGGCATATATTGCTGCAATACAGAGGTGAGCATCCGGGTTCTTGATAGCAACCTGAAAAGCTGCTCTGGAAATAATTGATATCCGAAGTGGGTTAGTCACGGGAGGTGTTTTCGGAGGGTGGGTTGGTAGGCAATAGGCATGGCAAAATCCGGAGGCGAAGGTGATGGTATTAACTGACCAGTCAATCGTTGGGTTGTGTCACCTAAGCCATGTTTTTCCCACAATCAAGTCCCACCCGGCTAACTTGGTAACATAGAATGTGAGGGTTTCTTAATGTTGGTCGATAGAGAGTTTCAAGGTGCAAGTGTGTGTGATTTTTCCGATAGGTGAGGGTTTCCCATCAGCAAGTACGAGATCTTCCGACTTGTTTTTCACGTCCAATGGCAAGTTCATGTTCATGGCATAGTCAATATCAATAAACTGGGAGCTAGCTCCCGAGTCTACTATGCACGTGGCAGAAAGCTCTTCATTGACTATACACGGCAAAGCAAGTGGGTCTTCAGACCCCAAATCATGACAATCAGCAGAAAGCACAGCAATTCTAGAAATTCGCAATGCATTCGCAAGGCGCCATTGATGAGCTAGTCGTTGACGGGACTTACGAGAAACCAAAGGTAATATATAACCAGTACCTTCTAAGTGGACTTCCTTCAAAACAGAAAATGAATTAAACACATGGACAGGGTCATGGACAGGATTGATGGCGCCAGGTTGCATCCTGGCACTCTCTAATCGGCCATCATTGATCAAAGAGTATGTTCGTTTTTTGACAACTCAAAGAGATTGTCGGTGGTGGTATCGGGAGAGGCAGTGGGGGTAGGACCAGCTACAGCCAACTTTTTATTTTTGGCTGAGACCGGGCAGACTGTCGCCCAATGACCAGATCCTCCACAATACATACACAGGTTATTGTCTCTGCGGTGTTTGCGGATTTCGGGGGTTAAGGGTCCACGTTTTTTCGTTGTGGTCAAAATGTCCATGGGTCCAGTGGCGGTACCAACTGAAGTAGAAGGGGCTAGTGAACGGGTAGGGGTCATGGATTGGTTGTAGCCGGAGGCTCTAAGAGGGTGTTGGGTGCGTAGGAGTTTAGCACAGTTGTCCAGCTTAATTCAAAGCTGGACAAATTCGTCGAAAGATTCTGGGGGAGAGGCTTGATAGGAAAGGGCTGTTTTGAGCCCGGTATTAGCCCCGTTGGTAAAGAAGGATATTTTAGTCCTATCATCATAGGCTAAAATTGTCGTGTGAGTTACAAACTCAGCATGGTAAGAGGAACAATCGCGGTCTCCTTGGCGGAGATTAAGCAATTTGTGTTCTGCAGTGGCGCGAGCATCGGGATCATCGTAGGCATTTTTCAATGCCTTAGCGAAGGCTTCATAAGTAGAGAAATCAACAGTCCCACTTGTTTTGTTGAGGTGGGGCTCAAACCAATTGGCAGCAGATCCAGAGAGGTAGGAAGCAGCATAGGCAATTTTGGCTGCTTCACTAGTATATCGAGAGGGATCGGAGGAGAACACCAAAGAAAGCTTGGTGAGAAATCGAGTGAATTTTGATCGAGTGCCATCAAAATTCTTAGGCTCATGAACTTTAGGGGCACGAGTAGAGGTAGGCACTGAAGCGCGGACATGGAGGAGGCTTGGGAGGGTTAAGCCATATTGATATCCGCGGTTATAATAGACCCAGAGTGACTCAGTTGAGGTAGAAGTGCCTGTGAGTGGTTAAGCGAAAGTTGATGGTACTCCACGTGCTGACTATATGCCGGCACCATGGGCTGTATGAATGGTGGTGAAAAACGAGGCAGGAGTTCCTGCAGGAATATGTGGTAAAGCAGACGGAGGGGTATTGTCAGTTCGGAGGGCAGCGACCAAGGTGCGCCATATAGCAATTTCAGAAGGTGGAGCGGAGCCAGAGGCCTCCATACGTGCTTCGGACATATTTATTTGTAGCAGAGACTATATGCCGATGCAATAAAGTGTTAAGGACGGAGGTTGTGAGGGGATTCCCACATCGATGCGGTAAACAATGTTGCAGGAGGTGGATGCAAATGTCGAGGTATCACACACGTAGGGGGCTTTACGTGTGTGATCGAGTGTCTAGGGACTTCGGGCGAAACCAAAGTTGAGCGAGGTGTCAAGGTCAATGTCAAGAAGGCGAGGTAGTCTGAGCTACACTCGAAAACTGGGGTGCAGATATATTCGTATAACAACTAGGTACAGGAGAGTAGACAAGTTGTTGCATGGGGAAGAAAGAAACAGAATACAGACCGCAAGAACAGGCTTCTTTTATAGAGATCCTGTCTCCATCTCGAACAATACCTTTTTGGCTAATACAACGGTCTAGACAAAGCATAACGGAAGATGAATACGCAAGCTAGCTCATGGATACACGGATCCTGTAAGATCGTCGAGAACGAGACGTCTGGCAATAACAGATAACGCTAGTGCAAACAGAAGACCTGAAGAATTGTACATAAGCGAAGGTGAAATTTCTGATAAGCTAAAGAAAGAGTTTTGAGTGAGAGCAGGTTGTTCCCAATCTGAGAGTCGTGCCAGTTTTGGTTCGACTCTCGAATAAGGTCTAGGTCAAAATAGGGTTCGAGGGTTTCTGGGGTATTTCCTAAATCTAAGAGTCGTGCCAGTTTTGGTTCGACTCTCAAATAAGGTTTGGGTCAAAATAGGGTTTGAGGGTTTCTGGGGTATTTCCTAAATCTGAGAGTCGTGCCAGTTTTGGTTCTACTCTCAAATAAGGTTCGGGTCAAAATAAGGTTCGAGGTTTTCCAGAGTATTTCCTAGTTTGAGAGTCTTGCCAGTTTTGGTTCGACTCTCAAGTGTCAAATCCATAAGCGAGCGACTAGGACTTCTGGGATACAGTCAGATGTCGGCTAGCCAGGAGAGGCAGGGTCGAGAACATAGTCATATGATATACTTTGGCAAGTGCGTGGGTTGCCGGCGATATCGATCGGGGTCAGGATCGTGATTCGAGAGGGTTCGTAACAGAAAGTCATAGAAGAGATGATCATTAAGTCATAACTATTGAGACAAGTAAGTAGTAACCTTAAGTAGTAAAGTTGCATCATACAATGATAATAGATACCAAGTTAGGAAAGTAAGCAAAGATAATAGGAACATATAAACAATATATAAATATATATAAAAGAAATAATACAAAAGTGTTTAATCAGATAGAAAGTATCCATATTGGGTATCAGTATAATGTGGAAGCAATTTTAAGAAACAACAATGTATTGTATAGAAATACTTAACTATATTGAAAGGAAATGATTATTTTCAATACTCCTTCTCACTTGTTATCCTATGATTAATCCTTAAAAATAGAAGAACTGTAGACTAGGAAAGGCTTTTGAATATATGTCTGCTGGATTGTATTCACCAAGAATGTGCAATAGCATGATAGTGCCAGAGTTAACAAGTTCGCAGACGAAATAATAAGTAACATCAATATCCTTTGACTTATCAGAGATTTGAGGATTATAAGATAGGTCAATAGAGCTATTATGGTGGCTAAGAAGTTATTTGTGATAAGAGTAATAGCAAAAGTTATTTTTTAGCTTAGTTTGTTAGACTTACTAGAAAGGGAGTATATTATGCGGGGGAATTCTTGTACTTTGATACTTTCATTAAGAAATATATACATCATTTTTACACACAAAAGGAAAGTACGAAAATCTTCACTCTGTTACCTTAAGACGATTGATAGCCTGCTTTATATACTACTATCGATTATCGTTTACTTTTTCTTGAGTCTTAAATCTATCACTTACATATGTCGAGACACATAAGTCTTAAGAATCGCTTATTTCTCATTGAGATCGATCCTCGCTTATAGAATTTTTGCTTATCGTAAGAATACTCCGTGATGATTCTGCGAGATACCAATAGATTCCGCCACCTCATTCAACTCTCCGAATATCTAAGAAAGTAATAGTCACTTTAACTATTTGCGATCTTCTTCATATTGGTCCCTTCCCCCGGAGAGCTGAGGCAGTAGGATAAGTAGACTTCTGCAGAATTGTCAGAACATATGTATCGATATCACTCAAAAAAATTGGTACAGAAGGAGGAGAATCGAAAAAAACCCCTTTCAGCCATAATTTTAAGTGCAACCCTTACATTAAAGCCTGTGAAGGCTTTCTTGGCTTTTGCGGCTTTTATAGCTTTTGTCTGTGTATATTTGTTCCTATTCTTTGTTTTTTACTTGTGGTGTACCCAACTCAAAAATACTGAAATAGAGGGAGGTGTCAAAATAATTGGCTTCGTGCTCGGAATTTTGTACAGAATAGCTGCCTAAAAAAGCATAAAAATAAGGGAAAATCAAGCAGAAAGAAAAGAGGAAGAATCGAGAGAAAACATACCTAAGTTTTATTTACGCATATCATACATTTTTGTAGGTTGAATTCCTATATTCAGAATTCTCGAGAGCAAGTATTTTACCCTCCATTTCATTATGGAATATAGGGAGCCCTACATATGTGATACTGTATCTTCACCTACCAAAATCAAGAAAGCCATGTAATCAAAGTTGCAGGCTTAGAATGTTCCTCAGCAATCTATATTAGCTACTGCTTTTTCACTGTTTCCCCTTCCATTTCAGTTAGGATCTCCATATTTTGATAGCACTGATGTTACTGATTTTTTGGTACAATAGAAGGGATTAATGATGGATTGGACTGACTTACAGCATATCAAAAAAGTTCCTCTCTATTGTGAGAAGATGATTGGTGTGTATATTAAGACGCTAGATTCATGTGTGGCTGGGGAAAGTTAGGATGATTTCATAGTCGCACTTAAAGCAAAGGTTAAGGATGATGATAATGAGCAAATCAGGAATACGGAAACGTTCTTACAAAATCTCATCCAGAATATAAGAAAAGAAAAGGAACCTTCGGTATTAGCTTATAGGACGTTTATTTTTGAATTCATGGAGAGATCAAATCTTCTAGTAAATAAGCTAGTAATTAATAAACATACACGAGTATTTATGTTTTTGCAGGCTTTTTCAAACAAAATAGGAGATAAGCTTTGCAAACGATGTAAAATTGACATGAACGATATTGATTCAACTGTGACTATCTTGCTGGAGCTAAAAAAGAAGGTGTTGAATGTATGTACTAAGGATCACTCATAGATGAGCAAGCTATAGAAAGCCAAGAACCAAATAGAGATGAACCCTTTAGAGAAGAATCTCCCAAAGCTAAGAAAGGAATTGAAACCAAAAATGGAGAGTAAGAGTCACACGAAGGCCCAGCTGCTGGATGAGGTAACGAAAATGATGAAGGATCTCTAACTGAGTAACATAAAAGCTTAAAAGAAGTTAGAAACTGACATTTTGTTCTTGAAGAATGTCTTCATAAAGACTCCACTGCAGGCAGCTCCCTATTACCTACTTCGATAATATGGAAATAGGGATTACCCTCCAAACCAGGCTACATCATTAGTGAATCGAATTTAAAGATATTATTGGGATGGTCAAATGCATAGGAAGGAGGAGTATCAAGACTTAAAGAAAGCCATTGAGTATAGAGAAGTCTACTAAAGAGATCGATTCATGTATCTTGGACAGCAGGGTATAGGAAATGAAGTTCTTATGCATGTTCCATATAAAGTTGAGGGAAGAATGAAGTAGCAAAAAGATTGGGTCCGAGACTACCTGAGAAAGAAGGAAAGTGAGGATTCAAAAGCACAGTGTATTTTCATGGAAGATCAGGAAGGTGTTGATTATAATGTTATTAAGGAAAAAATCAATAGTAAACTAGTGGTCTTTCAAGCATTAAAAGAAGCATTGATTGAGGAGAAAAGAATGAGAGATATTGAGGATATTAGTGAAAGCAATTGAAAATCGAAACAACCTTTCAACCCTTCCATACCTCCGAGAATCTTGAAGTATGGACAGAAGGATCAAAGCAAGGTTGATTCGAAGCAAACTAGACAATCTTACAATAAACTATGGGCTACCTTAAGAGAAGAAGTAGATATTAAAGATCTTAGTAAAAGAACTCTGGATGCACCTATACTAGTAGTAACTGTCCGAGAGCTTTTATCGATTTCGCCAGAACTAATTCAACAATGGTTTGACGTTAAGAGAGTTCCACCAATCAAGGAAAAAGCAGACAAACTAGATGCCATGGCATTTACTGTTTGCAAAGAAGCGCTCAGGAAGCTATATGCATATGCTTCCCCTAAGTGCAAGAGTAGAGTTGAAGAGATAGAGTATAAGATACTGATAGATTCGGGAGCAGAGTTATGTTTGATGAGTAAAGATATCTTCGAGGAGTTAGAATTACTTATTGATTTGGCTATGGATTGGTCTGTTGGAGCAGCAAACAATCAAAGAAGAAAAGCATATGGAATTTGTCATAATATTGAGGTAAGAATTGGAGGGATATCAACCATATATCAATTTTTTGTTATAGAAAACTTATCCTAGGATGTAATCTTG
>WHUX01000048.1:0-343739 GCA_015179025.1 Terfezia claveryi
GATGGGAGGGTGACATGGTGTTTACACCATTGCCAGAGCTGTTGCAGTGAGTAGTTAGCATCCAGATCGGATAATGATTTAGGTGAGTGAGAAGGAAAAACATACCTGACTCCTCGAAACCTCCGCGGTGGCGGCATCCTCCATGAGGTTGTTGATAGGGACACATCCCGCGGCCCTCAACCACCCATCCATATAGCCCAATCCGATCTCAAGATTCTTCCTAATTCCATCCTCAGTAACCTGTCCAGGCATGTTCATGTTCAGTAAATCCTGGGCAGAAACGCGAACATCCTCTCTTCGTCGAAAAATCTGGTTGGGGGTGGGCATATGTTCGTTGAAGACGTCACTGGCAATCTTTGCGAGCGCAGGATGAGCGACCCAGGTACCGTCGTGACCAGCGCGGACTTCACGGAGTTTGTCGGCCCTGACACCAGCCATGGCTTTGGCATTGGCTTCGGCGTTGTCTTTGATGGGAATTTGGGCAGCCATACCTCCCTGTGGATATTGCAGAGATGTTAATATCATATGATGGAGATATTTGGGAAGCAAGGCATACCATAGCATGGACACCTCTTCGATGGCAGGTCTTGATGAGAAGTTTAACGTAGGCCTCCATGAATGGAACGGCCATAGTAACATGGGCTCGGTCAGAGAGGATAAAGTTGGGGTTGTGCCGGAACTTCTTGATGATGCTGAAAATGTAATCCCATCGTCCGCAGTTTAATCCAGAGCTATGGTTCCTGAGTTCGTAAATGATCTCATCCATCTCAAAGGCCGCCAAAATTGTCTCAATCAGCACGGTTCCTCGGATTGTTCCCCGCAGGATTCCGAGAGTATCTTGAGCGAGGTTAAACACATCGTTCCAGAGACGGGCTTCGAGGTGGGATTCCATCTTGGGGAGGTAGAAGTATGGCCCGTGGCCGCGGGTAATGAGTTCCTTCGCATTGTGGAAGAAGTAGAGGCCAAAGTCAAAGAGGGAGCCGGAGATGGGCTCGTTGTCGACGGTGAAGTGCTTCTCATCGAGGTGCCAGCCTCGTGGCCTAACATTGTTAGAACTAGCTTTGTACGTGGGGGGCTGTGGGGCAGACAAACCGGACAATAAGCGTGGGCAGAGGGCGGTCGGTGCGAAGCTTGTAGTCCTTTCCATTGAGCTTAAAGTCGATTTGCCTTCGGACCGCATCATACAAGTTGACCTGGCCATTGACCATATTATCCCATGTTGGCGAGTTTGAATCTGCGTAAATATTTCAAAAAAGCAATTAGCTGCCGTAAGCGGCCATCAAGTATAACCCCAGTCATTCAGCAGCAACAACGATGTACCTTCAAAATCCGCCATATACGTCCACACATCACTGTTCAGCGCATTCACAACCATCTTCCTGTCTGTTGGACCAGTGATCTCGACTCTTCGGTCCACCAAACCCGGTGCAGGAGGAGCACCCTGCCAGGCGTCATTCTCACGGATGGCCTTGGTCTCTGGGAGAAAGTCTGGGAGCCCGCCTCGGTCGAGCTCGGCCTGGCGGATGTCTCGTCGCTTCAGGAGCTCCTTGCGCGTTGCATTGAATGAGCGGTGGAGGGTAGCAAGGAAGGCACAGGCGTCGGGGGTGAGAAGCTTGCGGTGGGACTCGTTGATGCGGCCAAGGATGGCGACGTCCTTGAGGATGAATTCTAAGGCTGCCATTATGTGTATTGTATATTGATTGTATGGTGAGGAACGGAATAGAGAGTATACGCTATAAGCGATTCGGTGCACAAAAATGTGCGACTGTTAATGTGGGTTTCTCTCACTTAGGACAGATCCACGAATACCAACACAATACAGGCAGACGATGATGATGATGAAGATGACGAAAACGAGAAAGCACAGAAGAGGATATAAAAAAGCTGGAGTTCTCAGCTCACGAGAGGGAGGAGGGGGCCAATGTAATAAGGATCCGGCTAAGAGTAAAGCCATCACTGGTAGAAGCCATATCTCGTCACAAGCCTGCTTGGGGACTGGCCTGGAGTATAGTAGTACACGGCCAACGTATTTGGGGGAGAAGGGTGGGGAGGAAAGAGTTGGGATGGTGGGGAGGTTCTCGAAGCTGGTGTATAGTGTGTGGCGATAGTAACGGGCCCCTCTGGCTGTGGCAGCTACAGCCTGTGCCCTGCTTTTTATCCTACCGCAATATCACTGCTACCATTGCCCACTCCATCAACTGCAATGGCAATTATTACAGCACCCGGTGATGGGTACCAGGCAGCAAATTTTATGACCCTTTCCCTTCCAATCCATTGCCCCCATTGCCCTCTGGAATATTGACTCTGCGGATAATGTCGGCACCTGCACCAGCCACCACCCAGCAGACGCATCTCGCTTCGCCGCACTAAAAACCCCCGTCCGTACTAGCCGCATCCAGCCGTATCAAAAATATCTCGAGTCTTTACCTCGGTGCCTGTGAAAACAAGTTACGTTGGGTGCTCGGCAACTTGTCCTATCGAAGACATCTGATGCAAGTAACCACCCTCACATCCCGCCTGGCCTCGTCACGTTTCCCACGCCTAAAGGATCTTCATCACGAGCCTCCAGCCCGCAAAAATGGTCCGCATCAAATCTCGCTACCTCCTCTTCAACATTCTCTATCCCGCTACTCCCTCCAGCAATCCCTCAGATCCCCCAACCCACCTCGACTTCAACTCCCCCACCGACCCAGCCGTCACTCCGCAGCTCCTAGCTTCCCTAATTCGAGATGCCATCTTGCTGCAGTTTGGCGATTGGGGAAGCGGGATGACTTCCTCCCTTAGTGGTATATCCCCCGCAAGTGAACTCCGATGATACATACATGTGTCCCCCAGTTCTTAATAATTTCCATCTTAATGCACCATTATACATCCATTCACTCCCCTCCCCCCAAATTAAATTTTCACAAAAAAAAGAATTAACATCACAACACAGTGAAATACTTCTCACCCATCACCTCCACCGGCATCCTCCGCTGCCCCCGTGAGCACCACCGTCTTGTCTGGGCTGCATTAACATTAATGAAGGAGATCCTTGGGAAACCAGTTGTGATTCGTGTCGTGAGAGTTAGCGGGACTATTAAGAAGGCCGAGCAGGAGGGGATCAGGAGGGCGAAGGAGGAGATTAGGTTAGTTAGGAGATTAGAGATGGAGGAGGCGAGGAGGAGGACTTCTGTGGGGACGGTGGGGTTGGGGGTGTGAAGTTTGATTGGGCGTAGTTATATGTGGAGGTTCTTGAGGTAATATATACTACTCTGCTCCCTGATTGAAATTATTGGCTTTGTTAGGTCTCATGGCATGTTCCGTGACCTCCATTCGTGCTCCTCTATAGTGGTGTTGGAGGACATATATGACCTGACTAATATACTTAATTTTCTTTGTCCCACCGTGATAAACTTCTCCTTCTCCAGAAAAAAAAAAAAAAAAAAAAAAAAAATTAATAATGAGGAAATCGAATTATAGAGTTAGCTTAAAAAAAAAAACCCCAACCCACGAAATGGTATAAGTAAGTAAGGACAAGAATGTGATATTTTAAGAAAAATGAAGATGAAGATGAACTATGTTAAATCCCCACTCCACACCACAATACATGCACTGCACGTCTGCCTACCATAGACAGACAGACAGACAGATGGACGGATAATATAGACACAAACAAAATCACACAGGGGCATAACACACACAACAAATAGCACACAGAGCATCTATCCCTCGCCCCCCACCCCCCCACCCCCAAAAATGAGCCCAACCCTAAATACTTCCCATTCCCCTCTTCTCATCAATCCTCCTATACCTCAAAGCCTCCTTTCTCCTCTTAATCACCATAGCCAAGCTCAGCAATAGCAGCATATCCAATCCCACCACCCCAAACGCCGCCGTAAACACCAAATTCAAAAAGTGCTCCGCATACAGCGCAAAAGAGCTCACGCAGCCACCTCTTGCCGCGGCAATCTCCGCACTAGGACAGACCGAGTCCGTGATAAATGGAGGGGTGGTGTAGTTCGTGTAACCGCAGCAATTGAACTACCCAAAACGGTCAGCTCATCTTCTACTACTACTACTACTACTTCTTACTATTACTACACTTCTACTACTACTTTTACTTGTTCTCTAAGAAGATAATATGGCAGAGCCCACCTTTTCTTGGACCAGGGATTGGACGTTGTCGGATTGCTGACCCCAGTAAGTAAGCAAGTTTGCGCGGGTAGTGAGTGTTTGCAGCCACTCGTTTATCCCGAGGATGAGCGTGAAGATGGCGCAGAGGACAACGAGCCAGCCGTGGAATTTAAGCCAGGCGCGGGAGGTGGGCATTAATAGGGCGGGCACGGAGTTGAGGGCTGTGATGAATATCATGATGGCGTTGGCGAGGAGGGCTGGTGATGGGTGTTAGCAATCTAACTCATCTATGAATCATACTATCCCCACTCTCGCTCGCATTTATTGTGATACCCCGGGTAGAAATATATGGATTATTGGGACGTACCTTTCATAGGAAAGTGGCTAATCAGAATTAACCTCGCCACAGAACTGGTCGTGGGAGCGCTGTTTACCTCCTTCATCCATAGCACTGTAGCTACTGCGATCATGACGCCCGTTCCGAGAAAGAGGGCCTCGGCAATGATGAAGGATGTGGTGACTCCGGAAGGCATTTTGGCAGCTTGCTATTATTCCTGTATCTCCTTTTCCGCTTCTTCTTCTTCTTTTTCTTTCCTCCTCCTTCTTCTTCTTCTTCTCCTTCTTCTCCGTGCCTTTGCTGTTTTTCTTTTGTTACTGCTTGGTTAGAATGGTATATTAGAGTGCCGATTTGTATAATGGTAATCCGTATTCGCCAGCTCGCCCCGTTTTCAAATGTGGTATAACAGGTAACTGAACTCTTTCCTACCAGCGTCCGGCGCTCCGTACTTCACAAATAAAATCGCAGGATCCCGTCGGTGTAGTAAAAGGAGTGTATATGATTCTTTCTGCTAGAAAAACGAACAAACGCTTAAAAGAAGTTGAGTTATAAATAGTCTAAGAAGCGCAAAACGTCAAACAAAGGAAGATAAAAGGATAAAAGGATAAATGGGCAATAACGAACAACAGAAGAGGTGAACATTGATAGGTGATCAGACAGAACGGGTCGGGCGCCAATCAGCGGCCTGGGGCGGGGGCCCCCTGGCGCTTCTGATACAAGTGGGCGTTTGAATAGCGGTTCGAGATCAGCCCCTTGCAGCATGTAGGTATCTGAAGTGCGCAATTAATTGTTCATGTGAGAATTCGATGCAATATCGGTGCGGTGTCACGACGCACAGCAGCATTCCGAGGACTTGTTTCCGCGCGAGAGGGCTTGAGGCTGTTGTATATACTGTACATGCTGTTTGTTTGGTGCGTTTTAAGTTTTTTCCCGATACTATAATTATGCCCTTGTTAAGACAACATGTATTCATCTTACATACATCATATGTACTCAAGTACTTGCATATGTAAGTACCCAAGGCAATTACCTTCAGCTATTATAATCAACATTACAAAACCAACAATCAACACTACAAAGAGTCTATCACACATATCTACAGTACCCCTCATCTCCTCCACTCCACTACTCAAATCTTATCCCTCACCACCATGGTCATCACCTCTCTCCCAACCCAACTCCTCTTCCCAACTACCCCTTCTAGGATATCCTCTGGAATCCCATCAGGCCCCAACTTCTTTACCTCCTTCTCTGCGTCTGCTCCCCCTCTCTCTGTCATATACCCCCCTGCACCGCCAACATCCATCCCCCACCTGCCCGCCCTAACTTCTTCCACTCCCGCCGTCACCTCAAATTCGCCTCTACACAGTACCACGAAGCCCATTTCCACACTTGTGCATTCCCCCGGTGAAATTCGCCGTATAGCTTGCTGCAGTAATCCATCAAAGGCAAACCTGCGAGAAAGGTCCAGTGCCACTGAAATATGTTGGTTCCGGAGGGAAGGCGACAACCGGAGGATAGGAAGGATAGATCGCGTGGTGCGGTTAGTAATTGTCGTGCGGAGATTATAGAATTGGTCTGTTTGCAGAGAATATTTGTTCGGGGCGGATTTTTTGAGCAAGCCAGCGGCTATTTCTACCACCTCGTCTTGCCCCTTAGGCTCTGTATTCTTTCCATGTAGACTCGAAGTGACCTCCATCCTGATCCCGACGTCATCAACCCTTACAGTCTCAACCATCCTAGGGCTGAGCCGGAAGTTCCTCAACTCGACTTCTCCCCGCCGCTGAGTTCCAACCTCTTCCCACGTTCCCCGAATACATTTTAATATCTCCTCTCTGAACCAAAAGGCCTCTCGTGAGAGCCTCTCCTGGTCTGCAGTCGGCTTGGTCGTACTTACAACAAACTGCCTCTGCGTTCCGGACAATGATGGAATCTTTGCAGTAGGGTTTGAAAGATGGACGCGTTTGATTAGTGCTATAAATCGGCTCTGATGGCCAGCCTGAATGGTGTCAGAAGTTTCATAAGTATTGATCCACTCCGCTTCCTCCTCGTCTAGACTCTCCGGAGGCTCTCGGACCTGTAGATTGACTTTTAGTGGCTGCGGCCATGCGTTCCGGAGATCGAGGGTCATCAGGCAGTATTCGCTCGGCTCGTCCCTGACTTTTGCCTGGCGAAATAATTTTTTGATTTGCTCACTCTTGTCATTCATTGTACCGCAGCCGGTGGATACCCCGTCTGTTTCAGGGAAATCTACGGATGTCTGAAATGGTATAAAGTCCACCCTAAGGAGCTCGATACTGGCATTGACCGTGATGGTAACTGGGAAAACCACTTGTCGAGTGTAAAATTTCCCTGCAACCTGATCCCTCGGCATCCCTAGATACCCATAATCCATTTGTACAGAGGCATTCGTCAGTCCTGGTTTCCCGAGTACCTCAATATCGAAGCTGGCCGTAGAATGTGGCGCAATAAATGGAATCACTGGACACTCCTTCTTGTTACTCTCTGTTGAGGCTCCATTGATACTAGGCAGTGGTTTAGGCTTCTGTGTTTGATTCTTCCAGAGCAACGCTCGCTTCTTCAATAGTAAGATTTCATACTCGTAAATCTCAGAAGGTTGCATATCTTTTGATGCCAATGCTGCCTGTAATTGAGTAGTAGTCGAGTCTTGAAAGGAAAAGAGGAGAATATCCACTGGAATGTCGGTGAGGTTCTGGAAGACAACATTGAACACCTTTCTTTCCCCTTCTAGTACCATCAAAGCTGACTGTGGTAACGAGCTAGAATGAGCTAGTACAAGCGGCTGATTTTCAATTACCGTGACTAGGATCGTCTTCGGAGTTGGGAACTGTGATAGGGGTGGCTTAGCCGACGCCCGCTTTGCGTTCGACACCGTCGACACTGGTCGCACTGGTTTTTGCTCTAAAATTGGTAACCCCATTCTTTTGATTTTTATGTCCAGCTTCCCATAGTCGAAACCCTGTGTCAAAATGGGAAATGGTTTCTCAGCGCAGCCGAAGACCCTTATCCGGCATCCAACAACCGTCATATTTCCAGACCCAGTCGGTTTTCCAAAAATCGATAATTGTTGGGTGCGGAAGGGGCTCAGAACAACGCCTTGCTTTTCTGTCACAAACTCGACTCCTTTAACATCCAGGGCTATCGACTCAATCTCGACATCAAATTCAAAAGGGTTCTGCAAGGTGACTCTGAATTCTGCAAGTTCCCCTTGCACTAGTACCTGTTCCGCAGCCGCAGTTTCCCGCTTCCTTGCAAAGGGATTGTATATGAACGGATTTTTGTTTGCTATTATGGGTGCCTGAATATCTGTCGAGTCTGCGTCTTGCAACTCATTTTTCGCATGAGGAGTTGGCGATTTCCATAAGCTCGACCTAAATACTCAATTGTTATTTCCCTGTAGTGGCGGTAGGACCTAGGCCAGCTCATGGCTTACTCTACCAGCTCTACTTCACGTAGGAGGAATGCATCCCAATAACTCGTCACCACTCCAGTCATGCCCAACTTCCCCGCAGCTGAAATTGTCCTGGAGATGTTAGTCGCCAACTTAATTTGTTCGTCCCGCGATAAATCTGAACCACCCATCTTTAACAGCTGTGCAGTGAACTTGAGGACACCATTAAAATCTGGCAGTGCTTCACAGAGGGACATGCAACTTCTCAAGACATGTATCTTGAGCGCGGTCCAACCGAATGCACGGAGTTCATTTTCAGCAACTATCTCTTCACTAGGTTCCCTTACTTCATCTGTTGGCTCGTTAGCTGCTGCATTTTTGTTGAGTTTCCTCACGATTCCATAGGCTGAGCACATGTCCTCAAGAAGCCCCATTACCCCAATCTCGACTTCATCCTCCATTATATCAAGGGCACCTCCTGATCCACCCGACACGGGTCCGATCGGCCCACTTGCTGCACTTAATCCAGCAGCTGGATGTATCCCTGCGCCTGCCGCCCCGACAACTCTTGCTTGTATTAACCCAGGTATCAAGATTCGGATGAGCTCCCTCGTGATCATCGCCTTTCTCCTCTGGAACCCGATTGAGCCTAAGACACTGGCAATGCCCCCCAACACTTTTGATGCATCTAATACCGTAAGTGCCTCTATGGGGTTCGGATATGCTCTCATTACCGATGCCGAAATTTCTCGCTTATCTGGGAGCCCAGGTATCTTCCTCTCGATTATTTCAGGTTTCATGATTGGATCCCCTAATACTATATTAGTGAGAGATTTGATATTGAGACCATTGGCAAGGTAGACAGATGCCATGAACTTCGAATGCCGGATCACGCTCTCTGAAAAGCATATTTGAGGTATGGTCTCCCCTTGGAAGTTGGAGCTCCTGTTGTAGAGATTTAATATTGTTGTTCCCAACTCCGGTATTAGCTCAAGAAGCTGCTGCGGGTCTGCTGTAGAGGTCGATGATCGGGATGGTGTGCTATCAGTTCCCGGGGTTGGAGTTTTTGGCGGTGTGGGTGTAGATTTTGATGCCGACTTTGCGTCTAGGGTTGGGTAAGGAATACTTGGTATCTGGATTTTGAGTGGATTAGTTAAAAAGCTGTAGTCCCGGTGGGATAGCAGCGTAGAAACCTGAAAATCAACACCTAGATATGCAAGAATAACTAAACAAACACCAATTCCATTTAACGCCTTCCCATGCCAAAGGTGATCATTATTGTTCCTTGCAATATTCGCTCCTTCCACAAACCTAGCAATATGATTATCAACAGTTGTCTCTGCATGACGAGCAAGGGCCAATCATCAACAGGATGAACATAGCATGTTAGTCCTGGGGTATGCTTACTCCTTCAATGCATCCGGTATTCTACCAGTCAACATGTATAACTCGGCAATCGCAATTTGAACCCGCCCTTTCCCTTTACTTCTTGCTCGCTCTGTCACGGTACCACTGCCAAAGCCTTGCATGCTCATTCTCTGTTGCTGCAGGCCTCCTATCACCGAAGCACCAGCAATAGACGGCATGCTCATTCGGTTATTTGTCGCCGGAGGTGCCAGACCTGCTTCCTCCGCCACGCCAGAGGCTAGAGGGGACTCTACTGTTGGCAGTGACTGGAGGGTGCGAGCATAACCAGTGAATTCGGACAGAAGACAAGACGTAATGTCGCACATTATTGTTCGCATTGAGGTCGTTCGGGACTCCCGCTTCGTAGGCACCGGAATGAAATACTTCGACGTGTCCCTATCATCGTTCGGTCGTATTTTCGGTACTGGGAGCAGTGCAGACGATGGCGAGTCAAATATAAGACAAGTGTGGAAAAGCGCTCTGCGGTACTGCAAAAGAATCAGCAAGGAATCACAGAGGCCTGGGTGATGGGCCATACAATAGCTCGCAAGTCCTCAAACTGACTGAGTAGAATTTCTGAAGGGTTATTTTCTGTAAAGTCTGCAACTGCTATAACCTATTATCATGTGAGTGAATGCATCCTTGATAGCAAATTGACGAGGTGGCGCACAAGAAATGTCCGTCGATGCGGCTCAAACGGTTCTAGATATTCGTGATCCCGGTCATGTGTCGTTGTAAGATTGTACACGATTTGCCCATTTGGGAATCCTTGTGGACTGAACATAGCTGTTGTCACCCAAACATGGCCGAGTACATCCGTTGTCAGCCTCTGGCTCTTTGCATCAAGGGGATTGCCAGTTGATTCAGTGGACTGGCGTGGACGTACTCCGATTGGGTTTGACATCTGGCGAGACGTCTCCTAGCCGAACGATGTTCTCAATGTGCACTCTTTCTACAAACTCGAGGAACCGGCTGCGCCTGATGCGTCCAATGGGGCACAGGAGTGCCCTCAGACGGGACGTCGAGGTGTACGACAGGCCATCCATTGCCATTGCGGCTGTCTGTCCGAACCGGGACAAAAAAGGGACTGAGGGAGTGGTGCAACGGGGCGTTGTTTGTGTGGATGATCGTGACCGGAGGTGGAGATGTGTGGATAAGCCGAGTTGACCTCGGGGCCAAAGATGTGTCGTCTCACTACAGAGTTTCTGATGCCAGCCACAAGCCACAAGCCATGACGGAGGGCCAGATGTGGGGCAGTGTGGGGGGACCCGGGGTGGCGGGTGCGTGCACATGCGTCAACCTTTCCTAAGCAGGGCTAGGTCGATTCAATGATGAGACGCCGGAGCTGCAGGCAGGTCACTCTACATTGCTCAGGTGCTGTTGTTGCTGGACCACTGAATACCTAGGCACCCTCGGGGGCCACAGAAGAGAAAGAAGGAAGCTACTGCACTGTTTTTGCTGTGCTTCACTAAGCGCAGTTTTCACGGTCGTTTCGTTTAAGCCCCACCATTATCAAGCTTCACTTTCAGGTACCCTTCCAGAGAGTCCTTCCATCGAATACCTACATATAAGACGTCAGTGTTCCTTTACAGCAAACTTCTAGGAGCTTTTTGGCAATACAGTCTATATCAAACAAACATCATTCCTTTAGCCTACGGAGGTGGCCCAACTGACCCAAGTCGTGTGGAATGGCGGCTTTCGATTACAATGCGTTAAGAACGCAAACACTACACTCTAGTCATGAGGAGGAGGCGGTCACTGTCAACACACGGGCTTTGGTAAGGAATCAAGTTTCCTGTTATCCCACAGCATCCAGATCGCTAATCCTTGATTCGGGATCACAGATTGATAAGGTCCTTGCCAGATACTCGGGAGAGCACACGACTCTCCGAGAACTACTACAGAATGCAGCCGACGCGAATGCGTCATCAGTCGAGATCAGATTTCAGTCACAGCCCATGAACACAGGTTTGACAGCAAGTGCGGGTTCGGGTGTTGAGTATGGACAAGACCGTTTTTCCATGGGTGCCTTGGTCCTGGCGCTAACAAACAGCTTCTGGATAGAGATCCGAGGGATTTGTTGAAGTTGAAATGCCGACGAATGTTAGTTAAAAATGATGGGCATGCGTTTCGAGAGGAAGACTGGCAGAGGCTGAAGAGGATAGCCGAAGGCAACCCTGACGAAACCAAAATAGGTAGGACTGCCGCTAAACAGCTTGTCAAAGGATAATCATATTGACAGCCGGTATAGGTGCATTTGGTGTTGGGTTCTACAGTGTGTTTGCTGATTGTGAAGAGCCATTTGTCGCGTCAGGTGACCAGGCGGTAGTAACCCCCCCTTCCTGCCATTCATGCTGTTGTGCCACATCGTTACTATAACTGACTCGATTGCAGATGGCCTTTTACTGGCGAGGGAATCAATTGTTTACAAGGCGAGCAAAACTTTCCAACTCCGACCGATGGACTACATTTCTACTGGAGTCGAGAGAGCCAGCAGAGATACCCGACCTGAAGGACCTCTGCAAATTCCTTGCCACCAGTCTTACATTCGTCAAACTTACTTCGATTTCACTATATATCGATGAGAATTGCCTGCTTGAGTTGACGAAGAAAGCTTCACCGCCAATGCCGTTAAAGATACCCTCATCAATAGATCCTTTTACCTCGTCGAGGATTATGAGGATAGCTGAAGTGCAGACCGAAAGAGTACAAATTGATGCACGTTACATGAACCTGATTCAATACTCGCCGACTCAGCAAAGTATCGTGGCTCCGGTGCTACGATCAATTTTCAGGTTCACCTCTCAGCCGGTGGTGTCGGTCTCTGCAGAAAAAGATCTGCTTCAGTATTGTACAAGAACGATATTTCTACGGATAGCAAATGCCACGGTGAATACATCCATTGATCGAAAATCGGCGGTGGAGCTCGAGCGTGCCACTAAAAAGGTCCCCCCAAAAATTACTCGGCTCGCCATCTTAACAATGTCGAAGCCTGAGTATGATGTATCTGAAACGGACGCTACTATATTTGAGGGTGTTGTCCCCTCCAACGGTGGAAAGGTTTTCATTGGATTTCCGACTCACCAGACTACTGGTATTAAAGCACATATATATGCACATTCTGTTATTCCGACGGTCGAGAGGGAGAGTATAGACCTGAATGCCAGAATTGTAAGAGACTGGAACGTGGAGCTCCTCAAAATTGCTGGTATCCTCTCTCGAATTATGTATTATGATGAGATGGGCACCATTGGTGCGCAAGCCAAAGAATTAGGCGGAAAGGACATGGAAGCACTCTATGAAAATGCCATTCATGTAATGCGACAGTTCACTTTTGCAGATTCCACACCTTCAGAAAATGTTGGGAGGCATATCTTTTCTGGGTTCTGGCAAGTGTCTAAAGAGACTTTCATTGAGCTACTGTCTACAAAGGGTGTACTTCCATCTAACCAGATCCGTTTAACGACCGACATTTCATTCTTAGAAGGCCTGCCAATGCTTCCGAAGGCTCTTGCTGACGGCGCTCCTGCATTCATCAAGACCTTGGTTGACAACAACATTCTGGTTGAAGTCACCATGGCTGACATTGTGAATCAGTTAGAGAATAAGGCTCTCAGTGGTGATCAGGTCATCGAATTCTTGAAATGGGCAGCAAGGCAGAGGCTTTCTGGGGATATGGATCCGGATGCATTGCACAGGTTGATGGAGGTCGCAATAATTTCTGATGAGGGCACTGGGGGTCCAATAATATTGGGAAACATTAGGAATATTGTGAACAAATCCAAGTTACATGATGATATACCGTTACCGGCAGACACCATTCCGTTCCATATCACCAAAAGTATGGCTCCACGGGACCTAGAAGCATTGGGATGGTCAGAGCTAGGCGTTGCGGAGTGGCTTAATTACCTTTGTTCCAGAAAGCCTCCCTCCGTCGAGGTTGACTTTACGCTCAATCCTGAGTTTGCCCAATTGGTTTTGTCGATAATTTCGAAAAATTGGGACAAAGAACCACAAGGCCGGAAGGACTATCTAGTGATGAGTTTGAAACAAAAAACCTGCATACCAACCAAAAAAGGAATGAAAAGGCCCGGGGAAGCCTATTTCCCTACTGTTAAGCTCTTTGAGGACCTCCCAATTATCGCTTTGAATGGGGTCAAGGAGAAGGTTTTAATCGCTCTTGGAGTCCGGAAGACGGTGGAATTGAAAATTGTCTTCGACAGGCTGATGGATGAGAACGCAGCGGATATTAATGGGGGAAAGGGAGCGAAATGGTCCCACGTTGATTTGATCAAGTACTTGGTCGGTGTGAAAAATGATATACCTTTGGAGGATATAAGTCGACTTCGAGGCACACCCATATGCAAATCCGAAAGTCTTTCCGGCAGCTTACACAAAGTTTCGGCCTTGTACGAGCCCAACGATCAGCTTCGTAAACTGAAGCTACCGATATTGCAATGGCCTGGAGAATGGCGGCCAGCCTCCAATGAAGCCAAGTTTCTGATGAGCTTGGGTCTCATGAAGTGTCCAGATGTTCGTACACTCGTGGGACTGATGGCTGGAGCCGACCGTTCTCTTGCAGAGTCAGCACTAGCCTATTTCATCGTTAACTACCTCGTAAATGAGTATAATTCAGAGAGAATCCCTACAGATATTCCATTCTTACCTCTGGATCCAATTTCCACGGATCCAAAGGCAGTGCACCAACTTGTTGTCCCAAATGCATGTTTTACTAATTCCAAGGCATCACTTCTCAAATTCCTGGTGTTACGGAAGGATCTTCACCCGCATGCGGACAAATTCATGGTAAAGTCCGATCCCAGCATGGATGAAGCAGTGACCAGGTTACTCAAGTGTCCGCCACAAACTCCGAAGGAAACAATAGAACAATTCAGCTACTTTACCTCAAGGTTGGGCGAGATTATGCCACATCATGTCCAGAGACTCAGTATCGCTTCTATTGTCCCCGTTCATGATAGGGAGGCAAAGACTGAGAAGGGTACGCCCAAGATCAAACACCTCACACCACTATCGGTGTATCTCGGTTCTCCAAATTCCCAGTACGCTGAGGTGTTCGATTTCGTCGATTTTGGCCCGCAAGCAAACCCTTTCCTCTGGAAATGCGGGAGCAAAGCCGAGCCTACGCATGCGGAGGTTGCATATTTACTCGTAAGGGAGCCTGGGAGACTACTAGACGCTTTTCAGGGGTATCAGAAATACCTTACTGTGTTGCGAACAGTGGGCGAGAATTTTCAGACCCTTAAGAAGGACAAAGGATTGGTTAAATTGATGAAGCGGTCACGTTTCCTGCTCGGTAGTATGGATTTGCCCGTTCAGGCGAATGGTAAGTCTGTGGAGGACGAGCAAACCGTCAAGGAGTATCAACTTGCCGCTGCATCTGAAATTGTTATTAGTGACGATTTTGTGGCATATAATCTGTTCAAGGATACGGTGTTGGTGGCTCCGCAGGAAGACATTTTGGAAGAGTTTTATGCGGTAAGTAGTTTCCATTCCTGCTACCATGATGTATGCTAATTTGATATAGTCCTTGGGGTCTTCCACGTTCAGCAGCGTCATCACGGAAGATTACACGATTGGTGCTCGAACCGAGGCCAATGGACAGGCTCAAAATTTACAGAAACTTATCGTTGAGCGAATTCAATTGTTCCTGCATTCTCAAGATCAAATCAGGCATGATGCCAAGTGGATCCAAAAGAATGTCAAAGTTGAAATGGTGCAGAGAATCCGCCTCAGGAGGTCTCTGAAAATCTCCAACGGGCAGCAGCTTGCCAAGGTCCAGGAAGTAACAGCGGCTATCACGGAACAAGATGGCTACAAGGTGCTGTTTGTAACTCCCAAGTACCATCTCTTTGATGTCAGTCACCTGTTGGTAACAATGGTGCTCCACAAACCTAAGTTGCACTCAAGTTTGTTGTTGGAGTCATTGCTCTCGACAGCCCTCGAGGTCTTAAAGTTAAGAGGTTACAATGTGGATCGCATCCTCAAAGCACGGGCTGCTGAGGCTAGGCTTGCAGAACAGGCGCGGAGACAACGAGAAGAAGAGCGTGCAAAGGCTCTTCAGGAAGAAGCCAAACTAATGGATGAGCGAACACTGCAAGCTGATGTAGAGGCTAAAAAACAGAGGGACATTGTTCCAACCATGCCTGGTGGATTTGGTTATCCAGTAGGACAGAGGGGCCACGATGGTGTCAAGCAGCCTCAGATTCCCGTGACGCCGATCACAAGTTTCTTCAATAGGTTCAGTCGTCAGTTATTTGACAGTCAAAAGGAGAAGGATAAGGGCATCTTTGGTGGCGTACTCGGTGGTGGAAGCAGTTCCGCAGGTGGTAGCACAACAACTCTTACCCCACAGGAAACGACAGTGGTGGGATCACTGGAGGAGCATAAACACAAGCCCACTCAACCATATATACTCCGTGCAAATTTACAAAGTGCAATCAATGCCTCTAGGGCGCACAATTCCAATCAAGTCTTTAGCCCCGCGCAAACGCAACAAGTCCAAGAACAGAAAACGTATTGCGACTCTAAGCTAGCGCATGATATCAAATATCTCACGGAGATGCCATCTGGTATTCGTCTCTTTGTGGAACGCTATGTCGAAGCTTCCTTCCTTCGTGCAAATATCTTCGAACTCAATTCCTTCTCCTCGGTCCTACTTGAGGTTGCAGCCGTGTTTGACCTACCTACCCCTGTGATACACATGTACTACGACGACAATGGGCCCACGATTGCTTTTAACTTAAACGGGAGCTTGTTCTTTAATTTCAGATATTACCGGGAGCTACATCATGCAGCGTGGGTTGCTGGAGGCGAGACGGCGGTTAAGGGGCGGAAGGAGACACTGATTTATTGGTTTGTCACGGCCTGTCATGAGCTGGGGCATAATATCGTCAAGGATCACAGTAGTGATCATAGCTTTTATACTGAGAGCTTTGTGCAGATGTATTTTGCAGAGTGCATGAGTAGGTGTGAGAAGATTGCAGTCCAAACGGCACAGGGCCTGGTCGGTGCGCCGCCGAGTTATGATGCGGCGATTGCGAGGAAGAATTAGGTATCTCTCATACCGAGGAGCATTTCGTAATCTCAATTCTCACGGTAGTAGATTGTTTTGCCCTCTTCCGTTTCTTGCATGAGTTGGTGTAGCAAATGTTGCTCTTGTTGGTGGTTGTGTGTTTGCATTTATGCCAGGATTGGGGTTTGGCTCGTTTTAGATCCCTTCGGGAGGGTGGTTAAATATTTGCCCATTTACGTTACATCTAGGTGCCTGGAAATATATTTACAATTTATGTTGGTCACAATTTCGATATATCCATTCGGTAGTCTACTCGAACGTTGCAAAGTGTAAGAAATCATCGAGGCTGTTGATTAATGCGGATTTACCTTCCAAAAAATAGTAAATTTTTCTGACATTAAAATCGATGTACCGGAACTTTATTTTGTCAGCTTGCAAAAAGAATTCTAAAGCTTTGAGAGATAGTAGCAAAATACATATAACAATAAATGCCTAGAAGGTATAGATACTCCTTTGACTTTAAGTGATATTCCAAGATATAGTATTGAAATTGATTATATTATAGAGCTTGGGCTTGGTAGTCGATATTGCTAAGCATGAGATCGAGGCTGGCGAAGATGGGGATAATGGCACCTAAAGGCTCACATTAGAGGAGTGGAGAGAAGAGCTGGGAACAAGCCCAAGAGGATTGGTGTGGTTCCTGAATTCGAAGTTCCTCTAACACCTTTTCATGAGAGCTAATCAAATGGTGCTCATAGGTGTTCTATAAGTGTCTGGTATCGTAGAGGTGAGGGGTTACATTGCTACTTTCCCAGTCGTATTTATCTCTTTTTGGCGGCATCCTTTCTGGCCCTAACCAAAAGGGAAGAGAATTTGATATCCTGAAGAACTTCAGAGGAGTTGAAAAGCCTGGAGAGATGGTGCTTGTATTGAGTTGACCTGCAAGTGGATGTACGACATTTTGAAGGTCATGGCGGTTTGGGCATACGAAGACGGATGGAGAGTTATGTACGGAAGGTTCGGGGTGGTTACCTTTGGGAAGAGGTTCAGAAGAGAAGCGGTGTATAACCAAGGAGGTATGGAGGGACCTTTAGTAGTTATAGGCAAGGAGAAGTAACTAACTGGATATTCTCTACAGACGATATCCACCACCCTACTTCAACCGAAAGAGTTATCCAAAACTGTTCAATATCGAGCAATCGGAAACAAAAATTGTTGGAATCAACCATGCCCACATCTCAACTATAGCAAAATTAATAACAAATTATCAATTACAGAGCGGGTGTCTGTTGCTGGGTTAACTCCACTCGTGGACTGGATGCATCGACAGCATTGGACTACGCTAAATCACTCCACATTATGACCAACATTTATAAGACAACCACTTTCATTTCCTGTATCAAGCTAGTGAAAGCATTTACGAACAATTCAAAAAAGTGCTCGTTGTCGATTCAGGTCGTCAGGTTTTCTAACGGAACCACACACGAAACCAGTGCTTACTTTGAAGGACTTGGGTTTACTCCTAAGCCCCGCCAAACCACTCCAAACTATATCACAGGGTGTACCGATGAATATGAACGGATTTATGCTGTTGGGAGAGATGTTCCCCTGTCCCATCTTCTCCAGATGCCTTAGGACAGGCCTTTCGTAACTCTCTATCCTTTGCATCCCTTAACCAGGAGATGGTACAATATCGAGAGGAAATCGATCGTGAAATCAGAGGTTCATAAGAGCCTTATTATGGCTATAAAGGACGATAAACGAAGTGGAACTGGGTAAAAATCAGTATACACAATTTCGTATTATCAGTAAGTCTGGACGTTGATGCAGCATCAATTCCTTTTGAAATAGCAAGACAAGTTTTCATTGACAGTCTCTTGGGTCACTTTCATCGCCATTTCTCAGTGCTACCAACCGGCCAGGCTACTCTTCAGGCCACCGGGGCCCTGGACTGAGGCCGAGGTCCCTGCTGGCCTGAAACAGCCTGGACCGGGCCCTTGTGGACTGGGCTTCATGCAGAGCCGCCCAGTCCAGACCAGGCGGATTTATGTGATATTTTAGATAGGACTTAATACCCCTCTAGAACGCTGTTGATATTTCTACCTAGATAGATGGAGGCATTATAGATCTTATGGAAGCCAAATTATAAACTTCCCAGAAGGAAACTCATTTAATGGTATTTACATAAATTAGGCCTCTCGGTATTGAATTTAAGCCCCTTAATCAAGCTACTTTTGTGGTGCCGCAATTGTGACATCTCAAAGCAAGCCCCTATGTAGTCCTTAAATCCCAGCATATATTCTACATCATGCAAATCTTTAATTCAAGCTCTATATATCTCGCATTTACAATCAAAGGCCACAGCAACTATAATATATACTTGAATATAAACTTAGTTGAAAGTTTACAGGGCCTCGATCTGCTTTTATAACTGGCATTTCATCTCTCTTCTATTGCTTGCAAGCACCATTAGCAACACAACTCTTACCAGCTTCGCATGCTTGAAGAACGGGACCGGAGAAGCAACCAGAGCGAAGTTTACCCTGAAGTATAACCCAAACGCAACTCATAATCGTTGACAAGAATGAGTGAACGGGTTAGTGATGGCCATGATATTAAAGGGAATTGTTGAAAGCGGTAATATCGCCAGCAAGATTTTTTGGTGAAACAGCAAGGTGTTTTTGGTGAAATAGCGAACTTGTGAATTGAAGTGGTGTTCTAGGGAAAGAATCGATGGCGAGGTCATGAATACTGAGAAGTTGCGAAAGGGACAAAGGGTCATCAATGAGCTTTCGGGTATATAAGGTCCAGTTATTTCCTTCGTGTCTTACTTTTCCATTATCTTGTATCACTACTGTCGAGTGTCCTCTTTAGATATATTCAGGTCAATATATCCTCGTTATCCATAATACCATATTGTGACGAACTTTTAAGATCGCAATGGGAAGTCTATCACATCCACCTCCAAACAGCCCAAAATGCTATTTCCTCTCCCGCCTCGAACCAGCCTATCACACCCTCCTCTTCCCGCTAATCAACGCCAGCAAGCACCTCGAATTCTTCCTCACCTACACGCAGATCGAAATATCTGAGACAGCCTTCTA
The DNA here is from genome assembly GCA_015179025.1 of Terfezia claveryi. Lineage (NCBI taxonomy): Eukaryota > Fungi > Ascomycota > Pezizomycetes > Pezizales > Pezizaceae > Terfezia > Terfezia claveryi. Next base: position 19,410 of record WHUX01000048.1, read on the forward strand.
CCAAAACGTCCACAACAATCTCACATACTTCTTCAGAGCCTTCCACTTTTCATGCCGTATGTTGTTAGAGAATGTTAAGTGTCAAGGCCGGATCAATCCTCCTGGGGATGTGAAACGCATTCAGAAAGTGACGCATGAGCTTCATAACCTTCTTACAAGTCTTAGGAGGAGTTTTATGAAGGTGGAGAAGAAGTCAAAGGAGTATGAGGCTTTGGAGAGCCCGAGGTCGGTGTTGGGCCCGAACTTTAATGATGGGAAGGAGGAGACGGAGGTGAAGGGTCGAGCGAAGGTTTCAGTGTGCAGGGTGATTATTGAAGAATCTTTGAATATTTTGCATGATCTGGAAAGAGCTATCTCAGAGCTTCCGGTAGCAAAGGCAAACACTGATTACTTCGGAATATACAATAAATACTAGAAATGAAATCAGGGTCAACTATATTTTGTGACGGACGACTTCAAGGTGTGTTCATGCCCCCTCCAATTGATTGACTGCGTTGAGAGCTATATTTTAGAAAAAGTTTGTGGGGCAAATTTGATGCACACTGTCTGTTTCCTTAGTCTCGTTGTACTGGTGTGGGTCATGGTTTCATTGAATGGGCCTATTGCCCAAGTTGACCAAAGATGAGTGTGGTTTATTGTTTATGTGACAGGCTCCTTTGTTCCTTTCTCCCATAGCCAATAATCAGGAAAACCATACGAGGGTATCTAGTACAGTTCCATACATCCGAGGCAATGACTTTAGAAGAATACCCACCTACGAGCCCTATCAATACAGCCCACGAAGGAGAGGAGGAAAATACTCCAGTTGCAGTAGCTCCAGACCTCACCGCATGGTTTGAAGACCTAGACACCACTGAACACACCCTTATACAGCCTCTCAGCGATATACGCGCCATCCTGACACACTTCACCAACCGCTTCCAAGTCCAGGCCTTGGAGATCCCATTAGAAGACCAACTATTTCCCAGCCTTCTGACCCAGGCCGATGAGTTCATTACTCTTCTGAACGAAGCAACCCTGACTCTACACCACCCAGACCTCCTTGACTGGTTTGCGGAGCAATCTTGGGAAAGCAATAAGATAACCTTTGGAAATGCTTGGACGGCAGCTAAGTATATGCGGCTGGATTTCTCATATATCATTCAGATGATAAATGAGAGGATAAGAGCGTTAGAAGTGAAAGGGGATAAGGAAGGTTTAGTTATGGCCCGGGAGTTGAGGCGGATATTTGAGAACGCAGAGGAGACGGTTTATATGGCGCATCAGACGATGAATGAACACCTGGAGAGTCTAAAGGGGGTGTTCCCGGAGGCATTTGATATTGAGGCGGAAGATCATGCAGATCCCTTTTGGGGACGTAGGGGGAAACAAGAAGCTGCAAGTTGATTTTGAGCTTCCCAAGGCATCATTTTCAGTACCTGTTTGTTTGTTTGTTGCGTGTTTCATGCCCAGGTGCCCAGACGTTAATAAGTCTGATATCCTATTTGTAAGGTAGCTATTTATTGTCTGGTTAAGCTTCTCGTACTCCAAACGGGACCACAATCATCCCCTGCAGCATTTTACGGATGATACTGTCTTCGGTCTTTTTTTCCCAGTAGGGTTAAGCCCACAACAACGGTTTTCAGATCCAGATAAGCTTATCTAATCTCATCACCGAATATCCCATCTAATCAGATCGTGGGGCAGAGCTCAAGCTAATACTCAAAAAAATATCACATCACCTCGTCATCCAGCTATGGGCGCCACTAAGACCTCCTCCCCAGAGGAGACCCTCGCCCAGCTTCGAGCCGTCCTCTGTGACGATTCTGCAAACCTAGCACTCCGCTTCCGTGCGCTGTTCTCGCTGAAACATCTCGCTACAAATGGAGACATAGGAGCTGTCGATGCCATTGCTTCTGCATTTTCTTCCGACTCTGGTAGGCATCACGTATATTCAAATACCTCACCTCGACACGCAAGCTAACTTATAGTGATGATTTATAGCCCTCCTCAAACACGAACTCGCCTACTGCCTCGGTCAATCCTCTAACTCCCACGCCGCATCCTACCTCCAATCCGTCCTCTCCAACCTCTCGGAAGACCCCATGGTCCGCCATGAAGCAGGCGAAGCCCTCGCTGCTCTTGGCCACGAGGAATCTCTCCCACTCCTACGGGAGTTCCTTACGCGCGAAGGGGAATTCGAGGAGGTGAGACAGACTTGTGAGATAGCTATTAGCCGACTTGAGTGGCTTGGAACGGAAGAAGGGAAAGCGGCGAAAGTTAGGGGTGAGGATAGGAGTGGGTTTACGTCTATTGACCCTGCCCCGCCGACATCAGAGGAAGAGAGGGAAGAACTAGAAGAGGTTATCCAGAGAATGGAATCGAGAATAACCAAATTACGAGAAACATTGACGGATCAATCTCTCCCCCTATTTTCCCGGTACCGAGCGATGTTCCGCCTTAGGAACCTTGTAAACTCCTACCCTTCCCTCGCAATCCCAGCGCTCGCCTCGGGATTCAATGATTCTTCTGCGCTTTTCCGCCACGAAATCGCATTCGTCTTCGGTCAACTCGGCCACCCAGGTTCAGTTCCGTACTTGATCCCCGTGGCGAGGAACGAGAAGGAACATGCCATGGTAAGGCACGAGGCGGTAGAGGCGCTGGGAAGTGTAGGTGGGGACGTAGAGGGGGTAGAAGGGTATCTTAAAGAGATGGCGGGGAGCGGAGAGAGGGTGGTTAGGGAGAGCGCGATTGTAGCGCTAGATATGGTAGAGTTTGAGAGGAGTGGGGAGTTGGAGTATGCGTTGATTCCGGGGAAGGAGGTAGTTAAGGTGGTAGCATAGATGTGTTTAGTGGGGGAATGTGGATATCCTATACATTTAAAGGTCAAATTTTGAGTGTAGGTACGAGATGGTTTGTTTTGGGGACCCATGGGATTTTGTCACCCTTGTTTTTATGTTTTTTTTTTTGGGGCTCGGATGGAAAAGTAGGGAAAACCTTTATCAGATAGCAAAAACCTTTGAATTAAATTATATAGACATGCAGCACCTCTTATCACATCCGACGGCACTAAAGCAACGCTAAACCATTCTGTAGTCTTATGCCAAGACCCTCCTGCCAAGGGGGTTCTTCATTCTGACCAACCCAACCAAATACCCGCATATTTATTGGAATGACCTTGTAGGAGTAGCAACACTAGCGAGCGGATAAGATAGCTAATGATCAACGAAGAGTCACTTCACCAGTATGAGAACGTATGAGTTGTATGAGAACGTATGAGTTGTATAAGAACGTATGAGTTGCATAAGAACGTATGAGTTGCTTATCACTTAACCTCTAAAGAAGAGGCAGTCAGGCCAGCTCTATATACACTTAAGGGATAATGCTAAAGACTAAGTATTGCTGGAAAGCAGGAAATGCTGGAGATACGTGAGTGAGTGTCGCAATAACATGAGTGGCCGACATGACATCGGTGGCAGACATGACATATGTTAATGAATGTCATTGTATGACCTGAGTAGCCGCAATGACATGAGTGGCAGACATGACATATGTTAATGAATGTCATTGTATGACCTGAGTAGCCGCAATGACATGAGTGGCCGACATATGTGAACTCACGTGCTTTTCAACACCCCTCCTCAGCAGATACTGCTGAATAGCAAGACGAACATGATTAGTCTCATTAAAAACCTCAAAACCCAGTAGGAAAAAGCAGGTGAAAAGAGTGCTAATCAAGATGTTCGCATTATTTGTTCCCTTAGAGTAAGAAAATGAGGCCGTGGCAGCGGCTTTGTGCAGATATCAGCTAAGTTGCTGTTACCTGGTATCCATAAGACGTTGATTTTGCCTGTTTCCACAAGATCTCTGATGTGGTGGTAAGCAACGTCTATATGTTTGCTTTTGTCACTGATACGGGGATTGTCTGTAAGATCAATAGTCCCGTTATTGTCAGCGTTTAAAGCAGAAGGAATCACAACACAGAGTTCATTCAGTGCATTCTGCAACCAAATTAGCTGTTTGGAAGAGGTAGAAAGAGCAATATATTCAGCCTCGACCGTAGAGGTTGAAACACAACGTTGCTTTACCGATCTCCAACAGATTGTATTGCCAGCAATCTGAAATATGTTTCCCGTGGTGGATTTCCTGTCATTCCTATCACCAGCAAAGTCTGAATCAGAATAGCCTGATAAATTCACAACATTATTATTGTTGTTTTTATAGGTGAGTTTCAGATTTCTCGTTCCCTTAAGGTAACGAAGAGTCTGTTTTAACACACCCATATAGATATTAGTGGGCTCTGATGAGAACTGAGAGAGAGAAGAAACGGTGAAGGCAAGATTGGGCCTGGTACCAATCACTAGGTACATAAGAGAGCCAATTATCTGCCTATAGTTGGAGGAATCAGCAAGGTCGTCTCCCTCATGGGCCTTTAGCAAATTCTTCAATCTGCTGGGATCCATGGGAAGAGAGACCGGGTTGCAATCCTGCAGTCCAAATTTTAGGAGCAATTGGTCAATATATGCTTGCTGCGAGAGGGTAACACAGTCAATATGCCATTCGATCTGGATGCCCAGTAGCCAGCTTAGAGGACCAAGATCGCTGAGGTTGAACTCCTCCTTAAGAGAATTTTTCAATTTTTCCCTTTCTAAGCTGTTGGGACCTGCAAGAGTAATATCGTCCACATATATGGCGATAATCACTTGTAGTTTGACATGTATTAGTATACATGGATCAAAGTTTGCTGTCACGTATCCAAGTGGTAAAAGGAAGCCGGTCAACCTCTGATACCATTGTCTCGGTGACTGCTTAAGGCAGTATATTGACCTGTGAAGACGTACACATTGCCCTGGTTGTTCGTTAGCAGAAGGTCTTAGTTCTGCAAACCCAGGAGGAAGCTTCATATAGATTTCCTCGTTTAGAGAACCATATAGAAAAGCTCCTTTAATATCAAGCTGATCAGGTTGCGGCCAGCTAAGAGAAACTGATAGAGCAATCAGTAATCTCAATGAATCGTACCTCACAACAGGAGAGAAGATCTCGTTAAAATCCGTCCCCGGTTGCTGAGAAAACCCTTGAGCAACAAGCCTTGCTTTGTAGCGGCTTATGTTGCCTGCTGAATCCCTCTTAATCTTGTAGACCCATTTGCAGCCTACGATATTGTGCCTTGGAGGAGGTAAGGGCACAACCGTCCAAACAGACTGATCCGCCAGAGTTTCAAGCTCTTCCTGCATGGCCTTATACCATCGTGGAGAGTCTGCGCACTCGGTTGCTTGCTTGAATGTCCTAGGTTCAGTCTCATTGACTGCAAGAGCAGTTGCAAGCAATGTATGCACATTAGTGGATTCAGTGGATTTGGTGGATTCAGTGGATTTGGTGGATTTAGTGGATTTGGTAGGCTCGAGTTGAGGTAATTTAGCTGATGTTTGCTCAGCTTGATTGTTACAGGCGAGCTGTAACTACGAGAATACTTTGGAGGAGAGGATAGATAATAGCGGAGCAAAGTATAAACGCAGCTATAACTCGGGTGTAATATGGACTCGATAAGAGTAAAGCTATATGAGACTTAGAACACCGCTTGGGTCTTATTGTATTAACTATGTAAAAGCGGTAGCTTATATAGAAGCGTTGATCTGATAAGTTGTTATCAGATCTAACGACACTTCCTATAACGGCTTAGTAGTACTGACGTCAGGTAGTTGCCTAGAATAGGAAGACGCTTCCTATTTAGGAACCCTGCAGTCTGACATACATTGATTAAGCAGCCCGAACTACAACGCATCGTAGTCAGGCTGACATACATGAGCTGAACTTGAGTACAACGAATAACAATACATGAATAACGAACATAAGAACTTAATGGATATCTATAGAAGAGAATACATGTATGAGGACGCATCCAGAGGTCACATACTTCCTTACTCCAATACCTGTCCATTCCGGACACATTACCCGCAGCTGTATGGTTGATCAGGCCATAACAGTTAGCAGCCATAATTAGGTATTGGGATATTCCCAGTTGTGGGTAGGCCTCTTACCTGAGCCGTAACATTACTCCCCGTTCCGAGGCAGCTGTCCTCAGCTGAATACAAGTCTTTCCGACCCTGGAGAAGACAAGTATTAGTAATAACTCAGGTAACCATGGTGACATAGGTACTGACCATCCAGACCAATACCCCTATCCCATTCAAGGGTGCCACAAGACCGGTGTGCCTACACATACATGCCATGGCCGTTAAAAACCAAACCTCTCGCCAAAAAACCCACAGGGAAAAGGCGACGAGTAGGAGGGTAAAAGGTACCATGTCTTCATCCATGAAACACTGGACATAAGTCCAAACTTAGAGGTCTCTTTCGTCACGTGGCTTATTGGGGAACTTCTCTCGATACTCCCTGAGCTTCTCTGGGCAGTTATCCAACTTATCAAAAGTCTCCCAAGTGTCTTCAAACTCCGTATATCCTTCCCAACGCACCCTATACTTGACTACTCCTCGATTCTTGCGGGAGTCCACAATGGATTCGACTTCGAAGATATCCGGTTCATCTTCGTCCATATCTTGTGGTTCGTCTCGTTGTCTGAATGGCTTCAGGAGGGTAACATGAACAACATTGTGCCATCGTGTGCCTTGTGGAACTTCGAGCCTGTATGCGTGTGAACCAATAGCTTCAATGACCTTGTAGGGCCCTATCCACTTGCTGGTAAGGGAACGGTTGTTCCCTGCTCGTATCTGTAGGTTCCGGCGGTCAACCAATACCCAGTCATCGATAGCAAACCTGCGTGCCTTTTCGAGGTGTATAGCACTTCTTTTATGGTTGATTTGCTTGAGGGTATCGTGAATTTGGTTGTGCACAGTTGTCATTCGGTCTAGCCATTCTTCTGCGGCGGGGGAGGAGAATTCGTAGTCATTTGAAAGGTGAATGGTGCGAGGGTCGAAGCCATACAAACTTCGGTAAGGGGAATACTTGTGGGTAGAGTGGGCGGCAGTATTATAGGCAAACTCGGCTAAGGGTAGCCATCGTTTCCAACGAGCTTGCCTATCGTGGCAGTAGATGCGGAGGTACTGCTTAAGTGTTTGGACTGCTCGTTCAGCAAGTCCATCGGTCTGAGGGTGATAGGCGGTGGAGAGGCGGAGGGTTATGTTGAGCTTTTGGTTGAGCTCCTTGAGGAATCTAGAGGCGAATTGTGGACCACGGTCGGAGGTGATATGTCTGGGAAGGCCATAAAGTCTCCATATCTCGTTAATATAGGTATCAGCAACATCGGATGCTGTCCATATAGTCTTTGCCGGAATATAGTGTTGTACTTTCATAAACCGGTCTGTGATGACGAGTATTGCATTGAAACCTTCTGACTCTGGTAACTCACCAACGAAGTCCATAGCTATTTCCTCAAATGGTCGTTCTCCAGTTGGCATCGGTACCAACTTCGTTTGTCTGCTATGCCTATCTGCCTTTGCTTTCTGACACTTAGTACATCCTGCCACATAGTTTGCTATATCTTCTTGCCACTTATCCCACGTAAAGTTCCTTGACACTAGCTCTTGAGTACGATGTCTTCCCCAATGTCCTGCCACTTGACTATCATGGTGCTGTCTTAGCACTTCCAACTTGAACTCAGAGGGTACCACCCATAGTCCATCCTTCTTCTGCCATCCGGCTACATCTACTCCTTCCACTTCAATATCTTCGGCTTCCTCTTCATCCTCTTCCCCAAGTACCATTAGCTGTCCATCTTCAAAAAATCTAGCATCCATGCCTGATTTCTCTTCCCCTGAACGTCTAGACAGGCCATCAGGCTTGCCCATCTTCGAACCGGGTCTGTAGTGAATATTGTAGATGAACTCGGACATGCGGAGGTACCAGGTAGCTTGACGGGAGTTGAGCTTCTGTTTGGTGTTGAAATATTGTAACCCTTGGTGGTCTGTATAGACGTTCACTAGAACGCCAACTAACCAATCTCGCCATTTCCGGAAGCAATCCACGATTGCAAACAACTCTTTGTCGTGGATAGGCCAGTTGCGTTGAGCTACGGAGAGGGTTTTTGCATGGTATTCAATGGAATGAAGCTGCTTTCCTCCATTGACAATATGATACTGAGAGAGGATACCAGCGATAGCTTGGTTGCTAGCATCAGTCTCTATGATTGTCTCGAGTTGTCTGTCAAACTGTGTGAGGATGGGGCAGTGAGGAATCGTTCTCGGAGGTCATCAAAGGCTTGCTGTTGTTCGTGTCCCCAGCTGAAAGGAACATCCTTTGTTAAGTCGATTAAGGGGCGTGCCTTTGCACTATAGTTGACGATGAATCGACGGTAATAGTTAGCGAAGCCTAGGAATGCTTGGACCTCTTTCTTCTTAGTAGGAATAGGCCACTTGGACATGGTTTCGAGCTTGGAGGGTCCATTTGGACGTGTTGACCATTGATAATATGACCGAGGAATAAGGTCTCTGGACATGGAACTCGGACTTCATGAGGTTAACAGCTAACCCATGTTGGATGCATTGCTGAAGAACTTTTTCGACTATTTGTTGATGTTCTTCCTCTGTCTCACCTCCGTAGATGAGTATGTCGTCTAAGTACCAGATACATCCTTCCATATCCTTGAAGATCGTATCCATCATCTCTTGAAATGTAGCGGGGGCATTGGTCAACCCAAATGGCATCACGGTGTACTCGAATAGTCCCTTCTTCGTCCTGAATGCTGTCTTCCATTCATCTCCTGGTGCAATCCTGATGAGGTTATACCCATTTTTGAGGTCCAATCGTGTGAACCATTTACCTCCACGAGTTCTATCAAGCAACTCGGAGATGAGAGGGAGTGGGTATTTGTTTGGTACTGTGAGACGGTTAAGGGCTCGGTAATCAACACATAGCCTTAAAGATCCGTCTTTCTTTCGAACAAATAGGATGGGAGCACCAGCGGAGGAGCGTGAGCGTCGAACTTTGGTAGTGGGAAGGTTCTCATCAAGGTACTTCTGAAGGGCTTCGTCTTCCTCCCATGTGGTCTTGTAGATAGCCCGAATGGTATCTTTGTGGTTGGGTCTTGGAGGGGATTTCATGGTCCCATGGCTTGTGTTCAGGGAGTCTAGCTGCCTGTTCTGTGGTAAAGCAATGTGTGTAACGAGAGTATCGTTCGCTTGCGTCAATAATAAGCACGATCTCGCTATCCTCTAGTGGCTCTTCAACTTCAAGAACAGAAACAGTAGGAATCCATCTAACGGAACACGGAATAATCAAACCTGTAGAGACCTGTCTCAGGCACCTGTCCTGAGTATCCACCAAAAATCCATTTTCTTCCAACCAAGACAAACCCAAAATAACATCCTTCTTCCCAATATCCAAAACTTCGGCATCCATCTTGAACTTACCCAAAAAACGAGAAGAGGAATCCAACATATCAAACCTAGTATTAACCACATATTTTCCTCCAGAAATTCGAGATCCATCTCCTTGCCTAACCCTAACTTCCCTGCTCTTTTCCAAATTCCTAACTTAACTGCCAATCTTTTCCCAACGACTGGAGCACTAGCTCCACAGTCTACCACTGCTTCAACTTCTTCCCCAGCGATGAGAATCCGGACCGTCAAGAGAGGAGAATGTCTAGGAGTACGTCCGACGGTAGGTGAGGTACTCCTTACTCGTTTCCCGATTCTTCTTCCTCAGAGCCAAGCTCTGTAATCCGAAGCTGTCCTTTATCGGTTCGAGCCTTTTTGTTGGTAGGTACTAGTGCCTGACTAGTATTGGTGGTATTTCTCGGTTTAGTAGTAGGTTCAGTAGCTACTTTTCCACGCCTACACTCAGCTGCTCAATAGCCAGTATATCCACAAGACAAGTATCTTCCTTCTCACATTCTTGCATCTCGTATTGCTTTGGGGATTTGTATATCCCTTGTGCTTGTTCTAGTGGTAGAGGGTACTCCACTCGAGGTTGTATCCATTCCTCGAATGTACGCTTCTTCGATGCTAGTTGAGTTGGAGGAGGATTGCGGTTGCGGCTTTGGAATTCGGTATTAATAACATCCATCTCTATAAGTTTCTGTCTCCAGAGAGCTGGTTGTTGTCGAAACTGTTCATAGTGGGCCATTGATACTCGGAGGTTATGTGGAAGGTTAGAAATAATTATATTGATTATCTGGGCGTCAGAGATCTTAGCATAGGTATTAAGTCGATCCATTTCTATAAGATAATCGATGATAGAGCCTGTCTTTTTTAGCTGCATTATCTCTTGATAGGATCGGTCTCTCTGATAATGGTCCCCATAGTACATCTCCATCGCCTTCTTTACCTCATCCCAAGTAGTATAACTTATCTTATTAGCCTTCCACCAATCTAATGCTTTCCCTTCCAAACATAGTCCAACATAAGCGAGCTTCTGACTTTCATTTCGAGTGAGGGTGATCAGAAAATAATTGTCCATTTGAAGGATCCATCCCTCTAATTGTATTCGTTTACCCTTAAACTTGGTAGGGGGAGGTGCCTTGCCTGCGACTTGTGCTGGTGGCATTGGTGGCACTTGTGGTCGTGGTGGGGTAGGATCTCGTGGTGCTAGAGCTTGTCCTTCTAGCTGAGTAAGTCGATTCTCCATAGTATCAAACCGGTTTTCTATCGTTCCAAATTGTCGGTCATAGTGGAGATAGTGTTGTTCGGCTTGATTTCTCTGCTATCCAATATTGTGGTGAACAATCCTTAATTCGTCGGCTTGCGTATTTTGTCCCTTGAGAATCAGATCCTGTATCTAAGTAAGTGCGGCACTGGTATCACTAGATAACTTAGTCTGTCCGGCAGAAGCAGCATTGGCTGTATTCTGTACATTGGCTGCTGTTCGCTGAATAAATGCAGAGGTCTGCTATTGTGCTGCCTGAAGCTTACGAACCTCTCGTAAGGCTGCTTCTTTCTCTTTCTCTAGTTGCTTGAGGAGTTTCATAGTTGTGGAGAAGTCTGGTGCTGGTGTTCAGCGATAAAACGCTGGCTGTTTGCCCTTCTGAGATGGTCTTGGCTGTGCAGCAAATAATAGTGGTGGTACTGAGGGTGCAACTGATCGAATAATGGGGTCTTCCGAAGAAGTAGACATGGAGGGTGGTGGTTCAACTTGAATCTGACGTGGTCCCTATGCATCTTGTGGTGGGAGTAGACTTTGAATAGATGAATACTGATGCTGAATAAATTCCTCAGCTTGCTGTTGAGCCCTAGCGACACTATTGTTATCATCATCAGCCATATGGTCATTAGACCCAGTACCAAGTAATCCTCTGAGCATAGACATATCAGTGTCGGAGGTAATATCTATAAAGTGTTATAGACAAGCGGTGTAATGTTACAGGCGGGCTGTAACTACAAATATACAAGTCGGTGGTAAAGGTATAAAGAGGTTATCGGTGATAAGTACAAGTATAAACGCAGTAACAAATCGGGTGTAAAGTGGACTCGATAAGAGTAAAGCTATTTGTAGACTTAGAACACTGCTTGGGTCTTATTGTATTAACTATGTAAAAGCGGTAGCTTATATAGAAGTACTGATCTGATAAGTTATTATCAGATCTGACGACACTTCCTATAACGGCTTAGTAGTACTAACGTCAGGTAGTTGCCTAGAATAGGAAGATGCTTCCTGTTTGGGAACTCTGCAGTCTGACATACATTGATTAGGCAGCCTAAACTACAACATATCGCAGTCAGGCTGACATACATGAGCTGAACTTGAACACAACGAATAGCAATACATGAATAACGAATATAAGAACTTAATGGATATCTATAGAAGAGAGTACATGTATGAGGACGCATCCAGAGGTCACATACTTCCTTACTCCAAAACCTGTCCATCCCGGATACATTATCCGCAGCTGTATGGTTGATCAGGCCATAACAGTTAGCAGCTATAATTAAGTATTGGGATATTCCCAGTTGTGGGTAGGCCTCTTACATGAGCCATAACAGAGGGGACATGCCATGATGAAATGGTCCCCCTTCCCACATGCAATGCACAAACCCTGAGTGTGGCGACGGTCCCTTTCCTCCTGGGTAAGATGAGGCCTACCTGCTGACAGGTCCAAGGGGGCAGCCCCACCCACTACCAAGGAGAGGTGTGCAGGCTTGTTGACTGGTGTGGGTTGTTGTTGTTGGATGCGTGCTGTCGGAAATGGTGTACAGGGAGTCGAGGTTGAAATTGTCTTTTAGGGGGCTCTGAGTGCCGCTGTCTACTGTTCCACCCAGCTAGCTTGTTCAATAAGTCCCTCCAGGGTCTTAGTCAGTGGGCAGTAAACAAGAGCCTTTTTCAGCTCGAAGGTAAGCCCGTCTTTGAACTGATCGAGCTTGGCTTGGTCATTCCAATTGAGCTCTGCTGCTAGCCTGGAGAACCTAGCAACATAGGCAGACAGTTCGTTGTGTTTTTGCTTGAGGTCTTACAGGGCCCTGCTGGCGGTTCCTTTAGGATCCGGGTCTTCGGAGGCTCGGTCCAGGATTGCCATTAGTGCTAGGATGTCTACCAGATCAATCTCCGTGGCCTTGACGAAGGGCTGTACCTGGTCCATAGCCTTACCCTCCAGTATGCCATAGATGTATGAGAGCTGGTGGTGGACAGTGGGGAACTTCGCCGAGTCCCCAAAGAGTTTTATCTGCACAGAGTTTTTCCATGCTCGTAACCAGCCCTGGTCCCTATTAAGCTTAGGCAGGGTAGGTAGGTCTTGTGTTTTCTAGTTTTTTAGACTATCGGTCAGGTCCAAAGCACGAGTCAGTCTCCAGATGGTTATCCTGTCCTCTGCTGCATCTTCTCAGAGGAGGGTCATTTCATCTTCAGCTTCTCGGATTCACCTTTCGGCTTTCTGAATGTCCGCTCCTTGTTGTTCGCCAATGGCATAAGTATCTGTGAATATTTTGATTACAGTTCGTCGGTATGCTGATAGTTCTGTTGGGTCTGATAAGATTGGAGTCGCCCTCCAGGCTGTGAATCTATCGGTGGGTAGTGGAATGTTCGTGGACATCGTACCAGTTAGTCTGAAGATCCAACGTAGTGTAACGAGGGCTCTGGGGGACAAGGCGACCAAGGGGTATGCCGGGGTAGTGGCAAGAGGGAATCGCACATGTAGGAGCACTATGTGTGTGATCTGGGGAAAGGCTAGGGTAAGACACATGTAGGAATGCTACGTGTGTAACCAGGGGAAGGCTGAGACGGGAGGCAAGAGCAAGAGGCAAGAGAGGCAGAGAGAGGAAGAGGGCAAGGGACACGAGACACGCGAAGGTAGTTGCTGTATGTGTCAAGGGAGGCTGCTGTGCTGCAGAGTTGTTTTGTATGAGACAAGGATGTACACAAGGGAGGTGTACAAGCGCTGGGAGAAGCAAGATCCTGTATTGGGTATACAAGACGTTAGATGGGGATCCAATGACAGTACGAGTGACAGGCTCTATATATACATAACTCGGTCAGAGCAATAGGGGAAATAAGCTTCCCTATCTCGGAAGCCAAGCAAGGTAATGATAACAATAACCCATAACCCATGATTGCAGGTGATGACAAAGATAACAATGGTAATAACCCATTACCTATATCGCAGGTGATGCCGAGGGCAACAATAACGATAACCTATCACCTGCGATCGCAGGTGATGACAAAGACAACAATGGCAATGACTCATCACCTGCGATCGCAGGTGATGACAACTGAACACATGGTTGTTACATAGACTGGGGAGATAAATTCTATACTCTCAAACTGTAAGGAAGTCATAGTCCATTTCCCAATAAAATGTAACTCCTGTTACATACCAACTTTTAATCTAGTAGAATAAGATATTATCAAACCACTAGTATCAACCGGCAGATGATAATAAAGGTATAGTAACTTATGTATCTCATTATAGTAATGAGCGTGACTCATTAGAAGGGTCACGTGATACTTGTAGTTTTATTTCCTGGTAGTTTCTGGAAGTTTCTATCATATTGATTTCAAATCATATAATGGGTCAGATAATGGCGCACTACCTTAGCACTACCCCAACACTGCCCCAACACTGCCCCACTATAGGCAGTATATAGTCCCCTGAATTCCCCTTTGTTGAAGGAGCGTTAAAGCCAGTGATAGAGACAGAAACAGAGTAGTAGATATCTATCAATAATAAAGTATTGAGCTATTAAATTCTGGGCCCATTTGGGCCCATCTCCCTCTATGTTCCAATAACAAGTTATAGGCTGGTTGGGCCTACCTTTTACAACTAGAGCAACAATAGAATATATGTAAGTAAGATATACTTAAACAGAAGCTATAGGTTCCGTGCACCTATAGTTTGCTGTTGTAAACTCTAGTACTGCTGCCTAGCAGTAGAGAGTTGGTTATGAAGTATACCGCCTTACTTTATATTTTTTAATAGGATATAGTACTTTATTATTTAAGTCTCAAGTAGTAACAATAGCAAGCTTCTATGAAAAGTAATAGATGTATCTACCACTATTACAATAGTATGAAGTATTATAACTAAACTCGAGACAAAGAGTTTATTATAATAGCTAAAGGTTATAATAAAAAGTACTTTTCAATAGGAAGTTATTAAGTATACAACTTATACTTTAAGATTTAGATACATATTTAAAGACTTGGTTCCTCTTGGCCAAAGTCAGACTTGGTTTCTCTTCACTAAAGTCAGTACAATTAAATTGCTTACTCAATTGTAAGGTCCTACATTTTTTGATAATGTGCGACAAACTTAATAACTTGTATTGGAAAGGTGGCTAGCTTGACTGAACAGTTATTTATTATTATGTAGTATCAACAAATCTTATCAGTATAACATCATATATTTAAAAACAACACCTTGCAACAAGGTAAAACTTTAATATTTAAGAGTAGGACTCTCTTTTTTGAGGGAGCCATGTAAGGAAGTCACATTCCATTTCCCAATGAAATATAACTCCTGTTACATACCAACTTTTAACCTAGTGGAATAAGATATTATCAGGCCACCAGCGTCAGCCAGCAGATGATAATAAAGGTATAGTAACTCATGTATTTCATTATAGTAATGAGTGTGACTCATTGGAAGGGTCACGTGATACTTGTAGTTCTATTTCCTAGTAGTTTCTGGAAGTTTCTATTATATTGATTTCAAATCAGGTAATAGGTCAGATAATGGTGCTTTGCCTTAGTACTGCCCTAACACTACCCTAACACTACCCTACTATGGGCAGTATATAGTCCTCTGAATTTCCCTTTGTTGGAGGAGCGTTAATACCAGTAATAGAGATAGAAATAAAGTAGTAGATATCTACCAATAATAAAGTATTGATCTATTATATTTTGGGCCCGTTTGGGCCCATCTCCCTCTATATTCCAATAACAAGTTATAGGCTGGTTGGGCCTACCTTTTATAACTAGAGCTACAATAGAATATATGCAAGTAAGATATACTTAAATAGAAGCTATAGGTTCCATGCACCTATAGTTTGCTGTAGTAAACTCTAGTACTGCCGTCCAGCAGTAGAGAGTTGATTATGAAGCATACCGCCTTACTTTATACAAACTCAATACTGAACTTCAGCAGAGGGGAATTACTCTTAAAGAAGCTGTACTAAGGTATAGCAAAACTAATGCTATAGTAGAAAGAACAAATAGGAAAATAATAACAATGAACAGAACAGCCTTACTAGCAGCGAATATGCTAAAAAACCTCTGAGACAAAGCTGCCCACTGTGCAGTATACACAAAAAACCAAGTTCCCTATAAAGGCCTAAATGGAAAAATTCTTATTGAAGTACTATTCAATAAAAATGCCTTGCAAGAACGTACAAATCTAAGACCATTCGGCTAAAAGGTTATTTGCTTTAACTATAAGAATAAAGCTTCAGATAAATTAGCCCCTCGAGAGTATACTGCTTGAATTGTTGGATATACAACTACATTTGGTACATATATAACTATCAATGAAAAAGAAAAATGCACTTTAGCTAAAAATCCTGCAAAAGCTCAAGAAAGCGAGCTCCAAAAAGGTTAAGAAAGCGAGATCGAAAAAGCTCAAGAAAGTAAGCTCGGAAAAGCTTAAAAAAGCGAGGTCAGAAAAGCTCAAGAAAGCGAGCTTCAAAAAGGTCAAGAAAGTGAGCTCGAAAAAGCCCCAAAAAGCGAGCTTGGAAAAGCTCAAGAAAGTAAGTTCGGAAAAGTGCAAGAAAGCGAGCTTGAAAAATCTCAAGAAAGTGACCTTGCAAAAGCTCAACAAGGTACTCAAGACCCCACCCTGTAGCAAGGGAAGTATCGAAAAAGTGCTGCAGAATGGATAGAAGAACTTGGAGAACAAAAATCTAAAAGACAATGAAAGGCTACTAAGAAAGCTACGATCAAGGCCACTGAAAAAGCCACGATCAGAATAGTCAACTTTGACCATTTAACAGATACATAAACCAGATCCTCTGTACAAGTACATGAATGGGCAAAATTACGAACTAAAGAAATAGAGCAATTACAGAAATATGGCATATTCATAAGTATCATTAAAGAAGATATTCCAGAAGGGACCAAGATTATGGACACTAAATGGGTCTATATAATAAAGCGAAAATTAGACAGAAGCATTAAGAAATACAAAGCCAGAAAAGTTGGGAGAGGATTTACTCAGGAGAATGGGATCAACTATGATTCTGATAAAACCTATGCACAAATGATGAGATCCGAAATATTGAAAATCCTGCTTATACTAGCTAGGTACAAAATATAGAGAATTCGGCGGTGGGACATGGTAGCTACCTACTTGCAGGCTCTTTTACATTATAATGTCTATATTTAAGATATAAATGAAAATGGAGAGACCGAATACTAGAAGCTTAATAAAGCTTTATATGGGCTAAAACAAGTAGGGCATGAGTGGTTTAAGACATTAGAAAAGATCTTAGTACTTGCAGGACTTCATCAATACATTAGAGATAAAGGGAACTACACAAACCATGATAATTTCTTCATTCTGGGAACTCATATTGATGATTTTATAGGAATTGTAGATAATATGATAATACTCAAAGAATTCGAAGAAAAAATCGAGGAAAAAATTGAACTTGAAAAACGTGAGAATCTAGAGAAACTCCTAGGAATTGAGCTTAAGTGGAACAATATAAAATACGGAAGTCATAATGACCCAAAAAGCACTTATAGAAACAATAGCCTCAAAATACCTTCTCCATGGTGAACTGTAATATAAGAATTCCGTACCCATTAATCCAGAAGTATATGGCAACTCTAATAACTATTTCGAAGATGCTAAGAAATATTAAGCACTTACAGGAGGTCTACTTTATATTGCAAGAATGACAAGACCTGAGATATCTATCCATGTCAACCTTCTGGGATAGCGAGCATCTAAACCTTCCACAACAAATTATAGAGCTGCTTTAACTATTCTCCAATATCTCAAGAACACCAAGCATTTAGGACTAATTCTATGCAAACCTACGGATTTACACCTCATCATATATACAGATACATCCTACAGTGGTGAACAAGCGAGATCCCAAACAGGAGTACTTATGACTCTCAGTGATCAACTAGTAGGATAGTATATATCAGGAAACAAAATACTTTATCTCCTATGTATCAGATGCCACTGATACTACTAAAGACATTCTGCCAGTTGGGGACGCCGCCCTCTGAATGTCGTGTCTAGGACGCACCACTGTCTCCGGGAGATACTGGAGGCATTCTGCTACTTAGGGATAATCTCCTCTAAATGTCCTGTCCGGGAGACACCACTGTCTCTCAGTGTCTCTGAGTGTCCCTAAGAGACACCACGATCTCTGAGTGTCTTCGAGAGACACCACTATCTTCGGGAGACAGACCGGAGACATTCTACTACTTGGGCATGACCTCTCTAAATGTCCCGTCCAGAAGACACTACTGTCTCTAAGTGTCTCTGAGTGTCCCCGAGAGACACCACCGTCTCTGAGTGTCTCTGAGAGACACTACTGTCTTCGGGAGACAGACCGGAGACATTCTGCTACTTAGGCATGACCTCTATAGATGTCCCATCTGGGAGACACCACTGTCTTTCAGTGTCTCTAAGTGTCTCCGAGAGACACCACTGTCTCCAGAAGACAGACCAGAGACATTCTGCCACTTCGGGACAACCTCCTCCGAATATTGTATCCGGGAGACACCACTGTCTCTGAGTGTATCCGAGAGACACCACCGTCTCTGAGTGTCTCCGGGAGACAGACCGGAGACATTCTGCTACTTGGGTATGACCTCACTAGATGTCCCATCTAGGAGACACCACTGTCTCTCAGTGTCTCTGAATGTCTCCAAGAGACACCACTGTCTCCAGGAGACAGACTGGAGACATTCTGCCACTTCGGGACAACCTCCTCCAGATGTCGCATCCGGGAGACACCACTGTCTCTGAGTGTCTCCGAGAGACACTACCATCTCTGAGTGTCTCCGAGAGACACCACTGTCTCCGGGAGACAGACCGGGGACATTCTGCTACTTGGGCATGACCTCTCTAGATGTCCCGTCTGGGAGACACCACTGTCTCTCAGTGTCTCTGAGTGTCTCCGAGAGACACCACCATCTCTGAGTGTCTTTGAGAGACACTACTGTCTTCGGGAGACAGACCGGAAACATTCTGCTATTTAGGCATGACTTCTTTAGATGTCCCGTCCGGGTGACACCACTGTCTCTGAGTGTCTCTGAGTGTCCCCGAGAGATACCACTGTCTCTAAGTGTCTCCGAGAGACACCACTGTCTCCAGGAGGCAGACCAGGGACATTCTGCCACTTAGGGATGACCTCCTCCGGATATCGCATCCGGGAGACACCACTGTCTCTGAGTGTTTCCGAGAGACACCACTGTCTTTGGGAGACAGACCGGAGACATTCTGCTACTTGGGGACGACCTTCTCCAGATGTTGAGTCTGGGAGACACCACTGCCTCTGGGTGTCTGTGAGTGTCTTTAAGAGACCATTACCCCACTGGAGTCTCCTGGCATATGCCCTGCCTATTGGGTGCTCCTACCGTCCATCCTCCTGATCATTGTCTTCGTATTGTACACTCTCTTATGCTGTTCACTCAGCGTCACCCATTGTCTGTCTCCCAGTGAACTCCTATTGTCTCTTGTCGACTACCTGCCTCCCAGAGTTCCATAATTACCTAATATATCCCCTTGCCACCTTAGTCTCCTAGTGACCTCTAACTTGCAAATTGTCTCATACACATTGGTGGCCATTCAGAAGCCTAGCATTGCCTTTCCATAGCACTCCCTATTTATTTGTCCTCCTATACAATCTTCGTATCCCTTCTATCCACTAATATACATTCAACCTGAGTCCAATATCTTCTCCATATCCCAACATTATAAACAAAATCAACAAAAATATAATAGAGATCAACTAGCTCAAAAAATATAATTCTTCATCTGCCCCCCCCAAAAAAAAAAAAAAACCAATTACCTTATACCGGTCACCCTTAACCACTTACATGACACTCATAACCCTTCCCACTCTTATACTACCTCCACGTCCTCCACATCGTCCTCGTCCTCCTCATCCTCCTCATCCTACTCATCCTCGTCATCCTTGTCATCCTCGTTGTCTCCCTTGTCCCCTTCATCATCCTTGTTGTATCCCTCGTCTGCCTTGTCTACCCCACCTGCCTTATCTACCTCATGTACCTCCTGATCATCCTTCTGTTGCTGATTACCCGTACCTCCACCCTTGTGTGCTGTGCCATACCCTCCATCCCTATCCATACCCTCATCGTCCCCACCATACGCAAGTTCTATTCCCTTGATCATGTCTGAACTATCTAGTTCACCATATAGTTGAGTCGGCTCCTGCTCATCCTCACTTGTGTCCTTTTCCATTGAACTATCCACATAATCTACCACAAGGTCTTATGCCGCCACCTTCTCAAGATCTGCTCGAAGTTGTTTGGCATACTCCTTCATCTCTTCCGCATCAACCTCATATGCACTGTTGGGGACCCACTTTACCCACGTACCAGATTTTTGGCTTTTTCTCACAATATCTGACTTTAGCACACTAATCAGTATGCTCTACATGTTGGTCGGCATAGCTCCCCATTGTTTGATTAGTCTGGTAAAGTGCCCTATACAGATTGTCAGTAGCAAGGCAGCTCTTTTCCAGACTCCCCAACTTACTGATTGAGTTTGTATAGTTGAAGTCCTCACCCACCACATATTCCTTAGTCTCATAGTACTGCAGGGTGTCGTATAGGACTATAAAGATCAGACAAATAAATTGACTACTGATCTTTGTGATGAAGTCTTTATTCAGGTTCCCTAATTTCTTGGGGCTGCTGAAGAACTCCTGGTAAATGAAAACTATTGCCTCTTGGGCTCGAAAATGGAACCCATAGTTCTGATATTGATCAGACGTTCTGTATCTTATGTCAGGTTTTACAGACTCTGAACGTACCTCTCGTCTCTCTTATGCACATGTGAATCGGTCCTTTCTCAGTAACCACTTGATATGTTTCTTTATGAACCCTAGAGAGCAATTCTGTTCAAATTCATAAAGTTGGGGTATTGTCTTCTTCGCGTTATAGGTGAGATACGCTCTTGTAGGTGACTGGATGCTTTGTAACTATAGCTAGCTGATCAGTGTCTAGACTCTTCATGCAGATACCATGTCATAACATATATAGGCATCCACCTGGCTGTCCCTAGTATAATCAATCCTAAACCTAACTTCAACCTTAGACCACAACATCTCCAGAATAACCTGTGAATGCTGAGGGTCTGGCAGCAGATCCTCAAACAGTGTTGCAGACTCCATTTCATTCACTGCCACTTCTATCATATCTCGCAGATTCCCTGTAAATTGGTTAATACTTCGGTTTCTTTTGATTCCTTGCCTCTTCTTCTTCACCACACTTATGTGAATGTTCATTAATAGATCTTCTGCATCTGCAACCAGCTCGCAATTGTACCGGGGCTGCCATTGAGCACTTTCCAGCCAATCTATCAGGGAGGACTGTGAGCCCCTGTCTGGAATAAGATTGGCATCCGAAAAAGACCTTTGTATCGTTGAGGGTATAAAGCTACCTCCCAGAGTCACAAGATTCTATACTGTCAGCTTATTATATTTGATTTCACTTTTGGGAATGTAGCCCTACACTAGAGGATGTTTGGAGGACAGCCGAAGATACTTGCCTACTCACAGTAGCGCTCATCCTAGCCTTCAAGGAGGTTCTGGAGGGGCCAGTATATAAGCTCATCTATTGCCAAACTCCACAGATTAGCTTCCACCATATTTTTGGAATCTGGATGGGAATATTAGTTACTCTTGCCTCCGGAAAGTTTACCCTCCTGGCAAAAACCTGGGTTTCCAGGACTAAAGTTGTACATCCATCTCCACCTAACTCTGGAGCACATGATATCCGGATGGTAGCAGACTGTGAGGACCTTTTCAAGTGTGAAATGAGATTTGTTTAGGCACTACGAAGATCATGGCCTGAGGCAGTACGTTTTCTGCTCTATTGCAGTTGCTTTCCCTTTCCTTTAGTTGCCATCACTGCATCGATAATAGTGGGAGGGCAGAGACAGATCTTGGACGTAAGGCAGTGGCCTCCATTTATTTAATCTTTTGAACATGACGATACTGAGTTTCATTGTCGACAACGTTAGATTGGGGCTGGCAGTCACTGGCCTGTCTGTGTCCGTTCTAGTCGTTCTTTATCTATGTCCAGCATCTATGATAATGTTGAGGTATTTGCTGATAATATTGGATTGGGGCTGGCTGATATTGAAAGGTTACTATGAGCAGAGGTATTGCAGTAGTAATTACGGAGGTAGTAGCAGTGGACAGTAGTTCTTATAAAGCAGAGCGTGTGAGCGAACAGAAGTGTGAGAGAGCAAATGGTAGAACTATGTCGATAGTAAACAGTCTATTGAGTCTAATCAAGAAGTGTGTAGAACTAGGTATAGGGTTAGGAAACTCGTATATAATAGTACAAGTTGAGGGTAAAGATCTAGTAAGAGAGTCTAAGTTACATAACCTAAGAATAGTATATCGTGCATATGTAAATAAAGAAATATATAGAGGTATGCGACTGAGACAGTAATTTAAGTCAACAAATATAACAAAAAGTCATAGAAGATGTGATCGTTGAGTCATGACAACTGAGACAAGTAAGCAGTAATCTTAAGTAGTAAAGCAGCATCATGCAACGATAATAGATACTAAGTTAGGAAAGTAAGCAAAGATAATAGGAATATGTGAATGACATGTGAACACATATGAAAGAAATAATACAGAATTCCTTAATCGGGTAGCAAGTGTCTATATTGGGTATCAGCTTGATGTGGAAGTAATCATAAGAAAGAATGATATATTGTATGGAAATACTTAACTATATCGAAAGGGAATGATTATTTTCAACAGCTGACACTGGCCCCTCTATGTCTGTATTAGTCTGTTCTTCATCATGTCATATAATTACCTTTGATTTTGTCCGAGCTTGTTCTGTAACATAGTGCAGATACTCTTTCTAATTGCAAAAATTGACAAAATTCCTACTACACACACTAATATATATAACGATGATACAGATAGCAACCAGAAGCACGCTAGTATTTACTTGTCCTCGTCCGACTCCCTCTGTACCATTCCTAACCAGGTAGGTGCAGCCCTAGGCTGGGATATTCCTAACCCAATCCCACCACCCATACCCGCTCCTCACCTGCCACGCATACCTCCTCTTGCAACAGCATCAAGACACCTGCGAGCCATGCTAGGCCCTCCACGGCCTGCACCCTACCTCCTATGATCTACTCCATAGGCTGCCCCACCACCTGTGGACGCTACTACAAGTCCCGGTGGCTTCACCTCCACTTGTACGTCTAGCATTATCTCTTCTGAGTACCCAGATACAATTTGTACCCCCAGCCAAAAATTACTACTCATGCCCAATGGAAGGAGCATCCACCTCTGTGTATTGTCTAGCACATAACAGCAGACTATCTTACGAACAACGCCTAGTTCCAATGGCAAGAATGGCTGGCACCGCAACTGAAGCTCTACCATCGTATGTGCATGGATTGTCACCGTCTATAACTGGGTATTGGGCTGAAACAACCAACCCCTGCAATTCACATCTGCCATATGATTTTCAGGGGTTATGATATGGATTCGGATGGATGTTGGTAGGCCTGCCATAAATGGTGCCCCACCAGCTGGGACAGGGCGACGACAGGTAAGACGGGCTAGCACGCCACCTGCAATTAACCCTGTACGGGAGCCCTGTCTTGGCATACTGGCACGGGGAACCAAGTTGGGAACGCGCACCATCCCTGGTGGCATAGGTGGCACAGGTGGCAGAGCTGCTAGCGGCGGCACTACTACAGCCGGACGCCCAAGGTCTCCCATTGCTCCGTGAGCAGATCTTCGGTCTCTTTCCGTATTTGATTCCATTATAGCATTTAGTAGGGCCGCACTAGCTTTCCTCCTTGAATTACGCAACATATATGAGGGTCACGTCGAGGGAGCTCCAAACTCCTATGCGTCTGGTAGCGGCCACCTTCGGGGCTCCACTGCTAGTGCGTTGGGGTTCCCAGCACGATATGCTGCGCGTGCTCTGTATATCACCTCCCATATATTTTGTCTACTATTCCTGGCCTTTTTTGCAATATCTTCACACAGGGTCCACACACACCTATGTATGTCATCCGTATCATAGTTCACTTGCCCCCGAGGGGCTATTGCAGGCTGCCCAGCAGCCCACTTGCAGAATGCCCCCTATTTATTCGATCCTGCCTCCCCAGAACCAAAGCAATCCCAATTTTGTACTCCTCGATGAATCTGCCCTCTCCATAGTGTGTAGAGTTGGGGAGAGATGCCTGGATCAAAAAAACTAACCCTCTTGGCAGCCCACTTAATAGTTGGTTTAGGCTCCTCCACATCTGCACTGTCTCTGTTGGTGTGAGCCCTATTTCTTCTAGGAGGCATTTACTTCAATGTAAGTATCTCTGAACATAGTTAGTCTATGTACATATGGTGAAGATCTCCCAGAAATTTACTAGAATAGCTGTAGATAATTAGATCTAAGAGTAGGTATGTGGAACAAGGATATCCCAGTCTTGTATGCGACCCTAAATAGCCAATATGGTGGAGAGAAAATGTTTACCGCATTCGGTATCTAATAAAGCAAACAAATAATAATCATTGGGATTCCCAGCATCTTCTTATAGGATCTTTGAACGTATGGTCAAACTTATAATGAGTTATCAGATTAACACTTCTATATAAGCTACCGCTTTTACATAGTTAATACAATAAGACCCAAGCGGTATTCTAAGTCTCATATAGCTTTACTCTTATCGAGTCAGCTTTATACCCGAGTTGCTACTACGTTCATACTTGTACTTTATTACCAATCACCCCTTATACCTCTACTACCGACTTGTATATTTATAGCTACAGCCTGCCTATAACATACAGATATCCTATATCTGTAACAACCGTGTGTTCAGTTGTCATCACCTGCGATCACAGGTAACGGGTCATTGCTATTGTTGTCTTTGTTATCACCTGTGATCGCAGGTGATGGGTTATTGTTATCGTTACCTTGCTTGGCTTCCGAGATAGGGAAGCTTATTTCCCCCATTGCCCTGGCCGGGTTATGTATATATAGAGCCTGTCCCTCGTACTGTCGTTGGATCCCCATCCAAAGTCTTGTATACCCAATACAGGATCTTGCTTCTCCCAGTGCTCGTGCACCTCCCTTGTGCACCTCCTTGTCTTATGAAACAGCTCTGCAGCAACAGCTGTCTCCTTCCGACACACGCGGCAACTACTTCCACATGTCTCTGGCCTCTTGCCTTTGTCCCTGTCCCAGTCTTCCCCAGTCACACAAGTAGCATTCCTATGTGTATGTGTTACCCTAGCCCTGCCCTGGCCTTGCCCCTAGCCTTTCCCCTGATCACACACGTAGCGCTCCTACGTGTGTCTCACCTTGTTCTTGTCCTCGCCCCGGCGTACCCCTTGGTCGCCTTGTCCCCTGAACCCACGTTACACTACATTGGATTGCTCTAACCAACCGGTACAATGTCCGAACCAACCCTGTTACCTACCGACAGGTTCCAAGCATAGTGGGAAACCCTAATACCCTCAGACCCAGTCCAGCTGTTGGAATACCGCCGAATGGCCATCGATATCTTCACCGCCACCTATAAGATTAGCGAAAAACAAGGAGCGGAGCTCCAGGACATCCAACGAAGGCTGAAAGAAGCCAAAGATGAAATCCTCCTTCTCCGAGAAGACCTCACAGACGACCGAGTAACTATGCGCAATCTCAACCGTGCCCTTGCCGCTGCAACCGCATAGGTACCTGCGACCGCCACGCCCACCAAAACCCAAGACCTTCCCACCCCACTCAAATTTAACGGTGAACGGGCCTGCCTCAAGGCCTGGAAAAACTCCATCAATATTAAGCTCAACGGAGACGCTGCTAAGTTTCCAACCACCCAGCATAAACTCGCTTACGTTTACGGCCTACTGGAGGGGAAGGCTCTGGACCAAGTCCAGCCCTATGTTTTGGAAACAGGTATCAAACTAGCGGATATCCCTACCCTATTCGTGATCCTCGACCGAGCATTTGGAGACCCGGACCCAAAGGGAACGGCCACCCTAGCCCTACGGGCCCTCCGACAAAGAAACACTGACCTGGCCACCTATGTGGCAGAATTCTCTAGGCTAGCTGCGGAGGTCGAATGGAGCGACAAGATCAAACTGGATCAATTCCAGGAAGGCTTAAGTGTGGAACTGAGACAGGCACTTATCAACTTCCCAGACGTCCACACCCTTGAAGAATTCATTGATCAGGCCAGCCGATTAGAGCAAAAGATAGCCAGGTTTAGAAACAGCCTTAAGGCCTCCTCTACAACAGCACCCTCACGATCGACCTTTTCAGCACCTCGCCTCCAGCCACAGGCCCCTGTAACCCCCCCGAACAAGCCAGCCCACTCTTCTCTCGAGGCAGGTGAACCGGCCCCTATGGACTTATCCTCGGGCAGACCCCGCTTGACCCAAAAAGAGAGAGAACGCTGCCGGAATAATGGGCTATGTATAGCCTGTAGGAAGGCCGACCACTTTATCGCAGCTTGCCCCTTTCAAAAGAAGCGCTCCCTCGCCATCCACGCTATCTCCGATACCCCAGTGCCTAGGATTGAGGAGCTTGATGAGTCGGGAAAAGCCCTGTCCCTTGCCTAGTTACTGACACTAGCAAGGGACCTGCTCCAGGTCATTTATCTTTGTCTGCGTTTTCTTTGCCTACATCTATATCTGTTGATAAGTCTTGCCTGTTTGGCGAGCACTTCGTTGTACCTATAACTGTCAAGTTCAATGATAAAACAGTGGTTACATCAGCTCTCATAGATTGTGGTGCTTCAGAAATAGCATTCATTAACCAGACCTTCGTCAGTAAAAACTCTATACCAACCTCTAAGCTAAAGACCCCCCACCTCCTTGATGTTATTGACGGCCGCCCTATCTCTTCTGGGGCGATTACCGACCTCGCATGCCTGCCCAGCGCCATGGGTGATCACTCGGAAGATCTCCCAATGTTCGTAACTAAGCTAAAGTATCCAATTGTCCTTGGGATCCCCTAGCTTAGGATGCACAATGTATCAGTCAGCTTCGGCTCTTACACCTTGCGATTCAACAGCCCTTATTGCAAAAAACACTATGGAAATCCAAAAACCACTATCACTGGGCTGTGCGCATTACCACCCCCAATAATCCACCCGACTTAGGTGGTAATCCCGCCTGCACACATCAATGCCACCATTCCCCCAGTTTCCTCGATATCCCCTGCCCTTGCAAAACCCCTGAATATTAACTTTATTGGAGCAGGGGCCTTCGCTCATCTCACCAGGAGGCATAAGCTCAAAGCGCATACCCTCTCAATTTATGAGATCAATCTAGAAATTAACAAGACCAGGTTCAAGGAGGAGTGGAAATCCTTGGTTCCGAATGAGTACCACGAGTTCATTGACCTGTTCTCAGAAAAAGCCGCAGAGAAGTTGGCACCTCACCGACCATATGACCATACGATTCCACTGATAGAAGGTAAAACCCCTCCCTATGGGCCCCTCTATGGAATGTCCCGGGTAGAGCTGGAAGCCCTAAAAAAGTACTTGGAGGAAAACCTCAACAAGAGCTTCATTCGCCATAGGTCCTCCCCAGTGGGTGCCCCTGTACTGTTCGTGAAGAAGTCGGACAGCTCTCTTCGGTTGTGCGTTGATTATCGTGGCCTGAACGAGATAATGGTCAAGAACAAGTATCCCCTACCTTTGATCCAGGAAACATTAGCCAGGCTCTCCAAGGCAAAATGGTTCACTAAACTGGATTTGAGGGGAGCCTATAACCTGGTCCGAATAGCTGAAGGTGAAGAGTGGAAAACGGCCTTCCGCACCCGGTACAGGCACTTCGAGTACAATGTCATGCCTTTCGGCTTAACCAATGCTCCGGCCTCTTTCCAGCACTTTATTAATGATACCCTACGAGACTTTTTGGATGTGTTCTGTACAGCCTACCTGGACGATATCCTGATCTATTCAGACACCCTGGCAGAGCACAAAATCTATGTCCGACAAGTGCTGGAAAAGCTGAAGCAAGCCGGATTATACCTCAAGCCCGAGAAATGCGAGTTTCATGTGCAGGAGGTCAAGTATCTGGGGTTGATTATCACTACCGAAGGTATCAGGATGGATCCCACTAAGGTTACCACTGTCCAGGAATAGCAAATCCCAGCAAATCTCAAGGATGTCCAAGCCTTCCTGAGGTTCGCTAACTTTTACCGGCGGTTCATTCTAGGGTATTCGAAGATCGTAGCCCCCTTTACCGCCCTGACCAAGAAAGACTGGTGCTTGGACTGGAATCCAGAAGCCCAATCTGCCTTCTAGAACCTCAAGGAAGCTTTCTGCTCAGTACCGATCCTGGCCCATTTCGATCCGGACAGCGAATGTATCGTGGAGACTGACACCTCCGACTATGTCTCCATGGGAATCTTGTCTCAGTATGTCAATGGGATCCTCCACCCAGTGGCATACATCTCAAAAAAGCACTCTCCGGCTGAGTGTAATTATGAAATCTATAATAAAGAGTTAATGGCCATTGTGTGAGCATACGAGGAGTGGAGGCCACACCTGGAGTCAGCCAAGGGGATTATCGAGGTGCTATCCGATCATAAGAATCTTGAGTACTTCACCACCACTAAGCTGCTGAACTGACGGCAGGCTAGGTGGTCGGAGTTCTTATCTCGATTCAACTTCAAGATCAAGTATCGGCCTGGAAAAGCTGGGGGTAAGCCGGATGCACTGACCAACAGATTAGGAGATCTCCCTAAAGGGGGGGATGAAAGGCTGAAGTACCAAAATCAGGTGGTACTGAAACCTGAAAATCTCGACCTGGTGGCCACTAGCCATGCTGATGCTGATGCTGATGCTGATGCTGATGCTGATGCTGATGCTAATGCTGATGCTGATGCTGATGCTGATGCTGATACTGATGCTAATGCTGATGCTGATGCTGATACTGATGCTAATGCTGATGCTGATGCTGATGCTGATGCTGATGCTGATGCTGATGCTGATGCTGATACTGATGCTGATGCTGATGCTGATGCTGATACTGATGCTAAAGCTAAAGCGAACCCCAGAGCAGATCTCCTTCTGCGGTTACAATGGGCATATGCGGAGGATGACCTGGTTAAGGATATAATCGCTGCAGTGGAGTCTGGACAACGCCGTCACACCAAGATTTCTCTAGCCGAGTGCACCACTCAGGATGGCCTCCTATACTACCTAGATCGGCTCTATATACCTGAAAGAGAGCTGCGGATGCAGCTGATCAAGGAACACCATGATACCCTGGCTGCGGGTCATCCTGAGGTAGCTAAAACGTTAGAGCTGCTAGCTAGGCAATATACGTGGATTGACCAACGGAAGGAGGTGGAGCGGTACATATGGAATTGCCATGTCTGCAAGCGTGCCAAACCCACCCGCCATGCTCTGTATGATACCCTGAAGCCCCTGGAAGTCCCAGAACAACCCTGGCAACACCTGACTATGGACTTCGTCACCGGATTGCCGGAAGACTCGGGATTCAACACCATCTTGATGGTAGTGGATCGGTTATTGAAAATGAGGCATGTGATACCCTGTCGAGACACCTGCTCGGCCCCCGAATTGGCATCCCTCTACCTGGATAATGTCTTCCATTACCATGGCCTCCCAGTGTCGATTGTCTTAGACCGTGGCCCTCAGTTCGTCGCCGACTTCTGGAAAACATTCTGTGAGCTGTTGGGTATTGAAGTACACCGGTCTACGGTATACCACTCTCAGACTGATGGCCAGTCAGAACGTATGAACGCCATCATTGAGCAATATCCATTAGGAAAAAAAATTTGGCATCCGGACCCTGCACCAAGCGTCCGGACGCGATTTTGCATCCTGTGCGTCCTGTGCATCCTGACGCCCTGGCGCATTGCATTACAATCCAGACGCAACTAGGGCCTGCGCTGCATTGCAATACCTTCCCGATGCCATTGGGGCAACAATAGCTGTCTGGATGGTGGTTGACATAAGCTCAATGTCTGGATATTAGAGTTCATTCCCATTGTATCAACAACTCAATTGAGGTTGTTAATGCTATAGGTACCACGTCTGGCGTTGCTAACTGATAGCACACAATCGCTCTCTTCTACAATGCACACCCGCTCACCAGTTGCATGTACGACGCTCTAACACCAGCCAGGTACGTAGCCTCTATTACAGCCATTGAATATGTATGCAGCAGAAATGTTATTGTATTTGCTAATAATTATATATACAGAAGTATTGAGTATAAGATATATATATAGAACATGCACTCGCTGCTTCAATTGCTCTAACACTCGCTCTAATACTCGCTCCAATACTCGCTCTCATACTCGCTCTAATACTCACTCTAATACTCGCTCTAATACTCGCTCCAATACTCGCTCTAATACTCGCTCTAATACTCGCTCCAATACTCACTCTAATGCTCGCCGTAATGTACTTGGATATAGAGCGAAGGGAAAATGCACGGGGAAGGGAGGTATATATACAGGAAAACCATAGTTGCCAAGGCCGACTGATAAGGCCGACAATTTAGACTTTCCGAAGACAATGAGATAAGGGATAACAAGAGAAGTGGCAGGACAGTGATCAATGGCGCTCAGCCCCCTTTCGCCCGCGGGTGCCGTACTATTCAATGCCTGGCCTGGTAATAGTCATATTGGGAAATCGTAGTCGTTGTATCAAGATATATGCGTAGTTCACGCTTTGTGATATATTTCGTAGGAATTCATGTATTCGCAGGCATATATATATATATGTGAGAAACTCGTGCTTTTGGAGACATATATATATATGTGCGAGAAATCCATGCATTTGCGGGCATATATATATATATCTGCGAGAAAATCATGCTTTTGGGGACATATATATATATATGCAAGAAATTCGTGCATTCGCGAGCTTATATATATATGTGCGAGAAACTCGTTCTTTTGGAGACATATATATATATATGCGAGAAATCCATGCATTCGCGAGCTCAAATATATATATGCGAGAAATCCATGCATTCGCCGGCATATATATATATATCTATGCGAGAAACTCGTGCTTTTGGAGACATATAGAGAAATGCATGCATTTGCGGGCATATATATATATATATGTGCGAGAAACTCGTGCTTTTAGAGACTTATATATATATAAGCCTGCGAATGCATGGATTTCTCACACATATATATATATGTCTCCAAAAGCATGAGTTTCTCGCATATATATATATATGCCCGCGAATACATGAATTCCTACGAAACATATCACAAAGCGTGAACTACGCACATATCTCAATACAATGACTACGATTTCCCAATATGACTATTACCAGGCCAAGCATTGAATAGTACGGCACCTGCGGGCGAAAGGGGGCTAAGCGCCATTGATCACTGTCCTGCCACTTCTCTTGTTATCTCTTATCTCATTGTCTTCAGAAAGTCTAAATTGTCGGCCTTACCAGTCGGCCTTGGCAACTATGGTTTTCCTGTATATATACCTCCCTTCCCTGCGTATTTTCTCTTCGCTCTATATCCCAGCACATTATGGCGAGCATTAGAGTGAGTATTGGAGCGAGTATTAGAGAGAGTATTAGAGCGAG
The DNA here is from genome assembly GCA_015179025.1 of Terfezia claveryi. Classification (NCBI taxonomy): domain Eukaryota; kingdom Fungi; phylum Ascomycota; class Pezizomycetes; order Pezizales; family Pezizaceae; genus Terfezia; species Terfezia claveryi. Next base: position 50,561 of record WHUX01000048.1, read on the forward strand.
TATTAGAGCAAGTATTAGAGCGAGTATTGGAGTGAGTATTAGAGCGAGTATTAGAGCGAGTATTGGAGCGAGTATCAGAGCGAGTATTGGAGCGAGTATTAGAGCGAGTGTTAGAGCAATTGAAGCAGCGAGTGCATGTTCTATATATATATCTTATACTCAATACTTCTGTGTATATAATTATTAGCAAATACAATGACATTTCTACTGCGTGCATATTCAATGGCTGTAATAGTGGCTACGTACCTGGCTGGTGTTAGAGCGTCGTACATGCAACTGGTGAGCGGGTGTGCATTGTAGAAGAGAGCGATTGTGTGCTATCCGTCAGCAACGCCAGATGTGGTACCTATAGCGTTGGGGACGAGCAGCCCATTCCATGTTGCGTCTAGGAAGCAGGGGCATCTGCAAAGCACGTGTTTTGCGTACCAAGTGCAGAAGCACCGTCCGAGTGCGTCCGGACGCTCGCACGCCGCACGTTTGGCATCCTGATCTTGAGTTTGTCTCCCATGCGTCCTGTGCGTCCCATGTGTCCGGACGCACAGGACACAAATAATATTTTCGGTGATATCTGAGGGTGTACATCAATTACCAGCAGAATAACTGGGTTTTATTGCTGGCCACCTGCGAATTCTACGCCAACAACTACTTCTCTGAGACCCTGAAGACCTCCCCATTCCTGGCCAATTATGGCTGGCACCCTCGGTTCGTAGACTCCCTGGCACCTTTGCACAAGGCCAGGGAGAATGCCCTAGCTAAGGAGTTCGCTACGCAGATTTCTGAACTTTACTCTACCCTGAAAGCCGAGCTGGGATATGTGCAAGCCAGGCAAGCTGAATATGCCAATAGATCACGGTTGCCAGCCCCCAAGTATCAGCCAGGAGATAAGGTGTGGCTCTCCAGCCGGCACTTCCGGACGGAACGGCCATCTCGCAAGCTCGACTACAAGTTCCTGGGTCCATTTGAGGTGTTGGCTGCTATGGGCACTCATGCCTATCGATTGAGGTTCCCCAAGGATATCAAACGCCACCTGGTTGTACACATGTTGGAAATTGAGCCAGCGGCTGACGATCCCCTCTTAGGGCAGAAACACCCCCCTCCCCCTCCTGTGGTGATCGAAGGTAAAGAGAAGTAGGAGGTCGAAGAGGTATTGGACTCAAGGAAGAGGTACGGTCATCTGCAATACAAAGTCAAGTGGTTAGGGGACGAGGAGACTACCTGGCAACCTGGGGAAGACTTGGAAAATGCATAGGACTTGGTCACCCTGTTCCACCAACGATACCTGAGTTTGCCTCGCCCAGTTGAATGATGTTAGACCTTTTACATTCTTGTTGTTGTTTGGAGTTGGGGTTCTTGTTTCTCCCCTTGTTGTTGTTTTCTCTATTGATTTTGCCGGTTATCGTACCCAGGCCTCCTAGTCGCTGGAGCTCCAGCCTAAAGGGGGGATAGTGTAACAACCGTGTGTTCAGTTGTCATCACCTGTGATCGTAGGTGACGGGTTATTGCCATTGTTGTCTTTGTCATCACCTATGATCGCAGGTGATAGGTTATTGTTATCATTACCTTGCTTGGCTTCCGAGATAGGGAAGCTTATTTCCCCCATTGCCCTGGCCGGGTTATGTATATATAGAGCCTGTCCCTCGTACTGTCGTTGGATCCCCATCCAACGTCTTGTATACCCAATATAGGATTTTGCTTCTCCCAGCGCTTGTGCACCTCCCTTGTGCACCTCCTTGTCTTGTGAAACAGCTCTGTAGCAACAGCTGTCTCCTTCCGACACACGCGGCAACCACTTCCGCATGTCTCTGGCCTCTTGCCTTTGTCCCCCGTCCCAGTCTTCCCCAGTCACATAAGTAGCGTTCCTACGTGTGTGTGTTACCCTAGCCCTGCCCTGACCTTGCCCCTAGCCTTTCCCCTGATCACACACATAGCGCTCCTATGTGTGTCTCACCTTATTCCTGTCCTCGCCCTGGCGTACCCCTTGGTCACCTTGTCCCTTGAGCCCACGTTATAATATCTAGTATTTTGGCTTTCTGAGCAATATTCTAAGTTCTAAATTCGAAGACCAATTCTAAGTTCAACTCGCACCCGTATATGTAGTTAGGCCTGAGTTATGTGATCTTGCCTTTACTTCTCTAATAACCTTCCAAATACCTATATTCCGACAACATTGCCTAGATTACTGGCTCACCCCTAACAATTACTATGAGTTCTTTATTATAAATTTCATAGTTGTATTCTACTAGTAAGTACTTTTTAGAGAAGTATGCAACTAGGTGTAGTATATTGTTATCATTATATTGAGAAAGAATACTAGCAGAAATATAGTCTAAAGTATCAGTTTCTAGTATAATTTCTCAATCTGAATTAAAGTATTGCCATATGGGTACTAAGATAAGGGCTATCTTTAGTTGTTGAAATACTTTTTTATATTCTTTATTCTAGTTCTATATAATATCTTTCTTAGTTAGCCTAATAATAAGATTAATAACTTTAAAGAAGTCTTTGATGAAGTGATAATAGAAATTAGTGAATTCAATAAATATATAAGTATTATATAGATTTATTGGGGATTTTTAATCTATAATTGCTTTAACTTTTCTTGGATACATCTAAATACCTTCTATTAAGATAATTATACCTAAGTAATAGACTCATATTTTATAAAATTTGTACTTTTCTGGCTGTAAATATAAGCTAGCTTTTTGGAGTATATCAAAAACTTTAGTAATATATATACAGTATTCTTTAAATATATTACTATAGATTAATATATCATTGAGGTAGGTATTACAGAAATTGTCTAGAAAAGGATAAAGGATATTATTAATAAAGTATTGGAAGCTAGTAGAAGTATTAGTTAAGTCAAAAGGTATAACTAAAAACTTATATAGGCTATATTGTATTCTAAATATAGTTTTCTATTCCTCTTTTATAGCAATTCAAAGTAAATTATAGGTAGTTCAAATATTAAGAGTAGTATAATATTTAGCTTTTAATAGTTAGTAAAAAGTTTCTTGAATAAGAAGTAATAGATATTGATTTTTGATAGTGCTTTCATTTAGTTCTCAATAATTAATATATAAATATAAGGATTCATCCTTTTTCTTTACAAATAGAATTAGTAATCTATTCAGATATAAAGATGCTTAAATAAAACCTTTTAATAAAGTTTCTTGTAGCTATGTTTTTAGAGCCTATAGTTTGAATTTAGATAGAGGGTAGAGAGGTTTAAATAGAGGGTTAAATTCTTCCTTAAGTGGGATCTTATGATCATAGAGTCAGTAAGAAGAATGAATTTCAGCTACTGCTTTTTAGAAAAGTTTGAAGTATTGATAATACTTAGATAGTACAAGTCTCTTAATTTTTTCTTCTTTAGTTATTAGTTGTTCCTCAAATTACTTTAATATTATATTTAGTTCATAAATAGTAAATTAAGATACAGTTTGTACATGCTTTCCTTTCTTAACTAGATAGCTGAAGATAGATTCTATAATAAGAGTGATTTAAGGTTTTTCTAGAATTGGTATAGAAATACTATTGATTGTTGCTAGTTTCTCATAGTAATAGTAAAGGCTAAAATATTAACATTATAATATCAAAGTCATAAAAGACTAAGAATAATTAGATAATATCCTAATATAGTAATAAATAATAGAAGTCCTTCTTAGTATCCTGCAATCATAAGTCTGAGTTATATTATATATATTATTATACTAGACTCAATTAGTTATCCATCTATAACTTCTAAAACTTAAAGTTATTTAAGCTTATATAATAGTAGTTGGTAATAGCATACAAATTCTTTATCTATAAATATATAACTAGTTACTCTACAGTTAATAACTTGAATATAAGAAAGGATTTTAGAACTATTATCATTTAATTTGCAAGTAACTATAAGGTAATTCTTATCTAATAACTCTTCTTCCAAAGACTGTAAAGATGAACTAGAATCATATAGGGAAATTGAAGACTTAGCTTACTTCAAATCAGTACTATCTTACTAAAATAAGGCTATTCTTTTAACTCTAATTTAGTAGTTATAGATAGTTCAATTGTAGTTATTGTTTCAACTACTTGTAAGAAACATTGTTAAGTTTGTAGACAAGTTCTAATATTATATCCTAAGCCTCCATAATAGTAATATCTTCCTTCTGCTATTCTTTTTATATATTCTTCTTAAGATATCTTTTTCTTTCTTGCTGATAGATCTATTAGTCTTGTATGAGTACTAGTAGCTAAAGAAGAAGTAGAGGTGTTTTGAGGAAGAGTAGAGATAGTAGTATATGGTATGGTATATGAAGAAGTTGAAGGTAGTAATTAATTACCTATTTGGATTTATAAGGCTCATTAATAAGTATCAAGTCATTAATAGACAGCTATGTATTTATTAAAATCTTATGGTTTAGGGTGTACTACTAGTAGATCTTATTGAAAATAATATAAAAGTTCTTGTTTTAATAATACAAGTTTGGTAGAATTGTTCTATATAGTTTTAGCTATATAATATTAGAATTCAGTAAAGTATAAAGCAAAATCTCAAGTTCCTTAGATTATTATTTGTAATATGAATTCTGTATTAGCAATATAGTTAGAATTGCTAAATGTATTTTTAAGTACAGTAATAAGTCTAATAAGATTAGGGAAGTTAACTTTATTATTTTGAATATAGGGTATAACTTAATTAAAAGCTTTATTGGAGAGAAAGTTAATAGCTAAGTATAATTTAGCTTGTTTATCAGTATTGTCACAACTGTCCTTTCCTAGCCAGGTTTGAGAGTCGGACGGAATTCCGTCTGACTCTCGTTATTGTTGATTGATATCGTTGTTATCTTTGTTCCCGAGATAAGGAGTCTCGAGAACCTTATTCCTTCCGGTGGCCTTGGCCAGGAAGGAAGCCTGTATATATAGCTTGCTCTCTCCGCCCTCTCGTTGGATCCCCATCCAACGTCTTGTATACCTAATACAGGACCTTGTCTCTCCGCGAAGGTGTACCTCCCTTGTACACCTCCTCGTCTTGCCTTGTCCCGTGAATAACTCTGCAGCACAGCTGCCCCCCCTCCGACACACGCAGCAACTGCCTCCGCGTGTCTCGTGCTCCTTGCCCTCTGCCCCTCTTGCCTCTTGCCCTTGCCCCTAGCCTTTCCCCTGATCACACACGTAGCGTTCCTACATGTGTGTTACCTCGTTCCTGTCCTCGCCCCGGCATACCCCTTGGTCGCCTTGTCCCCGGAGCCCTCATTACACTACGTTAGATTTTTAGACCAACCGGTATGATGTCCGCGAACATTCCACTAGTACCCACCTATAGATTCGCAGCCTGGAGGGCGACTCCGATCCTATCAGACCTGACAGAACTGTCAGCATACTGACGAACTGTGATCAAGATATTCACAGATACTTATGCCATCGGCGAACAACAAGGAGCAGACCTTCAGAAAGCCGAAAGGCGAATCCGAGAAGCTGAAGATGAAATAACCCTCCTCCGAGAAGATGCAGCAGAGGACAGGATAACCATCCGGAGACTGACTCGTGCTTTAGACCTAACCGATGGTCCAAAAAACTAGAAAACACAAGACCTACCCACCCCGCCCAAGTTTAATGGTGACCGGGGCCGGCTACGAGCATGGAAAAACTCTGTGCAGATAAAACTCTCTGGGGAATCGGCGAAGTTCCCCACCGTCCACCACCAGCTCTCATACGTCTATGGCCAACTGGAGGGTAAGGCCATGGACCAGGTACAGCCCTTCGTCAAGGCCACGGGGATTGATCTGGTAGATATCCCAGCACTAATGGCAATCTTGGACCGAGCCTTCGGAGACCCGGATCCTAAAGGAACCGCCAGCAGGGCCCTTCGAGACCTCAAGCAAAAACATAACGAACTGTCAGCCTATATCGCTGAGTTCTCCAGGCTAGCAGCAGAGCTCAATTGGAATGATGAAGCCAAGCTCGATCAGTTCAAAGACGGGCTTACCTTCGAGCTGAAAAAGGCTCTGGTTTACTGCCCACCGACCTAGACCCTGGAGGGACTTATTGAACAAGCTAGCTGGGTGGAACAGCAGACAGCGGCACTCAGAGCCCCCCAAAAGACACTCCCGACCTCGACTCCCCGTACACCATTTCTGACAGCACGCACCCAACAACAACAACCCACACCAGTCAACAAGCCTACACACCCCTCCCTGGTAGCGGGTGGGGCTGCCCCCATGGACCTGTCAGCAGGTAGACCTCGTCTTACCTAGGAGGAAAGGGACCGTCGCCGCACTCAGGGTTTGTGCATTGCATGCGGAAAGGGGGACCATTTTATCGCGGCATGTCCCCTCCGCAAAAACCGCTCGATGGCCGCCCACGCCATCTCCGAATCCAGGGTTGAAGAAGTGGATGAGTCGGGAAAAGCCCTGTCCCTTGCATAGTCACTGACACTAGCAAGGACCTATCCTGGGTCATTTGTCTTTGTCGTCTTTCTCTGTTCCTGCATCTATGTCTGTTGACGAATCTCGCTTGTTTGGTGAGCATTTTGTAGTACCAATAACTGTTAAATTCAATGGTAAAACAGTGGTAACATCAGCTCTCATAGATTGTGGTGCTTCAGGAATAGCCTTCATTGATCAGACCTTTGTCAGTAAAAATTCGATACCAACAGCTAAGCTAAAGACCCCCCACCTTCTTGATGTCATTGATGGCCGACCTATCTCTTCTGGGGCTATTACTGACCTCGCATGCCTACCTAGTGCCATTGGAGACCATTCGGAAAGCCTCCCCATGTTTGTAACCAAGCTCAAATACCCCATTGTCCTGGGGATCCCCTGGCTCCGAATGCATGATGTCTCCATTAACTTTGGCTCTTACACCTTGAACTTTAACAGCGGGTATTGTGAGAAGCACTGCCGTGCCCCACAGACTACCGTTAAAGGATTATGTGCCCTACCACCCCCGATAGAGGATCCTAGCCAGGTAATGGCAGAAACCCCCCACTAAAACCCCTCGATATCAACTTCATTGGAGCAGGGGCCTTTGCTTACCTTACCAGAAGGCACAAGCTGAAAGCCCATACTCTATCAATCTGTGAAGTTAACCTGGAAATCAATAAGCTGCGGTCCAAGGAAGAATGGAAGTCCATGGTGCCGGGTGAATACCACGAATTCATTGACTTGTTCTCTGAGAAAGCCGCGGAGAAGCTTGCCCCCCATCGACCATACGACCACACAATCCCGCTCGTAGAAGGTAAGACCCCCCATTATGGACCTCTCTATGGGATGTCCCAGATGGAACTGGAAGCTCTAAAAAAGTATCTGGAGGAAAACCTCAACAAGAGCTTCATTCGCCACAGCTCCTCCCCAGCGGGTGCCCCGGTGCTGTTCGTGAAGAAGTCGGACGGCTCTCTTCGGTTGTGTGTTGATTATCATGGCCTGAATGAGATAATGGTCAAGAACAGATACCCCTTGCCCCTGATCCAGGAGACGTTAGCCAGGCTTTCCAAGGCAAAATGGTTCACCAAATTGGATCTGAGAGGGGCATACAACTTGGTACGAATTGCTGAGGGGGAGGAGTGGAAAACTGCCTTCCGGACGCGATATGGCCATTTTGAGTATAATGTGATGCCTTTCGGCTTAACCAACGCCCCGCCTCCTTTCAGCACTTTATCAATGACACTCTGCAGGACTTTCTGATGTATTCTGCACCGCCTACCTGGACGATATCCTCATCTACTCGGATACCCTAGCGGAACACAAGATCCACGTCCGACAAGTGCTGGAGAAGCTGGAGCAGGCTGGGCTGTACCTTAAGCCTGAAAAATGCGAATTCCATGTCCAAGAGGTGAAGTACCTGGGCTTGATCATAACACGGAAGGTATTAGGATGGACCCCGCCAAAGTTGCTGCAATCCAAGAGTGGGAAACCCCAGCCAATTTGAAGGATGTGCAGGCCTTCCTAGGATTTGCCAACTTCTACCGCCATTTATCCTGGGATACTCAAGAATCGTGGCACCCCTGACGGCCTTGACGAAAACGAAGGTAGAAGCTGGCTCACACCTGACAAAAAGGGCCTTCCACTGGAATCCAGAAGCCCAATCCGCCTTCCAGAACCTCAAGGAAGCCTTCTGCTCAGCCCCAATCCTGGCCCATTTTGACCCTGATAGCGAGTGCATCGTGGAAACGGACGCCTCCGACTATTCTCCGCTGGAATCCTGTCCCAGTATGTCGATGGAGTCCTCCACCCAGTGGCCTATTTCTCCAAAAAGCACTCCCCGGCGGAGTGTAATTACGAAATCTATGATAAGGAGTTAATGGCCATTGTGCGAGCATTCGAGGAATGGAGACCACACCTGGAATCGGCAAAGGGGGTTATCGAGGTCCTCTCTGACCATAAGAACCTAGAGTACTTCACAACCACCAAATTGCTAAATCGCCGACAGGCTAGGTGGTCGGAATTCCTCTCTCGGTTTAACTTCAAGATAAGGTATCGGCCGGGAAAGGCTGGGGGTAAGCCGGATGCACTGACCAGGAGATCAGGAGATCTCCCTAAAGGGGGGGATGAAAGGCTGAAGTACCAGAATCAGGTGGTACTGAAACCCGAAAATCTCGACCTGGCGGCCAATACCCTTGCGGAAGCTGAAGCTGAGGCTGAGGCTGATGTGGAAGCTGAGGCTGATGCTGATGTTGATGCTGATGCTGATGCTGATGCTGATGCTGATGCTGATGCTGATGCTGATGTTGATGCTGATGCTGAAGCTGAAGCGAACCCCGGAGCAGATCTCCTTCTGCGGATACGACGGGCATATACGGAGGACGACCTGGTTAAGGATATAATTACCGCAGTGGAGTCTGGACAGCGCCGTCATACCAAGATTTCCCTAGCCGAGTGCACCACTCAGGACGGCCTCCTATACCACCTAGATCGGCTCTATATACCTGAAGGGGAGCTGCGGATGCAGCTGATCAAGGAACACCATGATACCCTGGCTGCAGGTCACCCTGGAGTGGCTAAGACGTTAGAACTACTAGCTAGACAATACACATGGATCGACCAGCGAAAGGAGGTAGAACAGTACATACGGAACTGCCATATCTGCAAGCGTGCAAAACCCACTCGTCATGCCCCCTACGGAACCTTGAAGCCCCTGGAGATCCCGGATCGGCCCTGGCAACACCTGACCATGGACTTTGTAACTGGGTTGCCGAAGGACTCGGGATTCAATGCCATCCTGATGGTGGTGGATCGGTTGACGAAGATGAGGCATGTTATACCCTGCCGGGATACCTGCTCCGCTCCGGAGTTAGCCAACCTCTACCTCAATAATGTATTCCGATACCATGGCCTCCCTGAATCGATCGTGTCCGACCGTGGCCCTCAGTTTACCTCAGAATTCTGGCAAGCCTTCTGCGAACTTCTGGGGATCAAAGTTCGTCTGTCAACAGCTTACCACCCCCAGACGGACGGCCAATCGGAAAGGATGAATGCGATTATGGAACAGTATCTGCGGGCCTTCGTCAGCTACCAGCAGAACAACTGGGTTTCGTTGCTAGCAACCTGCGAATTTGCCGCCAACAACCAGTTCTCCGAGTCGCTGAAAACGTCCCCATTCCTAGCCAATTATGGCTGGCACCCTCGGTTCGTAGACTCCCTAGCACCTCTGCGCAAGGCCAGGGAGAATGCCCCAGCCAAGGAGTTCGCCACGCAGATTTCTGAACTCCACTCTACCCTGAAGACTGAGTTGGGTTATGCTCAGGTCAGGCAAGCAGAATACGCCAACGGGTCTAGGTTACCGGGCCCCAAATACCAACCAGGAGACAAGGTATGGCTCTCTAGCAGACACTTCCGGACAGAACGACCCTCTCGTAAGTTGGATCACAAGTTCCTAGGCCCCTATGAGGTGTTAGCAGCTGTGGGCACTCATGCTTACCGGCTGAGATTTCCCAAGGATATCAAGCGCCATCCGGTCGTTCATGTCTCGGAGATCGAGCCAGCCGCCGACGATCCCCTTCCCGGGCAAAAGCACCCCCCACCTCCTCCAGTAGTGATCGCAGGTGAAGAGGAGTGGGAGGTTGAGGAGGTACTGGACTCAAGGAAACACTATGGACAAGTTCAGTATAAGGTCAAGTGGTTAGGGGATGAGGAGGCCACTTGGCAACCCGCAGAGGACTTGGAGAATGCGCAGGATTTGGTTACCCTGTTCCACCAGCGATACCCCAGGAAGCCTCGCCCAGTCGACTGAGGTCGTGACTTTGCATTCTTGTTGTTGTCTATGTTCTTGTTGTTCGGAGTTGGGGTTTTTGTCCTTACCTTGTTGTTGTTGTTGTTTCCTGTGTTGATTTTGCCGGTTATCGTGCCCAGGCCTCCTAGTCGCTGGAGCTCCGAGCCTAAAGGGGGGATAGTGTCACAACCGTCCTTTCCTAGCCAGGTTTGAGAGTCGGACGGGATTCCGTCTGACTCTCGTTATTGTTGATTGATATCGTTATTATCTCTGTTCCCGAGATAAGGGGTCTTGGGAACCTTATTCCTTCCGGTGGCCTTGGCCAGGAAGGAAGCCTGTATATATAGCTTGCTCTCTCCGCCCTCTCGTTGGATCCCCATCCAACGTCTTGTATACCTAATACAGGACCTTGTCTCTCCGCGAAGGTGTACCTCCCTTGTACACCCCCTCGTCTTGCCTTGTCCCGTGAATAACTCTGCAGCACAGCTGCCCCCCCTCCGACACACGCGGCAACTGCCTCCGCGTGTCTCGTGCTCCTTGCCCTCTGCCCCTCTTGCCTCTTGCCCTTGCCCCTAGCCTTTCCCCTGATCACACACGTAGCGTTCCTACATGTGTATTACCTCGTCCCTGTCCTCGCCCCGGCGTACCCTTTAGTCGCCTTGTCCCCGGAGCCCTCGTTACAAGTATAAATAGTAGTCTTAAGCTATAGTTGAGTAAGAAAAGAATGAAGTTTATTATGATCTTTATTATGGATTAGATATTTTATTAGTTCTTCTTCTTAGCTAGCCTTTAAGTTAAGCAAGAATAGTACTAATTACTCTCATATCATTAACTTGATTATAGACATTATTTATTATAGTCTCATTTATAGTAACTTCCTCTTATAGTTCTTGATTGTAGTTTATTAAGGTAATATTCTTATTTTATTATTTTATAAGTTAATTAGTAAAGTTTTAGACTTAAGTTCAAAGACTAAGTACATCTTATTAGTGATCTAGTAAGGTAAGAATTTGGTCTAACAAGGTAATAGTTTTATTAACTATTGTTGTATAGTTACTATTAGGGTTTATGGGATCTACTTCTACTTACAATTATATAAGTAAATCTATAGTAATAGCTAGTAGTTTAATAACTGGTTGAGATATAATAGCTATTATTCCTTAGTTCATTGGTTTGTTAGTTCATTAGTTTATAGGTTCATTGGTTTATTAGTTTATTAGTTCATAGGTTCATTCATTGGTTCATAGATTTATAAAAGTTGTATTTAGTAGAGTATAGGGATATAATATAATATAATAGTAGTATAGACATTAGCTATAGACATGACTTCAAGGAGTACATGTAAGACAGCAGATGTAGAACAATAGACAGAGTATAGAATCTAGAATATATAGTATCAAAATGTAGATATAAGGCAATGCTTTATATTACTCGAGCTAGAATACAAAACATTGTATGAAGAAGCAGAATAGAGAACTAGAATACAAGCAGTAATTTATATATAATATCTCTAGCTAATATGAGCAGAATATTGTACTATATATTAACATCATTAAGTTTATTGACATTAGCAAGCTTATTGATATCAGCAAGCTTATTAGAGTAGATGATATTTAGTAACCTTTTACTTGTTAAGTTCATAAGCCAATTTTTATACTGTAACACTAAGGTGAGCTTGATTGAAGGTATTGAGGAGGTCAGTAGTCATGCTATGTAAAGCAGTTATAGGAAGAGTCTAGGTTAGTATTGATACTATAGACATAATAGTAATTTTATAAATTTCTATTCAGTATAAAGGAAAATAATAATATATATATATATTTTATGACCTAATATAGCTAGTATTTGGGATGCAAGCTAGACTCTAAATATGGGACTACTGTGAAATTATTGTCTGTAGCACTATATATCAAGAGCTCTATTTTATAGCCTGTAGCTCTATAGATATATAGACTTCAAAACAAAAAAAATGTTAAAGGCTTACCTAAATGCTACCTATCTGTTAGATGTTATAGGACTTGATTTCAAAATAGTAACTAGAGTAAAAATAGTATAGTAGGGAGAATACTAAGATAGGACTAGCTTAATAAGAAAAAGGGTTTACTAGGAGATACCAAAAAGGTATAAGCCAAAAAAGGACTACTTATATAATTTTTCTAAAAGGTTACTCTCTAATAATACCAAAAAAAGAAGTTAAAAATTCTAAATATCCAATACATACTGCAGTAAAAAACTTTCCTATATGGTTATCCACTATAGTACTACTAGCTGACAATCTAAAGCAGAGTGAATAGTATGCCTTTTTTCCTTTAGTTTATAGTAAATAATGATACATTCTCAAATTAACTTACTTGGTTTTATATCAGACTTAATATGGTCAAAAACTATATAACAAACTGAGTAATCAATATCTTGATGATATATATACTATAGCTAAGTACTGTAAGAAAATAAAAAAATCTATAACACTAGGGATTCTTCTACTACAGTAAATTAGTACTAAACTTGCTAGCGTACCCTTGGCGCACTAGAAGCGACCAATCACCGAGAAGCGACCACTGTCTAAGACATACAGCTTGACCGACCTCGTCAGCCTCTCCACAGGCCCAATACCTCTACTTTATCAGTATAATAGTCTTAACTAGTATCAATCAATCACCAAGTCTCCGGCAACATTAACAATACTCTGCGATTACAAGCATGCCAAAATATACGAAGCAGCAGCTACAGGAAGCAATCAAGCATGCAAAATAAGAGCCAGATGCACCTATGCTATGGATTGTAGATTTATATGGGATAGACCACCAGACATTATGCCGAAGGGTGCTAAGGACACAGCAGGAGCAGTCTATAGTACATCAGGACTAGCAACTCTTCTCTACAGGTAATGAGAAAGCAATCGCAAGCTATGCTAGTATCATGGCAGATGCGGATTTCTACTTGGGCCTGAGCTTTTGCGGCAAATTGCTCAAGGAATTGTTAATAAGAGGCAGATAACCCAGCATGGCCCCTCACGTGCACCCTCTACCAGCAGCCCTTCTACTAGTAACCCTTCTATCTCTAGCGGCTCTTCCGCCACCTTTGATAACCCTTCCAGCTCTATGAATACCCCTATCCATATCATTGGTGTCAGTTGGGTAGATAGATTTCTTAATTGCAATCTAGGCTTCAAAAAGGTCTATATTCACTACCAGGAAAGAGCAAGGGCAGCAGTAACAAATGATATAGAACTACAAGCTGATTTCCTATGAAAGCTAGCAAATCTTATACGATGGAAAAAAATAGCTTAGGATGATATCTGGAATTGTAATGAGAGGGAAATCACAATAGGAAGAAATAGTAGGCGTACTATGGCTATTGTACAAGTTGGAGGTAGAAGTACAGCTATGACTGAGGGGTCTCGAGAGTTTTGCAGTATGTTGGAGACTGTAAATGCTTGGGGAGAAATCATCCCCCCATTTATTGTGTGGTAGGGGAAAACTCTTCAGGAATCTTATTATTGGGAAGGAGGGGTGGAACACGAAGCAACATTTACTGTATCTTCTAGTGGATATATGGATGATGAGCTTGGGTTTGAATATATACGTCAACATTTTGAGCCTTATACTCACTAGGGGGTGGGGGGGGTGCGTGTGAGTATGATGGTTATCCACCACTACGATGTTTAATTGTGGATAGTCATTCCTCTCATGTGGCATGGAGAGTAGTTAAATATGCTCTTGATCACAATATTTATATGATCTGTCTTCCGTCCAAATCTACTCACCGTTCAACCTCTTGATGTTGGCTGCTTCGCCTTACTGCAGTGTACATATGAGTGCAACCTCAGCATATGGCTCCGTCGCAATCCTCTATTAGGAATATCGAAGCTCGAGTTCCTCGATATCCTTCTGCAAACTCGTAGGAAGGTCTTTACTAATCAGATTATCTGGAGTGTATGGAAAGTATCCCATTGCTGGCCTATTGATTGCACTATCCTACCTCTTCAGCCACCAGCTGCTAGTTTTTTGGTTACAAATGCTATAGCTAAAAGTGTAAGGGTGTCAGCTATAGATACCCCTACTCGTCTCCATCAGCTTTCTCAAATACTTGTAAAGCAGGCACAGTGGAAGGTCAATAAGAATGATGAACTTAAGGGCATAGTATATAAGCTTATTGACTTTGCAAAAGAGAAGGTGACTAAGTATAGGGATATTGCACCTTATGCAGAAACTCTCAATAAGCTTCGAGATGGAAAGATACACAAAACAAGAAAGAGATCTAGACATGTTGGAGAAGCTTGTATACTAACCTACCAATATGTTAATGAAGAGATCAAGAAGCTTGCAGATACAGAGGCAGCAAAGGCTGAGAGGCGGCAGATTGCAGAAGAGAAGAAGAAGGTTGCAGAGGAAAAAAGGGTTGCTAAAGAAGCACTTGATAAGCAGTGGAGATATAATCTACAGCAATATCAAGCGGTTGAAATACCAGCATGGCAGGCGGAGTGTGTAAAGATTGACTAGGCTTGGGCTGCCTCAAAGGCCATTGCTATGGCAAATAGGGGATCTAAGTGTATTGGCAAGAAACCTTCCTACCCTACTTGGCCAAAACGACCTCTAAAACCTAAAGGGGGGGGGCCTATTACAAGTAGTGATCTTACTATGATAGCGGAGGATATATTAGAGAAGGGGGCTAATAGTGGGATTGATGGAGGAGCTGAGGAAGGTGAAAATAAAGAAGATTTAGTAGATTCAATACGAACTCTTAATATTGCTTATTTTGCAGAGGTTAGTGCTCTTATTTATTGGCTTGCTATTTCATTATTTAGTAATCTTTACTAGTTACATTTATCTAACATAGATATAGATGCATGGATAAGACTTTCCAGTAGTTGTGAGTGTATTGGCATGATATTCGATATACAGGAGAGGGCAGAGAGGGGTAGGGAGGGTTATCGAGGAAGATTTACTGGCAAAGAGGCTCTCGAATACTAGGCTAGTTTTGATGGAGTGTGAAGATAACCATATTGTAGAGCGTAGTCGTTTTTATAGATATGTATTTACTTAGTTATAGTCCTCTCTAGCTGTCGTTTGATTGTCTATTGCAGAGGGGCCTGCAGGAGGGTTTCAGAGGTGGTCACTTCTCAGTGATTGGTTACTTCTAGTGTGCCAAGGGTAGTTACTACCTCAGATAATCTAGTGCCACCCATATGATCTTGTACTATATTTAATTGGCACTAAACCTGCTACACTTAGCCTAGTCTGGTTGTCACTTAGCCTATTACCGGTGCGCAGCCACCGGCTAGTGCACACCCCTGCAAAAACCCCTGCAACAGCGTCTCCAGCCCTCGTGATATCTTATGAGCCTGGTGATTTTGGCTAAATGCGTATCTATGGAAACGAGTACGCTCTACAATCTGGTTGTGCTCACATCCCGCAAATATCAGCCAAAGACCCAATATCCTCCCTTCCAATATGACCTCCCCGAAGACCCACCCCCACCCCCTCAACCCTCCTGTATAGGCCAGGCACCCAGCGGGTGAGCCTATGATGACTAGAAGGCCATTACCTAGTATTTATATTCATGTCAAACCAGCCTCTATGGTAGCAGCCTCGAATATGATCAAACCGTATGCAACCAAAAAATCTCTAAAAGAAGCTATTTTAAGAATTAACTAAATTTGCTCTATTTATGCTATCCTGGACCCTCGCCTTTCCTCGAATGCGTCAAAAAGATGAACTTGAAAAATTTGCATCATCTACTATTGTTGAAACCGACAACCCACGAGTCTGGTGGATTCAGTACCAAGCAGACTATCCGCAACTTTCGATAATGGCCCTTAGCTTACTTGCGATCCCAGCTATGAGTTCTGAGGTTGAACGAGTTTTTAGTAGTACAGGCTTGATGGTGACAGACCGGCGGAACGGGCTTAAGGAGGATATTATTGAAGCGGCAGAATGCATGGATGGAGGACTAGTTGCATTTGGAGAGTCAGAACAAGTACGCACTATTAGAGCAATTGGAGATTAAGAGCACAGGAATAGGGCTTGAGAGTAGTACTGAGTAATTTGGCATGTCCCGCATAAGGAGGATATTATTGAAAGCGGCGACAAAATATAAGGTATCGCAGGCAGATCAAATGGGCTTGAGAGGAGTGCCGAGTTGTATTTTTCATATTCTATTTACTAGGCCGCGAAAATCATGATATCTGTTTACTCCGCGCTGTTATACCGGTATAGTAATCACTCGCACAGTAGTCTTCAGTCTGTCGGTTTAGTTAGGCCAGTCAGACTAGGTGGCAGTTGGTCCTCATAGCTCCTCGTTGGAGCTGCATAGGAGTAACAAGTATTTAAAAAAAAAAAAAAAAAAGGTGGCAGTTGGACTGGGCCAGCCTGATTGGACTGGGCGGACTGGTCGGACTGGTTGGACTGGGCGGGCTGGTCGGACTGGTCGGACTGGGCGGACCAGTCCATCTACAACCTGCTCTTGTAAGTATGCATATAATTCAGGCCAGTCCCCGGCTGAGCTCAACCCGGTCCAGACCGGCCTGGGCCTGCTTGACGGCCGGACTGGCCGGCCCGATCCAAATACTGAACAGAATTGCTCATCGTATCCTAAATAGTTTGGGGAAGGAGTTTATAAACTTAAAGCATTCCCTACGTGCAAGAAGTGGCGAGCTGACGGTGGATATAGTTTCTCAACAATTGTTAGCTGCAGAAAATGACTATTTAGAAGACACAATTATGGGTACACAAATTCAAAGTGTTCAACAAATACTTGCTCCCGGAGCAGGTTTGGTTAACACTACCAGCTACCAAGTAGCCCCCAGACAAGTAACATCTGGATCGATGCATGGACCAAGTGCTACAGCTATGACGAATACATCCCTTCCCATGACATCTCATTATCAGACTTTAGGCCCTCATCGTTCCAGTAATACTCAAAATTGGCGACTTGACCCATACTCCAGACCCGATTCTATGACCAGAAGAAAAACAGGATTGCCCTGTCCAACCTGCTCAAACTATGGTCATACGGAAGAAAATTGCTGGATAAAGCACCCTCAGCTTAAGCCAAAAATGGATGGTACAAAAGGAAGAATGGAGGAGACAAAGGATGTCTTCGAATAGAAACCAGTCAACAAATACACAAGTTTCCCCCACAACTTCACTAGTGGATCCATAAGGTTAAAACCGAGGGATCTACCTCTACTTCTTCCCTTCAACATCATGGAATGTCAATAGCATCATTACGCTTCAGACCTTGAGGTCTTCGGCCTGCTTGGCATCTCTACAGGACGAGGTTCTGCAGCCAAGCGTCCCTCCTTATCCATATCCCACAACATGATATGACGTGACCCGACAATGATAACAAGGTGTGCCCGCAACTCAAGACTTTGTTCCTTCATCAGTTGCTGCACATAAGCGCTCTTGATATAATCCCTTAGCTGCGGGCCCTCGTTTTCCATAACCCATGATCGAATTGTTCCTCTGTGGTACTTATCCCAATGGCCGAATCTAAGCCTAAGAATTTGGGGGGGAGTGTAGTCGCGCATGATGTCTGCTTTAGCGAGAACAGCATTTCCGCTGCCGCCAACTGGTACATTTAGGTACTGAATTTGATAGAACTTCCACTCGGTAACTATCAGCCGTCTGGGAACCTGGAAGACAAGATCGATACGGCCGTTTGTTTGGTCTGGCACGAGACGTTAGATATTGTCTAGCCAATAGTGAGTAATGGATTACCTTTATCACTTTGAATTCTGCGCGTGGAACAAGGGAATGGTTTCTCAGGAGGCAGAAATAGAAGCTATCCCGATGGTTTGCCTCACTCCTTTGGGTAAGATCGTCGGTGGTGATGTCCCGTTGCATCATCAATTCTCGATAACAACCTAACGTTCGATTAAGTTCTCTAAAGTTAACCAGACGCTGAAGTGCTTCTGTGAGAGAGTTACGCAGATCATACTTGCCGAGAACTACGAGAGCGATTCGATTTGCTGCAACACGATTCGGTATCTTGAGGTGTGTTGTCGGCTTTTCCGGGTGAAATGTTAGACCGCCAAAGTAGACGATTAGTGAACGCCATGAAGTATGATCTACCTCATTACTCTGGAAGAGATTTAAGTTAGCACAAACGGGAACTAGGGCTAAGTCATTAACATACCAAATCTCGAAGTGTTAATTGGAGTTTGAAGTTGCTGTACTCGATAGGCATGAAATTCCCTTTTTCGTCGCATTCCAGTGCCTTTTCGAAGTCTCTTATTGCTGGCGCTGAAGTAGCAAATCTCCTGAGAGCAACTTCAGATACTTCGGAGTTTTCCGGGTCTTGAGTCTCTGGTGTTACTCCCTCAATACGAGACTGAAGATATGCCAAGCACGTCTCCGTATTGTAAACTGTTTTGACTATTGTATCTCGACAGAAATGATATCCGTTGTAAAATTCAGTCATTTCTGAAAGAAAACGGTCGTAGACTTTAGGGTCCTCGTAGATCCCCATCAGGGCGTCTTCTAAGTCCGAAGATGTTAAACCACAAAGCCCGGCTAGGTCCTTATGGAATGACAGATTTCTCGCCACATTGAATGCACTGCCGAGAGTGGATAAGGAGAGTGGTGATATGCCCGTGATAAAAATTCTTTTGATGATCCCTTCTGTGCCTAATGACTTTAGTGTAGCCCAGAAAGATCTGAAATTTCCTCCAACTACTGTGTTATCCCAAGCGATCTCGGATCCTCCGACGGTACCAGGTAGATCGAGGTACCTATTAGGAAAAGAATCGTACTCGTCAACGAGCACATAGATCCCTTCCATACCAGCAAGTCGCTCGTCCTGTTGAATCACATATCGAACTGATTGGGCACACTCCCGAAGATTAACGATGGCGTCTCTATTGTCAATATTTTGAAATAGATCAGTAAAGTTTCCACCCAAGTAGGCAGCATATTGTCTATAGAATTCCTTGATGGAACAATTCAAGTAATCGTTGAGTATCTTAGGTGCCTCCGGAAGGTCTGGGTTAGGGTAGATTTGGGAAAAATCGAATTTCAAGACAAAGTACTGTCCGGGGTTCACTCTTCTTTCGTCGATATCCTTTTGCACATCAAGACCCTAGAGTGATTGAAAGAGAAGTAAATTCTCATATCAAGGTAATTAAGGAGATTGTTGCATACCTTGTAGGGTGATTGATGTTCGTCTGCATACTGAAGACCGTGGAAATGTTCCAGCATGCTTATAGTTAGTGATTTGCCGAATCGACGTGGGCGGCAGAAAAGGATGAATTTATCCAATTCGTGCAACTTAGAGATATAGCGAGTACGATCGAAGTAAGCCTGACCCTCTGTCTGTACAAGATCGGAAAACGCCGATGCTCCGGATCGGAAGTACTTCAATTTTCCGTTAATTATCAGGCTACTATCACCGACTCGGCCTCTCTTTGGTGAAGGCGCAGTGTGGGCGTGAGGCGGACTCCTCTTTATCCTCTTAGGCGGTAGTGAGGCAAGCGAGTGGAAGAGAAGGCGCGACGGCCAAACAGTAGATGATATTGAGGTCAGAATTCGAAGATGGGAAGAGAAGAAAAGCATTGTTGGAGATGAAGGTGGTTGGGTTGACAAAAGTTTGTTGGAGAGGAGTGGCGACAAACAAACTGGTACTGATAAGAGAAGTCCACCCAGAATGAAGTTCAACTCACGATCACTGGTGAGGAAAGATCTGAAGGTATCTATTCGATTAACATGATCTCCCAGAGAAGAACAAGAAGAGAACATCCATCCACACGACTAGTCTGGTTGATGACCTGGGCCAAGCTTCCACAAGCTTCCCATCACCACTAGTCTAATTTTTAGTGCGTCAGTACCATCGCTTACCTAAGTGACCGACCATGTGGGACCATTATTGAGATCTATGGAAGGCAAGCATGAGTGAGTGAAGGCAAGCATGAGCGAGCGAAGCAAGCGAGCAAAGCAAGGTATAGGTGAGTATCAGATGGGAAACCTAAGGGCGAAAGGCCAGAGCCAGACGTTAGCTAGGTTAGCGAGTGTCAGATGGGAAGGCTAAGGAGTTCCGTGTTTTTGTTGTTAGCATGTGTAATGCGGGAGTCTCATGTATAAGAAGGACCGAGAAGGCGGGTCTAGAGGAGATATGAAAAAGACGTGGATGTATGGAAAAGACGCGGATGACAGGGGGGTTGAATCAACATCGAGAATCCAGGCAGGGTCATTCGACGTCGTCAATTAATGACAGCATGGGATTCTCGCTCACGGATCTTGTTTGTAATTAGCTAGCGATGGACCTGGCAGATTAACTTGCCTTGTTCTGAACCCACCCGGGCTTCTGGGTGGCTCGTCATGGCTCTCCTTACAGGGCCGCATAAGAGTAACAAGTATTTAAAAAAAAATAAAAAAATAAGACCTGGACATACCAAAAGGTACTCGGTTGCACAAGGTTATCCATACAACCTTACTAAAACAATTCTATGAGCGTCTAGAACCCCAGACCAGGGAATTGGAATGGAGTTGAATAAATCGTAGATTCAGTGCGAAGAAAAGGGAAGGTCTTATACTGTTGGAATGACCAGTAGGGACAGCAACACTAGCGAGCAGATAAGATAGCTAATGATCAATGAAGAGTCACTTCACCAGTATGAGAACGTATGAGTGGGAACGTATATGTGTCTTATTACCTCTAAAGAAGAGACAATCAGGCGAGCTCTATATACACGTAGGGATAATGCTAATGACTGCCGTTACAGGTATTGCTGGAAAGCAGGAAATGCTGGAGATACGTGAGTCGCCGTCGCAATGATATGAGTGGTTTGTCCTCGACATCATAAGTCTCACGTGCTTTTCAACATATACCGCGAACAACGGTCCTTGAAGACATAGGCCGCGCTTATGCAGTAAAGCAAGCCAGACTACATACATAGCAGTAAAGGTGATGTCCGATCACAATGAGCGCCACTCAAACTGAGTTATAACGGTCCACTTTTTTGAAAAAGTGCACCTTTACACATAGTAACCTTTCGTTATTTATCCACAGCTTGCAGGTTAATATGTTTTGTATTGTTAATTTTGTACTGTGATTTTCCCATTGAATTTCTGGAGCTATTGTTTTGGTTTTTTTTCACTTGTTATTATTATTATATTTTAATTATTTAATGGAAGATTTAAGACTCTTTTAGATCTATGTTTTTGGGGGGTTTTTATTCATTGAGTGCACTTTTTCAAAAAAAGTGGACCGTTATAACTTGCGCTCATTGTGATTGGACATCACCTTTAGCTACTGGGTCAAAGGGTTTCAATGCCACGGCGACAGGCATGCTGGAGATGTCTAAATACTCATGCCGGAGATGTCTGAATTCGCATGTTCGAGATGTTTGAATACTCATGCTGGAGATGTCTGAATGCTCATGCCGGAGATGTGTTGTCTGAATACTCATGCTGGAGATGTGTGAATTCGCATGGAGATGTCTGAATACTCATGCCGGAGATGTGTGAATTCACATGCTGGAGATGTCTGAATACTCATGTTCGAGATGTTTGAATACTCATGTTCGAGATGTCTGAATACTCATGCTGGAGACGTGTGAATTCGCATGCCGGGATGTGTGAATAGTCGGCTATCAATATTCGGTCCCACAGTGTATGTTCTCTCCGCTAGGAGTGGAATACCTCTATACCCGAGCAGGATTGTATGACCCGGAGCAGGACCGGAGCAGGACCGGAGCAGGAGTGGATGAGCCGGAGCCAGATTGTATGACCTTGAGCAGGATTTTATGAGCTGCAGAGTAATTTTTGGCTGCTTCAGATATTATATACTCTAGCAATATGCTAGGTTTTTTAATACGGAAGCTCTCCTCAATATCGTGGGAATGGGTATGTTCATCAAGGCGCTCAATAGTAACTGCTGAACCATCGACTGGACGTGAGACCTTCATTCGGAGATTGCAAAGGTATGAATCTCGAATACTGGTATGCCGTCGTTTAATAGCCTTGCCATTAGTATCTTGAGCTACCACTGTGCTTAACGTCCTACTCTTCCGAAGCCTGCACTCATATTTCTGTACACGGACTGTACCATATGCTTGCAGCAGCTCCGACTGAAACTTGGTATAAACTGAATCAACATATGGCCAGACCGTGTCGAATGTTTCGGGAGATATGGTTACTGGTTTACTGAGGTCAAACAACATATTGCGGAGGTGGAGAGCATCAGCAGATATCGACATCATGGCTGCAGACATTTTGATATATTCTGTATTCGAGTGATGTATGGCAGTTGATTTGTTCTCAATCAAATATTAAAGAGATCACTCGTCATGACTACGTCATGACGCCCCCTTTCTGCATCCCAAAAGCAGCAAGACACCTAGTCTGGTTGGCACAACACCCTCCACAGGATAGTCTCGGCACCCACCCAAGCTGCTTCCTTTCCTCTATAGGATGGTGAGACTTTTAGCGTGATCAGCTTGAAGCGCTACCGGGTAGCGCCCGCGCATATTGACCTCTTCTAGTTAACAATCAAACTTCTCGCTGACATCAGCAAATGCGAAGCTATGTGATCGACTAGAGTCTTGGCATGAGACTATCGCTGACAATCAAATCTTCACTCCTACCATATCTCTCGCTAACAATCAAACTTCCGCTAAAAATCAAATCTACCATATCCCTCATGGATCCAATTTGCTGCGCCCGTTGTTATTGTAAATACGACCCAGCTCTTTGGACACTAACTCAGAATGGCGGACGTATGAAGACATGCAATGCAATCCATGTACGAGCAAGAGAATTGTGAAGATGACAGTAAGGACTCCATATAAAATTGTAGTATATTGGTTTAACTAACCGCTTTGTAGTGGAAGAGAGAGGAGACTTTGAGAGAGCGAAACTTGCAAGAGGAGAGCTTGAGAGCTGAGGATGATACTTCTTATATGTCAGTGAGACAAACGGAAAGGAATATACAAAGATCAACATCAGAAACTCCCCACAACCAGCAAACTTCCCACAGCCAGCAAAGTTCCCACGGCCGGCAAACCTCCCGCGGCCAGGAAACTTCCTCAAGTTTTGAGCCTCTTCGGCGTTCTCATTCTACTCACCATTACCGTGTTCCTCAGGCTCTCCATGCTTCTCCTCCTCCCCGCCGTACTTCTCCTCCTCCCCGCCGTTCTTCTCCTCCTTCCCGCCGTACTTCTCCTCCTTCCCGCCGTACTTCTCCTCCTCCCCGTGCACGAGAATTCGCTTCCTACATAAGAACTTTGGAGGATTTCGCCAAATCAATGGACGATCTTCAATTGGGGGAGTGTACAGTTTGGGAGGAGGCCGGAATTGGGGCAAAGATTCGGGCAATATGAGATACCGTATTAATTCGCAAGTAAGACAGTACTACTCGTCAGGACAGTACCAGTGTATAAGACAGGGGTAAAACAGCCTAATTTTGGCCGAGATATCCGGTTCGTGTATTAGACAGCAAATTTTACTTATAGGACAGTAGTATAGTAATGTCTGTCGACGTTGACTGGGGCAGTCGGTTTCTTTCACTCATCACTATCACGTTCCAATGCCAATTCCGCTGGCATCTCGTGCTGGACCCAATGCGCAAACAACAAGCCAAAAACCTCGAGCAACCTCTGTATTGCAACTGCAGAAATCTGGCAACACAGAAGATGAAGGTTTCGACCTTGAGGTTTAGGATGATGAGACGGATGCAGATGGAAGTGATAATGAGCAGGGAGATTATATTACTGAGAGGAGGCTGTTCAATATGCTACGATTACGCTTGGGGAGGAGATTGTGTAACTAGATACCAATTATACCGCTGTCGGTTGTTCCGGAATTTTTTTTTTCCGGGGAAATTCTTTTATAAGACAGTACTCCGTGTTTAAGCTAGTATCGTATATAAGACAGTAAATTCAAAGCCCCTCAGACCGCCCGTTTGTCAGCATTCTTACTTGCGAATTAATACTGTATAAGGATTTGCGAGCGTTGTGGACGCGAGCTGTCTGCCCTTTCTTGGCAAGGAACCTATAAGTTTTCAGCTCAAAATGTCATGTCCCCAGGGCAAATACCACCTGAATTAGATAGGGATACCGACGCCAATTGAGGCTATGATGTTAGCTCTCGAGGTTTTGGGCATTATAAAGGTGGGAAGATCCATGTCATTAACTTCCAACTGAAGTCTTCCATATCATGCGTCATCTACCACATGAACTGCCACTCATAGTTCTTAGGGTTATTTTGGATATAGTTAGCCTTGAATCCCGGGTGCGACCCCTAAGGTTGGCACACGAGGTATAAATTCCTAGCATGATATTTTCTTTTTCGTTTTGGCTTCTTTCTTTTCTTTGGGTGCTCTAATATTCCTAGGGATCGTTGCCATATCAGGCCTACGCGGCCTCAGTTACCTTGTAAGTACAATAGAGGCTGGATGTGACAGCGTCTTAAATTGCTGGCGTCTTAAACCTCCATCTTCACCAAAGATGCGAGATTTCGAGAAGTCTCGGTATGAATACATATATGCACATATGAACAAAACACTCACAAATCTCCATTGTTCTTTGCTATATTTTTTGACTCGACCCGTAACTACTCGCTAGAAAATTTGCGGTGGGGACATTCTTCGCTTATGTTGCTGAGGTGCCAACCAGACTACCTGCTGATGCACCCCAGGTTTGAGGTCCACAGCAATACCAGTCACTGCCAACCATGTCCCATTAAAAATATTTTTCCGATATCGCTACATTACCGTAAATCAGGAGCGTGACCCCGCTCGGGCTAATGATTTAGTTACGTCGTTAGCACGGGGATGGGAAGGAGGGGGGTGGTAGCAGTGATGAGGGATGGCTTGTGTGACATGTAGGTAAACCTCCAGAAATAGACGTAATCCCTCATTGCTAGAATTTATGTGGATATGCTCATGAAATACAATATTTTGAACAATATGAACCTCTGATTGTAACTACCCTGATCTCAGAAATTGTATCTAGCTAATAATTGAGTGGTAGGTAGAAACTCTGAATATCAAAAAGATGTCTTCCAACTTGGTCCATCAGACTACTACTTCCTCTACAATAAGATAAAAATTACACGTAGACATTGACTGTTCTATACCTATCAGGAACTAAACAACTACAATCCGATACATATAATCCAATATCTGATGCTTACACTAGTCTAGGCCATAAACAACTCCATTGATCTCCTAGAGTGCCCTCATATAATAATAGGGGGTAAGAGAAAGCAAGAATCTTCCAGAAATTTGAGTTGATGGACTGAAGATCAAGCAAAGGGTGGCAGTAGAAGAAGGACGGTGGTAATAACTTTGGCACATTCCTTCTACTGTGCGTCGGACTGGAGAATTTCCCATCTTCAGGAGTAGCCATAATCTATCGAATCCCAGGCCGGTTAATACAACACTGACGTCCTAATCATTCCATGAATTAATGGTAGATTACGAAGGTGAGGGAGCCCCACAGCAAGCAGAGGAGGGCCTGGAGTAGTTGGTTGTCGAGGCGGTGAAAGAGTAGGAGGACGAGGAAGCGGATGCAGAGCGTTCACTACAGACTGCAAATAAATGGGAAATGACAATCCGGCAGACTTACTTACGAAACTACACTCCACTGCTCATATGTATCAAGGAATGGAAGAAGAGATGGATGAGTATTCCTGGGTGGCTGTCTCTTTTTTTTTTCTTTTTTTTTAAATGGCTGACTGAACAATGCCGACTTAGAATGAACTACGAAGAGGGAAAAGACAGTACACTCTTTGGTCGAAGAAACAGGGGAAATTCAGGCAGCAGGAAAGCTCGAGTAAAGCAGGCGTAGAGAGTACTCTCCCCGGTTGAGCCTCGAAAGCGAAGGTGAAAGCACCAAGGGAAGCCTGGGATAGTTGAAAAGAAAAGCGATGGAACCAGGGAAATATATAAGTGCTTGAATCGCTCTCACGTAAAAGCCAGAACACTAACACCATAGCTTTCAGACTATAGCGATAACTTAAATAGTTCCGCCAAATAAGCACAGCATAATTACTTCGCTTCTCTCCCCAAGATTCTCGCCCACAACCTCGTAATCTTACATAGTTGACAGCTATCCACGCTGACCATCGGGATACAACACTTTTCCACCAGCTATCTTTCCTAAGAGCAAACATGACGGGAAAGTTTCAGAATTTTTCTCCCTGACCTATGATAACGACACGTTCATATGGTTAAGCGCAACCATAGAACTGTATGGTACCACTACTATAGCAGCGATCGGAGAAGGGAGAATATCTGGCAGTAATCAATCTCGGAAATCATTGACCATGATGTTACTAGCAAAGATACATAAGCCAGCTCACTCCAGTTTCGGGAATCACATCTTTCAGTCACTCTGTAAATCTCAATCACGATGTTGTAAAACCCTGGAGGCTACCTCCAAATCCCCCGACTTGCATTTAAAGGATAGTGGCTGATATGCGGGGAATAGATAGCTTGGATATTCCTGTTTGCATGAGTGGTCGCGATTGAACGTCAGTATGGAAAGATCCCAGCACTGTAGTGCTAGGTACTAACAGTACTTTAACGTCCACTGTTTCAACAAATCATTTGTTTCAGGAATCGGCAGAGTCATTCCCATCTGCTACAGAGATTACACAGACTGCCAAACTCCCTTGCAACACAAAGGACCCAGTCATGTAAGCCGGGGTTGCTAAAGCTGCTTCTCAGCTATTACTTACAATACGACTGTAAACAATATAGAACCTTCTGCCGGGAGTATTGTCAAATACATTTACCTGACGTAGCACAGGCCAGAATTAATACAGACAGCGCAACCGGAGTCTTTTGGTTTTCAATAACCCCCAGCCTCGTCTCTCCTGCGTTTACTACAGTGAGGTGCTCGTCGTTCAACTTTACGGATGCCATCCTGCTGTGTTGTTCTAACATACATAGTGCCGAGCTCAGGGTAATGGGTGCGACTTGCAAACCAGTCAAAAATAGCTTAATACTCCAGAATTATTCCCCAACCCCGTAAAGAAAGAAAATGTTACTAAATGTTATTGGAGAAGTTCCTCTAAACTAGGGGATTCGCAAATAGCAGGATACTGTTTAGAACATCCCAGAAAATTGCTGCAACCCTGCCCAAGGCGCAGTGACTGGGCGTGGGCTCCCCGAAAATATTGCTCACAGCATCCAATTTCGTCGGTCAGAATCTCAAGAGGAAACCTTAATTTCCACTAGCAACTGGAAGTTATTTAATTTACAAGTAATGCTGACATCCAGCGAAACTGATTTAAGGTTATATACAAGGGCTTTCTGGAGGAAATTTTATCATAATATAGGAATACCTTTGGGATGACACTGGAATGGTTGCCGAATAAAGTAGGCGGGACTTGCCTCTTCTGAAAGCTGTAGTATCATACCATGCCCAACTCTATTCCAGTGCCTGCGATATTGTTCAATATTCTCGCATGTTACGGGAGCACCACGCTTCCTTAAGTGATCCGGCCTATGTATATATATTGCGACAAGTTTAAACTAAATTTTGTTCTGGTGGGTTGAGAGGCTGCAATGACAATAGTACCAAGGAGCAAAAAAAGGGCGAAGCAGGCAGCAACAGTTCAAATGGGCTACACCATACTTTAGGATGACCAGATTTTCAGTCTTCGGATCGACGGGGTGCGGGTGAAGGAGGTAACTGTGGATATTATAATGGCAGATAGCACTGGAGTGTCTAATGCCTTAAAAGAGCTGGTTAATGTTCCCTACATGGAGTCTGAAAGGTATCCCACGGAAGCGAGCGCTGGTTTCAAAGAGGCCTTAGTGACTTCATTTCTTAGAAATCGATCCTATCTTCAAAGCAACTTTGAATTTAAGAGGAGGGTGGGGTTCCCCTTCGGGGCGCAGGCTCCAAAACCGAAGGAGAGATGGGTACCAGACTGCATAGGTATAGTTCATTCACCCATAGAACACAACATCATGCATATTACATTCACATACAGTACCATGGCTGGTGTTCTTACCTAGCAATACGACCCATTTAGCAAGGCCATTGAAGCTGATTGAGCTAATAATTCGGGTATATCACTTTGTCTCTTTACAGGCATCCAGATTTGGACGATACATTGGATACGATTGTGCTATAGAAGGGAACTTGATTTTCTAATTTTTTGTCCTGCCGCATGGTATAATATTATTTCTTTTTATTTTTTTGGTGGTAAATCAGTACTTGTATTAATAACTATATTTTATAAACTTTCATGCCTCTGCTTGTTTCGGCTGTGTGATGATGTCTGCCTTCATTTCTCCATAGTTCCGTAAGACGTTTGTGTTGAATATATTAGAAATTGTTTGTGGCGTTGGTTAGATTGGTTGAATGGGCCTGCAATTGGCGTGATTACCTCCATAGTCGGTTGGTCGTGCAACCAGACTACAGATAGGTACAGTATAGTGGCCCATTGCTGAACGGGGCCGTATTGCTGTATCGGTCAGAAGACCGACAGATATTTCCCAAACATGGTGGGCAGGACTTGACTAGTAGTTAACGTGATTTGATAACTTGCTTCACAACCACTGATACCCAACTAACCAGCCAGCAATCTTAGACTACTATAGCAGAGAACTAAAAATCTTACCCAAATAAAATTGGGTGTGGGGCCAAGTGGTGCAATTACATGATTCTAAGCACAGGGAGAAATATTTATGTGGGGAATCTCTGGAATTCCGGAGCGGCTATAGATAGCAGCTAGAGATGGAAGGAAAATAGTGTCTCAATATGAAAAATCTACTGTCCAGAAATAAAAAAGGAAAAAAATTAACCCAGAAACATATATCAATAGCTATGCCACAGCTCACCCCCCTAACCCCCTTACAGCTCTGGTGCGAACTTTTAGCCGCTGGGGCTTCGGTCGGGCTCTGAGCACGAGGGCTGGATTTGAGGCTCTGTCAGGCAAGTAATTTGCGTGACGGGCGGATAGTGACGTGAATGGCCTCCGAGGCATCGGAGCCCTAGCTCAAGGTTTGCGTGGGGCCGAGGGAGACTGGGCGAGACGGGTTGCCCATGATGCCGGCGGTGTTGGGAGTCTTTGGGCTAACTTTGGAGGTTTTATGAACCCATGGTTTATGGGACTTTGTGGTTGTTGGTGGGGGAGTATTCTGGGCCTTGGGACCGATTCTTGATACGCAGGCGGTGGTTGGCGTGGGTTTGTGTTTACTCCTCGTACCGACCTCCATTCCTTCTCATCATCCTCCACATCTGAATTCTGGTCCTCCTCTTCTGAATCCTGGAATGGACAGTCCTTCGCATGTCCACCAGAGATATCTTGTCCACGACAACGGTTGTAGTCGCATCGGACATGGGTGAAGAATTTGCATCCTCTTGGTTTAGACATTTTGATAAAGGATCAAAAAGCTTTAGGACAAAGATATACGAAGGTAAGGATTGGTGGTGGTGTAAGGTAGAAAACCTGTTGAATCTTTTGCAGAACACTTAATGGTGTCAATGTTGTCTGGGAAACTCAGTCTGATGTGGGGAAGCGGTAGAACAGTCCCTTATATATAGAATTTTTTTTTGTCAATTGCAATCAAGCGATTCAGTGTACCAATTACCTATTGAGTTCACACTGACTGGATCGCAAACCTTCGTGCTATTTGAC
The DNA here is from genome assembly GCA_015179025.1 of Terfezia claveryi. NCBI lineage: Eukaryota > Fungi > Ascomycota > Pezizomycetes > Pezizales > Pezizaceae > Terfezia > Terfezia claveryi. The sequence goes on from WHUX01000048.1 coordinate 80,353, forward strand.
AAACCAGGTTAATAAACCTAGAAAGGTTAACCTAACATGATTGCAATAGAGCTCAATCTTAGCGGCATTGGGTCATCCGGTGAGACCCCGAGGGCCTTGAAATCACACAGTTTCATCCGTCAACATTCTAGGTCTTCGGACGTAGGCCCTGGAAAGGCAGCATGAGTGTGCGGGGTCACGGTGACTACTAGGCAGCCGGACCGACGCGGCAGGCAGCAATTTTTTTATTTTTTGTTTTAAATACTCATTACTCCTATTCGATCCCAGTTACGAGACCATGAGGAGCCACTCGGTAACCTGGGTGGATTCAGGACAAGGCAAGTTAATCTGCCATGTCCGGCGCGCAGCAAGCAAAACAACGAACTCAAGTGAGTCGAGATCCCATGCTGTCATTAACGGGCTTGCGCCCGATGACCCACAGAGGCCTGACTGAGAAGAAAGCCAAAGGTGGCAGGGATTTTCAAGCAAAACCCTCCCCCAAAACGCTCGCAGGTGGAAAAACTCAAAAAAATAACGTCTCGAAGGTGGGACAAACTCAGGTGGAGAAACTCAAATGCCCGACGCGCTGGTATTCTGCAGGACTGAGGGAGGAGATTGATGGGGGTGTACATTCTCCCCTGGAATGGGCGCCGGCTTCGAAACCATAGAAGCGAGCTCCAGCACCGAGGGTAAGACTCTCAGAGTGGGCGCGAGCTCCAAAACTAAGATACAATATTATATTGTCTGAGGATAGACCGGGTATTATATAAAGTTATGATACTTCCTCAGCTAAGTAGTTTCAATACTTACCCCACGGCGCCTTTTCCTGGACCTCAACAAACTATTCGCACGCTCAATCTCCACCTCCGAGCCTCCAATTCTTTCTTTTCCAACTCCAGCGCCTAATGCTGCTCAATCATTGTCTCGGTAATCTGTGTCGCGGAATTCGCCTTGTCCAGAGCTCTGAATGACAGAAAGTCCCATGATGTGGCTATCGCTGAGAAAATAAACCACGTGGCGAGAAAATGGCCATGCCTTAGTAAGCGACGGCAGTAATCTGATGAATCATGAGCTTCGCGTAATATGCATGAGCATCCGCCAAATGCATAAACCTATGAACTTCAAGCACTACGGACCGCAACGACAGAGTGAGCGATCCCACGGGGAAATAATCTTTCTGCTTGAGCTGGTAAGAAAACAGAGTATTCCTTGTTTCATCCCACTGGTGTCGGGGATCTTGTATGTACTGTATATCTGTAGACAAGGAAAGTAGAGCAATCGCAAAACCCTTCCCCCACCTAACCGTTGACCAGCATATTGATCGAGTCGGTGATCCATCATAAACCGATATCATGCCGCACGATTACTCTGCAACAGCAAAACCATCAACTTGCACCAAAATGCGTGAATGGGGACTCAATACATAATACCCATGTTTCTAAATAAATAAACACTTGGAACGTTTTTCCAGAGTTGAATCAGGTCCTGTAAGTGAAACAACATAGTCCGTCCTCAACACGCCAATTTTTCTAAACACTTGTGCTCCCAACTTGCGGATACAATCCCCTGGACAAAAATATGTTGACCCTCCAGTCCACCCCAAGAACTGCTCGCATACAACCCAGTTATGTGATATGTTTGGCATTGGAGTAGCCAGGAAGTAAATTCCATCTGGAATTTCCATCTGGTTGAGATATACACTTTGAAAGTTCACACGTCTTGAAGGTATGAGTCTCGTACGACCTCCGTCATTGGTTCCCCTGATTTGTGAAGTCCGTACGACATATTCACCCTTGACTTCAGTACTGTGCTGAATCGTAACATTGGGGAGGATGTAGACGCCTTCAATCAAGAGCAATCGACGATGTTTGCTGTTGTAATGACAACAACCGGAAATTGCACTGTGTTTTATATCCAACAATGCTCCCCTGGTCAGATGTCGGAGGTACTGATTACGCTCGGGCCAGCTCAAAAGTTGGTCCCATGACGGAAACCATTTGCCGTCATCGCCTACGTAGGGGAACTCAAAAAGTAGCTCCAACTTCGTTTGCGCCGCTAGTACATGGAAACACTTTTCCCATGCTTCGCTCGGCAGAGTGCCCTCTAAATAGGTTGGGAGTGATGTTGTGCGGAGTAAATAGATGATACCAGAAATCTTGTCCAAGTCACTGGCGGCATATCGGCGACCCATCTCCTTTGCGAGACGGTAAATCTCCCCGTGGCTTTTTCCTTGGTCCACCTCTAACTGTTGAGCGAGATCCCAAAGTGGTTGCATTACCTGGCGCAAGGTCATTTTATTGTCGTCGAAGACCATCTCTGTGTTCCACACGTTGGTAGTATCAGAAACCCCACCATTATACGTTATCTCCTCAGAGCGAATTTCTTGCAGTGTCCACGCTCTCTGCAGCCAGTGCCGAGGGTCGCCCCAGTTCTGTGAGTTAAATTTGCATCCCAGTCCGTTGAAGTAACGGACAATTATCGTAACAATCTGGTAAATGTTTCCGATTGTCGGCACATCAAGCTTCCATTCCTGCTTCCTTTTTTCTTCACGTTTGTTCAAAAGTTCATCGCTGATTGCTGCACCTGCACAAGTTTGTCGTAAACAGAGGATATCAAGCCATACATATTTTGCGCCAAAGAGAATAAGTTCATGTCGAACCCCGTCTAAACGTATCGATTGTGGGATGGGAACAGGCCATTTCATGCGGTTGGCTCGCGTATAGGTCAATTTCGGGTCCTTGGCCCAGCTATGTGAGACTGCCCAGAATTCAGGCAGTGCTTCATCTGTGTCGAGAAATTTGATTTCCCACGCCCCGGAACACGGATTCAGCTGAATTGATTTAATGGCGAGAAAATCAAATGGAATCACACGATTGCTTCTGACATCCCAAATCCGGCGTGGTAAAACCTTGTAAGGGGAGGAGATAAACTCAGTATCACCAAGTTTATTCCGGACTTCTTCTTGCTTTTTCACCTTCACCGCGTTCATGACATCCATCATGAAGTTGGAGCCAGAAACCTCCGGGATGATTTGTTTGTCATTCAGCGAGACCTTCACAAATACCGTAGAGGCCATGGAATATGCCCGACCAAAGTCCCAGTTTCTGGATTTAAACCACTGGATAGCTGATAGAAAAAGGGATTCCCTGCCAGCAGAGAGGAATCCTTCGTTCACAGAGTCGGTGCGGTCGCACAGTCCCGAAAGTGACTTCAGAAGATACCTCTGTTCAATGTCTTTGCATGGATAATCCGCCTGTTGGTCGAAGAGATATTTACTTATCTATCATAAACATATTACATGTACGTTTCAGGTTGAAAAGGATGTTTAGAACGCAATTTGAGGTGTTGGAACTGTGTACGTACCTCTGCTCGGCTAGACGTTTCAGCCTTTCGGTTCTGCATATTGATACTGTGGATTATGATTGATCGTGATATAGCTGTAGCTAGGTGGAATATATAACTGTGTAGAGTCAAAGTCCAACTCTAGCTACGGAGAAAGCTAAAAAGCTAAGATAAGAAGAATCGAGAGCGACCGTGAGGGGGCTGCTGCATCCCATCCGCAGCCTACTATTGGCCAGCCCCGCCTTTTGTCCATCCCTGCGGAAATAAGTGGTTGAGTTAGAAAACCGTCCAAGGGGTAGGCTTCTACCCAGGGAACAACATTTAGGAAGACGCAGACTACTAGAAGGATGGGTGGCAGATATCTCTGAAGAGGTGGCAGAAGTTGGCAGAGCGAGAGAATGACTTCCGCCAGGCACAGGAGAATATTGCAAGGAAACGATGCAGAAAACGGTGGGAGGAGGGAGCGGGGAAAGAGTTGGAAATTTTGAAGATGGCATCGGAGCGGAAGCAGGAGCAGCAGAAAGACAAGAAGAAGGATAGGGCCAAGGACAGAGTTCAAGTAGGGGACACACCCCCTACAAAATAAAACAGCACTTGAGGATGTGGGGATGGCAGATATTCATCACTATCTCAGGAAGGTAAAGAGAAGAGGAAGGGCGCCACCTTGGTGACACTCTCGGTGGCCAAAAAAACAGCCAACCGTTTGTCAGACGGCAGATACTATACAGGATGTCAAGAAGACAGGAATGAGGGGTATCATGGGAGCACGTTGTCGGAGGGACAGAGGAGAGTTGGCAACCAGTTCGGTGGTCTTTTAGCAGTCCGGTCTCCTTTTCATGTACAGAATAGCTGGATGTGTATAAAGATTCGGGGACGCTGGCTACTAGAGAGTATATATGATTTTGACAGAGGTCGGAACGGTTTGGTGATTTGGGTCTTTCATGGTTGGTTACATTGGCAGGTACGGTACATACAGATGTATGTAATTTTTTGTAGGTCGAACCTTTGAAGGTTGACTACGGGTATAGACACAAAAAAATAATAATAATAATAATAATAATAAAAGCTAACACCATGATAAACCACCGAGAACTCCTCTTTGCATTCTCAATATGTGCAATATGATCAAACCCGTATTCTCTGCCTCCCACGGATGCTGTTTAATATGCCTAGCTTGTGGGTACCTCGTACACAACCAACGGTCTTGCTCTCGTGCTACAACAGCTTTCCAAAATTCAGAAGAGGTAGAGGCCAAAGAAGACCCTGAGGCTGTTGATCATGTCGTATTGGTTGAGCATGAGGTTTTGGGGCCATATATATATTGCGGATCGTAATTTCTTTAGTGCAATATACCCCTTTTAGTGTTATTGACATCTATTATAAATAGATTCCGATTATAGTTAGTGTATATTTTCGCCATGGCAGCACCATTTCGTGCTCTTCCGTATAAGTTTTATTATGATAACCCAGTTCTGTTTATAAGGCCTTATCCTACCACCTCCGCCCCCTTGCCCCATCCCCGCCCTAATGACTGCAGGTTCCCTTGGTTGGCCATAGGTCCGATTCCACTTTACCACCCATCCCACCCCTCTCCCCACTACCTTCCTTTCTGCTTCTTTTTTCGCCTCCCACCATTGTCTCACCCCCTTTCCGTCACTTAACCCCTTCCAGTCTCCCTCTTGTTGCCCCTTCCTTTGCAAGCGATCTGCTGGTTTGTTCCTATCCAGGCCATTATATGCCTTGCTTGACCCACCTTCTTAAAAAGCATCTACTCCAGTTTCTTCTGCCTCTGCTTTGCCTCCTCCATCGCCGCCAATAAGCCCTTTGTCCTCGCTTTTCTTGTCCCTCCCAGCTTAATGTATTACTACCAAGCTGCTTGCGAGTCTGATAAGAGTAAGACCCGTTGATCCATCGCTGCTTCCAGGGCTGCTTTCAGACCCTCATATGTATCCACTGCAAATCGATCCTCCGTCCCCTTCCTCATTACTCACACCGCCCCTCCCACTCCTCCGTCTTCCACACTACTCCTGTACGTGTACATCACCCTCACACCTTCACTGCTCTCTCCAATACCTCCGCTTTTGACCCTGCATGTGCCTTCATCACCTCTAGCACTATACGTGATTCGCATCCACCTCCGAAGGTTAGTTCCTCTCCATCTCAGTCCCCTACCTTGCTGGTAATAACCATCAATCCCAGCGTAAATTTTAATGGGTGCCCACATTATTCTCACGTCCTAAAGCTCTTGCCTTCCTTTTTCACTCCTTTTACTCCTTGCCTCTACTCGTCCCTGATCATCGTGTCCCCGCACTGCCTCCGGGTTCCCCATTATCTTTGCCATGAACCTTGACTAGCATCGAGGGCGTCCCTGCTAATTCAACCCCGGCTATTGCGTTCACAAGGTACCTCCTTGCTTTAGGGCATCGTATTGTAGTCTATCTATCTCATTGTCCTGCTCCTCCTGCAATCGCTATCCCAGATCTGCTCCCCATAATGATTAATCCAGAAGTTATAAATTCTAAGAGAAACTCGAATGACAATGGAAAAAATGAAAATGGTAAAATCAAAATGGTAAAATAATGAAAGATAACTACTCATAAAAAAATCACAAATGGGGTGGTCAATGGAAGCCTGTCAACATCCTGAGACTTTGGTTTCCCTGCTGGGTCCGATACTCAAGTAGAAATAAGTAGGTATTGCATATCGGCTCCAGAGAAACGTATATATGAATTGAGTAACCACTGTAGCCGTTACACCGTTATTCCTTCCCATTTGTCGAATCTTAAGGTACATAAATACGCACCATGGGCACCAACAGAGCTACACTAGTTCATTCCGTAAACAATGATGCTTCGGCATAACTAGACTCCACATCGTCAGGAATGACCATCCCTTCCCTATTGTACTCCTCCTCCTGAAGTATCTTTCCTCGTAGTAAACTACCCATGTGAGAGTGTTTAGTCAGGACTCCCCTTGCCCGCAGCTTGACCAAGTCTTTCAAAAATCCCCATCGGTTTGTTTTCGACTGAGCCGAGTGAGTCGTAACCATTTCTCCTTTATTCCCCGAGACACGGGTGTCCTCATCTCCGGAGTGAGCAATGTCTAGTTTGCCTGCTCTAATATCAGCTGGTGGTCTTTGACATTCCATTGAAGATGGTGTTGGTTGTTCCTTACTCATGTCACAAATACCAAGAAACGCACAGGTTTTGCGGTACATCTCATAACTACTGAAAAATAACTCCCCAGCGTATAAATTTACCTGAATCATCAATTGCTCCATCTCAGGGTGAATGTTGTGGCAGTAGTGTTTGTTAGAAAATGGAGGGGTTGAGCCGGGAACCAGGTCGAAGATACCAACTGTTGTATTCTGCATTCTGGGGGAGTACATGTGAAGGTTGACAGAAGTCGATCTCCGTATGGAGGGGAGAAGTTCATTGGCTTCAAAGGGGCTAATTATTATGAGTATGAGGTGGTTACTATCATGTAAAGCACGAGTTGACATGACCCACGTGACAGGCTGGAGCGGAAAGTCAGTTTCCGGCCCAGCTGGGGGCTCGGATATCGGAGCCCCCGATTTGAGAACCAGAGATCTAGAAAAGTCAACAGTGGTAAGAATTCGGGATGTCCAAGGATCTTTCCCAATTTGATTACTAAAGGACGTCTGCTCTAATGTCTGTACAAGGGTGCGGAATGGTGAACCGGGGGTGTTGGGAGGAAGCGGCCTTACGCTAGTTTCAATAAATTGAACAAGACTTGGGTGAAGTTCATGAGCGCAGGGCTTTGTAGAAATTTCCTTTAGGGGGGGTCTAGGATCCTTTCTTTGGTGCTCTTGCGATCGTGCGACCTCACGTTCTTGCAGCTCTTCCAAAGATGTGTTCCGAAACGATGAAATCCGGTAATCCTCACATCGTGCTTTAATACCCCTCAGCTCCTGTTTTTGACTGCGTAATTGATACTCATTCAATTTCAGCTCAATCTTCCGTAGTAAAGAATTCGACTTTCCTTCGTTAGAAGAACTGTACATCTCCATAAGACTTTTGGACTCTGTAGCTTCCTCTATCCACGCACTGCGGTATCTCTCCTGATTGAAAGAATTCATTTCGCATTTACTAGCACTATGCCGAGTCTGATAGGCAATACCATGACTGGCCCAGAGTGCTAGGTATTGCTCTGTCTGGATACAGGTCTCATGCATAACCCATAATAGAATATCCTTTGTTTCGATTTTGTTATGAATGTTCCGGTCACGTGACTTCGGAGAGTAATCCAGTATCCTCCGGTTAACCTCAGGTGGGGCAACAAAGCGCACAGATTGGCCGTAACCAAGGTTTCTCATCCTCATACAGGCTAATTCAAGATGTGAAGTCAGCATATATCTTGTACGAAATAGGGTAAATGTAGGGATAAATCACCTTGTACTAGCTTGTCCTTGGTTATTTTTGGTCCCAATGTAACTACTGCTACACTATTCTCTGGTAACTTAATATCCGTACCCATTGTGTGAGCTTCGTCTAAATATACTAAGCATCCTGTCATATCCTCAGTCACAGCATATGGTGACGAACGATAAGACTGCACTCCTCCCTGTTTGTCAATAACCGTAAGCTCCGCATCAGAATTGAAAAATAGAGCCGCAGTCCACTTGGAATCCTGTTTTGCTGCTTCAGAAAGCCAGTACTGTGCAGCATCCTGGTTTTCCATATCTAGGACTTGTGCACCAACGTCCACCAAGACTTGAATCTGCCTCATTGAGCAAGCTCGTTGAACGATGTTGTGTATTAAATCCTGTCCAGACAGTCGTTCACCATCTTTTGTCTGCAAACATTGATAGAAGCTATTCTCTGGTTGAAGAAGCATGCTAAGCACTTTAGCATCTGTGAAGATGTGACTGTCAAGCTTGAGCTGTTTAATTGACAATGGAAGGAGGTATCGATTGTCGCTGCTGCCGCTAAATCCAGTAGTTGGCTGACTTCGCTTCTCGGCAAGATCCCAGGCAGATGTTGAAAGCTTGGAAGCAAACCCTTGGGATTCAGATGGAAACACCTCAACCGAGAGATAGAAATCAATGGCTTTTTTGGACAATTTGAAAATAGGATATAGTGTGTGAGACCATTGGTGAGTGTCTTCAAGGGCAAGATTAGCCCCATCAAGGTGCCATAGAGGAGGAGGAAGAAGGTGTTTTCCGTATTCCTTGATCCATGAATGATATTCACCTTCCGGGTCAATAACATTTTTCAGATGGCGAAAGCAAGACTGTAGCTGCGACTCTGTAAGCCCTGTGTAATAATAGCATAAGCATGTCAACGCGATTGTAACATCTGGATGAGCGAATTGCGCTCCAATAACTGGGCTGTCTTTCGCACGGTAAGGAACAGCCAACTTCGAAGTTTTGTGGAGTCCATAGTCTACACGCCATCTCTTCTCCCGTAAAACAAAAGCTATTATCTCATGGCCAATCAGACCCTTGAGCAATAAGATGAGTGGTGGAACCTTGTCAAAATCCGACAAAGTATCCTCTTTCGCATTTTTGTCAATGACATAATTGATTATTCGCTCAACTGGTGGGTGAGTTGTGGGGTACCATATCTCAAGATTCTCGGTGATGATCTTGACTGCAATTTCACTCATCAACTTCAGCTCAGCATCCTTCTCAATCAAGCGCACAAAGGGGAAACCTCCGGGTGCACCCTGTCTCTCAATTAGGTCTATTGCAGACGGATATTCCTTCTTGAACCTTGGTACGTGGCTTTTTACTAAATCAAATATCGCCTGGATCATGCCCCAGCGTTGCGCACCAAGCTCCAGTGGCTGTTTATTGCCTGTGGTGTAGATAAGCTCATACCGGGGATGTAACATTTCATCACTTTCGTCAAATATGTCTCGGGCGTAATCGCCAAGCCAAAGCTGCGCTTTCAGAAGTTCATTCAGCAGTTGGGGATCCTTCTCTGCACATAGCCACTCGGCTATGGTTAGTTTAAATGAAAGTAGATGTTCTGGTTGAGCTAAGAGAATTCCCCCATTGTTCTGGCATTCGCTGAAAATATCCCTGATTCGTGACAATATACTGATCTTAGGAGAGGTAACCTCCGCAGGGTTGACTGCTTGACGCGAAGCAGCTATCTCACGATTTAGTAACACACCAAGCTTCTGACGCGAAATAGGTGCTTGGTATATCCGACGATTTAGTAATCCACCAAGCTTTTGCGTCAGCAGATCTAGCATTTGGTTCCACAATGGCTTCAGAACGACAACCCTTACAAACCTTTGCCTATCCGCCAAAAGTGCAGCAACGATTGGGACAATGACAGATGACTTCCCCTCCCCCATATTCAGCTGCATCACACAATTGCCTGGAGTACAAGGCGTAATCATCTCCTTCGCTATTTTAGCTTGTGCTGGCCGGATTAATAAATCATTCTCGATCTCAAACAGGATCCACTCAGGGAAGCACTGAGGATCCCAGCCCTCATGTCCTTCATTAGCCCACTCTTTGGTAAAGTGTTGTATATCCCGTTGGCGCGTAGCTCGATACATTCGACGGGCTCGCTGATATAGCGTAACGGATATCCCGAACGAGACTAAGATTTGCTTCCATTCTGATGCCATCTTGAACTCGCCCTTGTTAATCCCTAGCAATTGCAGTAGTATACTCTTCGCTGAAATCCGCGGCTGCAAACCAACTAGGGCTAGTAGTGTCTCAGGTGCCGATGCATCCCCACCAGAGGTCAACGCTTCAGCAATCATGGTCAAAATGCCTTGCATATACTCCCGAGATCGCAACATATACGATCTCATGGCCTGAACAGAAGGTAATGCGACCAGTAGCTTGCCATGAGTGGATAGTTCGCTAACCGCATGAAGGGCATTCCAGCTTTTGATCAGATCCGTTGAGTACTGGCGTTGAAACCGGTTTTCACTTGAGGAAAGCCGATCAAGCAACGCCTTTAATGGATCGAAATTTGCAGCTTTAATATTCGCGATCGACTCCTCGTAGAGTGCGAGATTGAGACGCTCTGGCGGGGGATTTTGTACATTGTGCGGCGGCAGGGAGCTCATGGTATTCACATAATGCTTTCCATAATCCTTTCCTACATACACCGCCTCTCTGATTGCCGCTCGCTCCTGAAGACTCTGTCCAACCCTGTCATCATGGTCACTTAGGCGGTCACCCTGCCCAATCCTGTCACTCCAGTCACCCTGGTCACCCCAGTTACTCTGGTCACCCCAGCGCCTCTGGTAACCCCAGAAACTCCGGAAACCCCAGTCAACCTGGTCACCCTGGTCACCCTGACCTTCAAAAGAGGACGATGGAATGAGATCGCGTTGAAATGTAATCAGAAAGTCCGCGTCCCGCCAGCATCGCCAAATGGATTCGGTGATAGCATAAAGCTCCGCATATTGGCAGCCAAATAGTACTTTCGGGGACGGATCGGCTAGTTTCGCCATGAGAGCTTTGGGTGCAACGCTATTGGAAACATAGGGCTTCGGCTGAGTTAATTTGTGCAGTAGCGTTAGAATATCAAACGGTAGCGCATTAGTGCGAGGACTCCACACACGTGCGTCCTGCAGGTTTTCTAGAGCTTGTTGGGTGCCTGTCAATCCCGTGAGTGGGTCCGATAGGCAATGTGATGTCAATGCATGTAGATAACTCAGATATAATAGGCTTTCTATATCCCCGTTTGAAACCAAACGACCCAGGAGGTGGTCAACTGAATACAAGTGGTACTTGATTTTGTTCTCGCCCTGCCTATTTTTGGGCTCGAAATCAATTCTAACAGAAGTGTTGTATTTTTTTGGAAAATAGTGTACCTTCCCATGGGGAATTATGACAATGCGTCGCCCGTGGAGGGGCGGAATCTCCGCCTCGTGAAGCACGAGATATGTTTCAAGCCCATAGAGGGTCTGAATGTCTTGCCCATCTTGGGGCCGTATGTCAACCACCATTCCGGGAAGCGTCCGGCACTCGATCTGGGGAGTCTGGGGGTGGGTGCCATCAAAAGCAAAGTCGAGGTGGTATCGTATCAGGGTCAAATAAAATTTGCGATCCTTTGGAGAGAAAGTGAGTTCAATATATTCTTTTCTCTCAATCGATTGAAATATCTCAGCAACAGCGGCTTGAGTGCGGCTATGGTAGTCGATCATCCTCCGCTCATTCCCACAGGGAAGCGTGCGTTGACCATATGCTGACCATTCTGGTATGGTAGATTGCGATATGGTAATTACCCAATCGCTACTCGACGTATCCCAAATTGATTCACGATTTTTCAGTAGTCGAAACTCGAGCTTTCGCTGGTTCAAGTCCAACAGGTGAAGGTATGGATCAAGCAAACCCTCCTGGAAATCATGTTTGAGTTGGGTGTGACAGATAACCTCATGGACTTCAGCACCTCTTTTCGTCCGAATAATCAAGTGTCCGCCGCGCAGGCCAAAATATAGCTATATATATAATGTCAATCAGAGAGTTTAATACGGAAATGTAACTCCAAGTCATGTGCGTGGAGATATGGGTCGATATGCTTTACTTACTATTAAGTTGGGGTCTGATGCAGACACAGGGTACATGGTCCTAAATTCCATACCGGGCATGTCAGCCTTGCAAACCAGGAATTTCCGCTAAAACCACGGTGATTAGATACCAATTCTCACAGTGTATTCAAAAGTGCGTCTTACATCTCTAAACACTCGCCAGTAAAGAGAGCTTCGAGTGTAGTAATTGGGAAGAAGCCCGTGCCAAAAGGTTTCGCCATTGACAAGCAAAACCCCTTCCAACAGATTGTAATGAAGAGTCATCGGCGCTCTAGTGGTTATCCATCGATCGTCCGGTGCGTCCAGCGCCTTCCAACATTCACCACGAATATAACCTGGCACGATCCTTGCGAATACGGAATGAAACCAATCGTTGTTGGTGAGGACAAGGTGACGCAAATGCGACTCCATTGAATGCGCCACTCTCGCATCAGTAGCGAACAGGTAGTTGTCATTGCACATCCAATAAAAACTGCTCTTTACAGTAGTATATAGATCAAAATTTCCCCTTTTCAGACCTCTTTCTTCCATGTTTGCAGCTTCTGCCTCCGCTCTTCTTGAAAACAGGCCGTACTTAGAAGACCAAACCGCACATTCAATAAAGTCCCCTAAATCTTGCTCCGAGTTGAAAACGGCGATAGAGACATCTAGGGCCACGGCGAAAGTCTGGCGGCAAATAAACACAGTAAGGAGGCCGAAGGTTCGCCAGCTCTTCAGTCTTGCGGAATTGATTGATGGCGACGTTAGGCGCCGGGAGATTTCCACCAACCAATCCATGCATGCTGCACGACATAGCCTTAGAAGGTAAGCTGCTCGAGTCTGAATCTGCGGAGCTTGGGCTAAGGAGAGTATGCGGGCTCCTAATGAAATAATCACTTGCATGGCTAGATATCGCTGAAAAGTTGCCTCGATCACTGTCAAGGTGCTTTCCAATGCGTCGAGCAATTGGTTGCAGAAATCTAAATTGTGGAGAATCTCGTGGGTCTCTCCTAAATATGTCTCGACATTAGGTGCACTTGCCTGCGGGCCCGTTTGCCAACATGCCTGCAGAAATGCATTCAAAACATCAATGTTGTTTGAATATAGGCAGGGGTTGCGGGTCTTGACTTCGCGGAGTATGTTGAGCCATCGGAGCCTGGAACCAAAGAGCATAGTATTGAAGGCGTAATATTGATGCGGCAGCCAATTGCAATTGACATTGCGAGGGGGTTTGTTTTGGTTTCTCCAGACGGCAGAATTAGGTGATGTACCAAACGTCTCCGTGTACGTGCTTCTGCCATCGGAGGGATCGTCATACGAGTCGCAGGGCTTGAAAGCATACTTCCTACGCTCTGGCGAACGATGATGGGGGTCCAGTCCGGTTGGAAGAACAGAGTGAGGTCTGCCCAAAACCAGACTAGGGTTGCCATTCCGGTATTTGTCAACTAGAGTGCTCAAGTGAAAGTGCTCAATTGGTTCACGGCTTTCGCAACTGTCCCCATTTCTATAATTCCCCGGCCATAAGTCCCTAGGTCGCCCTAGTACTACGTAGCCGAGTCCCGTCCTGCAGCGGACGACGTTGGCAGAGCCCAGGAGAAGGCTGGATTTCGGAGAATAATGCCTAGCGAGGACTTGGCTATTGGGAACGCAGCTATCGTGCGAAAATATACCAGGACCCAGCTTACTAAGCGTCTGGCTGTGTTGTTCGTCCGGGTCATGTATGAATTTCGGAAAACCCAAGACCGCTCTAAACGTGGCATCCCGCCATGTAGCAAATACAACCGGAGGGTCAAGTTCAAAGACAATGGCTTTGGTCTGTGGCTCATCTGAGCCGAAAGCAAGAGCCAACTCCACATTCTTTCTTTTGACATTCCCTGCGGTTAGCTCACATGCCTCTTTCACCATTGTATCACGGAGTGTTTGGTGCGGGGCTGATTGGTCAAAGTAGCGGACGGAAAAGGTGTTGCAATCGACATTTATGTCCGCTGTTCTAGAGATATCGATGTTGTAATAACCCTGAAAGATACTGGGATAAGTGGCCTCGGATCCCCTATTTTGCAGGTAGGCTCTGACCTTCTGGAGTCGCTCCATTTGGGCCTTTTGGGGCAGGAGGAGGTTCGTGAAGCGATCATAATCTGGATAAACTTCGCACGGGTATCCTTTAAGAAGCGGTATGCTGGAAATTGCGATTTTGTCAACTGCCACCCATAGCTCAATTGCCGTCAGAAAGGCGATGGAATTGCCCACCGGCTCCCCAAGATAGACTGCAATGTGGTTGTATGACGCAAGGAGCTGGGACAACCTGCAGCATGCCTCCTCGCACTTGTCATCCCCGATATTCTTGATGACGAAGTCTTCTAATCTCGTTTCCACCCATCGCTCAATATCTTTCCACGCGATCTCTGCACATGCAGTCATCATGTTCAGATCCCTAACGGACTGCTGAAGTTCCTCCGCCAAACGAAAAACAATTGATTCGTCATGACAAATCCTCCAGGGTTCCCTTATTTGAGGCACAGTAGAGATTTCTCCGGGAGTTGCTAAATTGTTGTGATATCCTTCTAAAATACCTTCGATATAGTTCCTACTATTGATCATCTTCAATTTGGTATCCTGATGTGCGTCGACCCCCCCCACCAACGGCCAATTCAATTGTCTTACTGTTGCTGCTTGCACCTGCTTAAACCGCTTATGCATGATATCGGCTGTCTGGCGGACCGTTTTGGAAACAAAGTCTCGTAACATGGTTGGGATTCTCAATCCCGTCTCTTCTAGCTTTGCTGCTCGGTGAGCCACCTTTCGTGACATATGGCTTAGGTGCTCAGATGACCATCTCGGATCATCGCGCTGTATCACTACTCCAAGCAATGTACTCAAAATGTTGAGGATGAGAATCTTATATCCCCAATGCGGGTTTGAGCTCGGTCCAGAGTCCGAGGGATTAAGGAGGCTTATCTGAAGAGTGACACGGAGAACGAGCCACATTGGAGAGCGCCGCCAGGACTTTGTGTACGGGAACTTTGAGGAATGCGGCAGAGCATCCGGCTTGCACGTGAATTGTGCCCCAGCTCCAGCTAGGAGTACTTCGTCTGCAATCTGCTTGGAAACTATTGCCTCTTGGTGATTAGACCTCAAATCCAAGTTTACATCCTCATTGGCCTCACAAAGCAGACTGGTAAGGAACTCGGTTATGCGATTTGGGGTTCTGTGATCCTTTAGGTGAAATTGCCAGGCATCAACCATGTGGTGGTAGTCGCCCAAATAGTGGTGAATGACTATATCTGTTTCTGGGAGGAATTGGGTGAAAAAAGATGGATCACCTAGACAGTTGAGAAATTTGATAAGCTGTTCCAAGATATGCGGCAGGTAAAATATGTTGGAAGGAATTGACAGAGCAGTGGAGGGATAGGAGCATTTCAAGCGGCAAGGAGTCGTCATAACATCGGAGGGCGGTAGAGATACTTCAAAGCAGGAGAATGTGACTGTGGGTCCATGGCGATGAAACATGACGGCAGTGTTGCGTGCTTGTAGATGGAAAGTTATAAGATCTATATACATTGTGACATTGATAAGGACAAGTATTACCGGTTGATGTGACAAAACATTAAATTGACCTGATAGACATATGGCCGTTTGAATATTAATGGAACTTGAAGCGTATACATACCACCTTCTCCCATGCCTATAAGTTGCTCCATCAGCAGCGACTCAAACTCGGGTGATCCGGATGGGGAGGTTTGAAGCTTCCGCATGAGCCGTAGCATCTTCTCTGCCCGGTTTAATCGCTCGATATCTGCGGGGGCGTTCCAAATTCCGCTCTCAAGGAATTCACAAAGAGTCGTATAAACAAATGATAGTAAACATAATTCGGCTTGGTGAATACGGTTGGCACTGTCTATATCAACAGCACAGGCAGTCTCGAGCCAATCCCGATTAATCCGCGTAGGCAGGAAAAGGTGGTCAATCAAGTATGCGACGATGGAGTCGTCATACTGAGATTCCATTGTTGTCAGAAGTCCTGTGGCTGGATATGTATTCCTATACGTACAACAGGTGAATACCGTCGCCACTATCAATATACTGTAGTTGACAGCAATTGTGATGGCGAAGTTAGTTGAATGAGGGGTTGCGTTGACCTCAGATAGTGCGGAGTTGGAGGCTGATACGCTCTACAGGGGTGTGGAAGTGCCTCCAAGTGGGAAAACGTTACAAATGCCCGGAGTTGAGATATCTGCAATAAATTATGTCTCACACCTGCCTAATAATTGTTCGACAGCCGCCAATCCCTCTAATAGGCTCTTGATATCATTACTTAATCGTGCCTATTATACCTCACGTAGTGTAAGGGCATAGTCTCAGACTGTTTTGTGAGTATGCACACCAGTATCAACCTGTGTGGAGCCGAGGCTCGATCTATCAATTTTGGTATATATGTAACCATCTGAAAGGAATAGTTTTTTGAGGTAATGTCTTGTATATCCAGCTACTCCTCGGGATCCTCCTCATAATTATTCTCCTCTTCTGAGGAGGATTCCATGGCACTCTCAACTTGAATATGAATATCCTAGTCTATAGCATTTGAGCCTTTCCTGATTGAGGCATTACGATGTGCGGTAATATACAGTCTGGTTGGCACAAGCCCCTCGGAACGGTAACATACCTATGCCTATCACTGACTAGGCAATGATCAACGACGTAAGTCCACTTGCTAATAATTTGGAGAGATTTTGAACCTTACAAAATGGTAGTAACTACAGCAACCCGACAAGCTAATGTACCTACCTGCAAGGTTTGTCCTTAAGACCGACAGGACATAAAGATGTCTGGAAATAAAATGTCGTCCAGAGAACCCTGGATATCTTTGGAGGCTCTTGGCATTTTTGTCCACAACAAATGTCTGAAGACGGTTAGGCTCTGCACGTGGTTTCAGAATGGCCTTACCAGTAACAAATTTCACATCAAGCTCGTAAACATCCTATAACATTTCAAACAATATTAATATATCATGACTGCTCCTTCCTCTCATATGTGGTTGGAGCTCGACCTTGAGGAGGATTGTGCAAGTAGTCGCTGCCCAATGATCAAATCCCATAATATAAGCATGTCATCTGCCATCGTATTTGATGATTACTAAGAAGCGATGTCAATACTTCATACTTTGTAGCCTTAGCAGAATGAACCTGTAAAAAATTGAGATTAACAAGAAAAATTGCTGGTTTCTTAATGAAACCCATTATACAGATCATTGGGCTGCTTATATATGGTACTAAGAATGAAACATCTCCAGATTCTATGGATGATCTATGATCTATTTGAACTATATCATCAGACATTTCATCATATCTATAGCTATGTGGACATTGGATTGGAGAGGTATGTTGGCTCTGAGAGGTAGGTATGTCACGTTGGTCGTGTTGGAGAGGTTGGAGAGATATGTTGTGTTGGAGGATATAATGGATCTTGGGATCGGGGGTCTTGCGATATTTGAATCAATTGTTTTTAGATCTCGGTTCAGAGTGTCTTTACAATAGATCTTTGAATCTTGCGTTGTTTGGATCATATTATAAGGATGTCAGGTTTGTCCGATGACTACCCAATGGCCTGAAGAAAATTTCAATCTCAATTCTTGTCATAAATACTCTCGAGTGCATATATTTACGAGTTTTGGAGTTCAATTGTAGGGCCAGTCCGAGCGATATGCTTGTATCGAGAGTCCTCTGTAGTACTAAATTACTACTTACAGCCTCAGCAGCGTCTACAACCCCCTATCTACTATAAATTCCTCCTACTGCAACTACCTTCCCCCGCAGATGGCTGTTAATAGCATGAAAAGACGCTTCCTAAGTGCTCTCCTTAACTTACATGAGATTGAAGCACAATTTAACCCTTATGCATATGCTGCATGTCCTCTGCGGATCTGAAATTTCTGCAGCGATATATACCGAAACCTCCGACTGTGCCTCCTAGATTTAATGAGCTCTGTGAATCGTTCAGAGATTATATTGGAAAAGATGGTCGAATACCGCTACCTGCACCTCCCCCGGGAGTGTCAACTCAGGGGATGGTACTATATCGGTATATCCGTGACGTGGTAATATGTACGCAAATACCATTCTGCCTTCTTCAAGGTTCTATTCTAACTAATAAAGAAAGAAAAGTGTGGAAAATGACGATGCAATGATTACACGGTCCCCTAGTCATGGAGAAACATATGATATAATCCAACGTCGTCCGCATTGGACGTAGTATTTTTACATTCAAAGTATCTGACTATGGATAGGTATGTACATGTTAGCCCCGAGCCCCCAACCTCCAAATACCTAAAATCAATACTGAGCCCTAGCTTCCTGTAGGCCGGAAAAGATCCCTCCGCGGACAAAGCCGGCCCTCAACGTTCCTACGACGGAATAATTCGCTCTTTATCCCCTTATACTCGTTGGGGCATTGGTTTTCGTAAAAGTCAAGTCCTATGAAAAGGGTTTCGAATTAGATAAAGTCAAGATTATTGATGTTCTCTTGACAACATCAGTCAGGTTGTTACTAATGATGACACGGCGAAGGTTTTGGTATTTGGGGTTTATTGTCAAGGTATAGTTGGGCTGTTGAAAAACTGGCTTCTGATGAAAACGCTTATATAAATATGTTATGTATAGGAATGTAAAACACATTATACAGTGCGTGTCGAGTAAGGGATCAGGTTTTTTTTGTCCGGGAGTTCAGGTATGATTATTCCAAGGAAGTAGAACCTTTGTTTCGGTTTTTAGAGATTTTTTGGTCATTGAAGGTATGCAAACACAACCCACTTATATATGGAAGATTTTTTCGAGTCGCTGACACCCTTTTTCCTTTTCTCTAGCTTGCGTGTGAAAATACCTATGAGTTGGGTACAGCTTCCTCGAGGAGAAGGGGTTTGGGGGTTGCAATGGGTCGAGGTGACTATCATGGTGTTGATTAACAGGACAACTACGCTCCTTGATCAAATGAAATGTGCCGCTTGTTATTGGGGACAGTTCAGTCTATATAACTAGATTCTAAATTATGATTTTTCAATCTTGTCATATATTCAGGATACTCATATCTTACTTGTATAGTTTGGAGTTTTAGGAGTTTAATGTTTCAGTCGCTTGATCTATCCACATATTTACTTCTTCCACAATACTGAAAACAACATTGACTCTTACCGCGATGACACATAATAAATTAAACAAAAATTTTAAGTGGAGACCCAAGGAGAGCCGTGGCATGGTGCCAATATATCTATCATGGCTTTAAGCGGCAGTAACCTCGGCTTCATGTATTCTTATATCCAAACCCTCTGATTTCAACTGTAGGGACATATACAAGCATACGAACTCTGGGAACGATCAACGGCACACAGCTGTAACAAACCTAGAGAGATCCAATTTCCTTAAGTGGTTAACACATATTGAGATGGTAAATTTTAATTGTATTCATAATCCGCGGCCCCTTGAAATTCAGTATCAAATGTAAAACTCACAAACTCGTCAGCGTGACGTGATACCGGTGATATCCAGAACCACTAATTTGTTCGCTTGTTTCGATCTTGATCTTTTAGAGAGGCTCTAAAATATTTCATTGGATTGTAATATATTGAAGTTGTGGGAGGGTAAATTGATTGGCTCTGGTTAGGATCTTACTTGCTATTGAACCTTCTCATAATTCATTTTTTTCACTTACTGTATATCCTTAAGTCTTGGATACTTGGAGCAACAAAATACATAAACTCGAGTGCCAATTCGCAAAAGCAAACATAAAAAAGTATAAAGAAGAGACGATAAATCAAGTGCCCCTTGGCCAAACAATACTCATATGCGATCCCAGTAAGAAGACAACGTTGAGCTACCCGGAAACCCAGGTGGATTCAGGATAAGGCAAGTTAAATCCGCCAGGTCCGGCGCCTATATACCGCAGCGTAATATCAAACAAGCATGAGCTCGAGTGTCCGAAGGTAAAAACAACGCCCGGAGGTAAAAACACCCCAGAGGGCAAATAAAAAGCATGGTAAATAAGATCTGTAGGAAATACTATCGCCGGTTACGTCAAGTGGGTGAAATGGGTGGGAATTATTCTTGCTGTTCAAGGAGCACTAGAAGGCGAGAATCGAGAAGGCGAGGAAGATGCTGGGTAGTTTAAACAGGCTTGGGGAACTCCAATCGGGGCACGAGTGCCAACAGTTGGAGGATGGCCTAATACGGGGATGATTCGGGCTGTTGGGTTTTGGGGGGCAGGGTTGGCCCAAGGTGGAGAGGACAGAGAGATCGGGAGGATCTTAAGAGGAGTTCGAGAAACTCCAGTATTAGGCTCTTAAGGAATGCGTGAATATTATGCATGGATCGAAGAGAGAGTTAGTTAGCCAAATTGCCGGGGTAGACCCGGTAGAGTCGCCGAAGATGGCTCTAGATGCAGCTCAAGCAAGTTTTGCGAGTAAGGTAATGAGGGACCCCAGTGTACTGGGGGACCTCTGAAAGGATTAGTGAAGGAGGAACCAGGAGGACGAAAGGGCAGGTGACTTCGGGGAACCAGACCAGCAAAAGGATGGGTTCACATCAGTCATGTCCGCATTCCTGAGCAAAGCAGGGTGCCTGAAGGAGGAAGGGAACAAGAAGCTGAGCTTTGAGGAATGTCCCAACTATGGATATCCCAATAGTTGACCTAGGCCTCACGAAGAATTCGAAGCTAGACCGATGTGTGAGGAAGATTGAGGAAGTGAAGGAAGATGCCGTGGTGGTATATACCAATGACAGCATGAGTGAGGACGGGAGAGTAGGATGGCTGGTGTTCGAGAAAGGGGGGGATCCGGGAGGAAGTTTAAGGGAAGCGTGGGGTTGGGTCGGATTGTTACTACCGTATTAATTCGCAACTAAGAAAGTACCACTCGGCAGGACAGTACTAGTGTATAAGACAGGGGTAAAACAGCCTAATTTTGGCCGAGATATCCGAATCGTGTTTAAGACAGCAAATTTTTCTTATAGGACAGTAGTATAGGAATGTCAACGTTGACTGGCGCTGCCGGTTTCTTTCACTCATCACTATCACTTGTTACAATGTCAATTCCGCAGGCACCTCGTGCTGGACCCAGTATTATGTCAATTCCGCAGGCACCTCGTCCTGGACCCAGTGCGCAAACCACCAGTCAAAAACCTCGCGCGACCTCAGTATTGAAACTGCAGAATTCTAGCAGGCGGACAGCGATTTGATGAGGAGGAAGCGGATGGAAGTGACAATGGGCAGGGAGATTACATTACTGAAGAAGAGGCCATGCAATATGCTACAATTACGCTTGGAGAGGAGATCGTGTAAAAAGATATCAATTATGCCACTGTCGTCTTTTTTGGAGTTTCTTTTATAAGAAAGTATCTCGTGTTTAAGCTAGTATCGCATATAAGACAGTAAATTTAAGGCCCCTCCGACCGCCCGTTTGTGAATAAGACAGCATTCTTAGTTGCGAATTAATACGGTATGTGGAATGGGGAGGTGACTGGCATTAGGAAAGCCTTAGGCAGGACCCCTCCGGGTTGGAAGGTTCTCACCCTAACGAATTCCCAGGCGGCCCTCACGGCAGTTAGAAAGGTAGGCAGAAGAGGGAAGGCCAGTACGGCGGACTTGGGGAGTTCAGTCCTGGAGATCAGAGATAGACAAGAGGCTTTGGGGGCAGGGGCTGTCAGGCTGGCTGACGTGGTGGCAAAAGCTATATTTATGACGGGGTGGAGGCCGGTTAGAGGGCGTGGCGGAGGAGGTTGGGGTTATTTCTATGATATTTCTTTGGCTCGGGAGGCAGGACGTTTATGTAACCCGTAGGTGCACTGAGTCTTCTAAGATGAGGGAACGGGGCCGTCTCCTGCCTCAGGCTCCACAGACGTATAGACTTTTAAAAAAAAAAAAACTCTCTCGCCGGTCAGGACCAAAGGGGCAAGTGGTGGTAACAACGTGCCTACCAGAATAGGTAATTGGCGGGGGCTTGTGCCAACCAGACTAATTAGGTAACAATTGACAACAAGGATTCCCGGGTCTATATAAGCTGCTAGACCGCACTCATGTTTTTGCCGTTAGAGCACTAGGATCATATATTCAGACTAGCGATATCTAGATAGCCACGCAGAATATACTCTTGGTTTTTACTTCTCCATCAAAATTCCTCCGTTCATAACCTCGTGATCTTACAAGAAAGTGAAGCGAGACTCCCATGCTGTTATTAACCGGCTCATGCCAGATGACCGCAGTCCGCCCTAAAATCATTGAAATAGGATATGATCCGGCAAGAATCCATAGGAACTCACAACTTAACTTATTTCGTGGGGGGTTGAGAAGGCCGGGGTATACATTTCAAAACAGGAGTATTCAAACCTCGATTCCAGGTCTTACACTCGATGCGCTCATTTGGGTGGCGGGGTTATCTTTGAGCTCGTAGGGATATTTGAGCCTAGGGTTTCTATGAGCTCGTTCCATGTCTTTCAGCCTGATCTCGTAAACATTATGGTCACAAAACCCAAAGATCTCAATACGCCTGCCTAGTTTCACAAATAAGCATATTGGAGGGGTAAATGATTATTCCCCATGTCATCGATACTGGATGATTATGTAGCTCATCAGCAGCATATAATTGAGCGTTTCCGGTATTATTGGTTGATTGTTGGGTTTTGTGGCTCGCATCTAGAGATTCCGACAGCATAAATAGACTGGGAGAGGTGACTAGAGCAAGAATCACTGGTCCCGGGGGTTAGCAGAAATGTAATGATTTCGCACAATATAAGAGCTGGAAGAGGCGAATAAGGCCAATATCGCGGGTTTTGAGCAATGTAATGAGGGTCGAGCAGGTGATTAGGCAAATCTATCGATAAGTTGTATGGCGGAGGGTCCAAATCACCACATACTGGTAGCAATTGAACTCAGAAGTAGAATTCGCAAGGCAATGTAGGAGTAGCCTTCATGCATTTTGGTGCAGGTTCATCTATATTGGGTAGCTATTCACAGGACTCCCACCAGGGTGTACACTAAAGAACATGTACCAAAATGCCTGAATGGTGGCAGAATCTATGGACATCCACCAAATACATGAACGAGGTGTAGAACAAAAGTTATTTTCCCTTTTGGTTTGGGAAACCTGCATATACATACATATGCACATATTTGCACGCATAATCACTTGGCATATGCACATCAGTTCGGATTCAAGTTTCTACTTTGTATGCGCCGTATGGAAGCTGCATATACAGGTCGAACTTGGCATCATTCACGCATATGGTATGGCCATTAAACAGCGGCTGATCATTCACATTTAATCCAATGGACAGAAGGTATATGTCTGACTTCTAATACAGTAGCTGTCTACCAATATGTATATAGGACGTTTTACTGCCTCTCATACTTACGCAAAAGAGATTTTTTTGCAAATATGGAATTATATTTGGGATATGTGTGGGGGCTATATGTCGGAGGTGATTCACAACTTTGTAACTAAAACATTTGGGTGCACCATGCATGAGAAAAGTAACTATGATTTTAAGAATGAAAGGATGATTAAGAAAGGATGATTAAGAAAGTAATCATGAATAAGACACGGAGAGAGCTTTTGGCAAAACCGACGTAAATAAGGCTGCAGTCT
Source organism: Terfezia claveryi (assembly GCA_015179025.1). Classification (NCBI taxonomy): domain Eukaryota; kingdom Fungi; phylum Ascomycota; class Pezizomycetes; order Pezizales; family Pezizaceae; genus Terfezia; species Terfezia claveryi. The sequence goes on from WHUX01000048.1 coordinate 103,802, forward strand.
TGTCCGCGAGATTTTACGGTAAAACAGAAGTAAAGACAAGCGCTCACGAACTGTACCCCTCAGCTGTTGGAATGGTGAGACCTGCAGTACAGCCACCGGCCCCGCTCCTCAATAAAACACATTTGACATTGGATTTTGTGTTAAAGCTTTAGTTCTTTTGTATGGGCAGCTAGAGGGAGGGCGACTAGTCTGCAAGACTGATGACTCCAAGGGAATAGCCAATGTAGCCATGGTATTTCAAATGTAATGGGACTAATTCCCAATGCCGTAAGTATATCTCACTAAATACCATGATCTAGTTATATGAATATGAATGGAGGATCACGCAAACGTCATTGCACTGTTATTATACCAGCAGCCCTAATCTGCGCCTGTTCCATTGAATGTTCCCGCTGATGAAGATCAACTAAGCCCAGAATGTTTCTATCACCAAGCTAGAGGATCACGCTCGGCGTTGGCGTTGACAATGTTGAACTGAACCCCATTCTAAGACATCGAGCGAATGCGTTGGCGTGAGTACAATCGGTGACCCCGCGCGTGTACAATTGGGTGTTGCATGCAGATGTTGGCCGCGGCCCACGTCTGGTGAGACATTCTAAAACAGACCAAACATTCGGCAGATTAACAATATATTGTATCATCCTCATCTAAACTCCAGTATCGTGTGGAGTATGGGGGTAGAAACCTATAGGGCGGCATGTGTGGAAAAGGCAGAAACAGGGTCCTCATTGGATAGGCTCACTGAATAACAATCAGGGTAGGATTTTTATGTAGCATGCCTACAAAGGTGCCCGGTTAAGGATGAATTCATAGTAAATGTCGTCCTGCCAGAGGGGCATATAATAACAGTCCTGTGGTACTCCGTACTCGGCTTATATCGGCCCAATCCCTATTCCTGAATTGTATAATTCAAAAATTAAAATTCTTGATAGTATTGCATCTAGCCAGCCAAGAAAGCACTCATGTATCTGTCGTAGTACTGTCTTAGGTTACAAAGGTTTGCTGTCAGATGAAATGATGAATTGTATTTTGCTGCAGAGGACACCAGTCTGGAATTCACATTCTTCGCTTGGCGGTACACGACGCTTAAGTACATGCATGCACTCTGCTGATCTCGTCCCGTGCAGGTCGCTATTGTAGCTCGAGACGCCTGGTCAATAACAGCCTGTAAGATTTCATTCGTGACCACGTTGTCCGGGGATGGCGATCGCTGGTAACTAGATCAGCATTTGACTGCTCAAGGAGATGGACTGCTCAACGAGATAGTCTAGCCAATGAGAGTTGGTCAGCGGAAGGTGGAGCGTGATAATGAGCTGGCAGCAAAGAGGCGAAGCGGGTTGCAAAGGCTGGGTCAAAAAGCTCGGCCCCTGAACCCCTGCCTGACACCTGCGGCCTGCACCTGAGAAGCCTGTAGGTATTTAGTACACTTAATCCTAATATACTCTACGGAGCAGTCAAATGCTGATCTTAAAATAAGCTCTCGAGCACTCATCTCCACGACTCCTCAATGAAATGATCACCGTATGTAGCCTACAACCACTTGGTAGCGTGAACAGACCTAGAGAACTTTACCAAATTATACCTGCTCAGTTACAACGTCTGGCTTGAGGCTTGAGGTAATCAGGGTAAGACTGGCAGATGCCGTACTTACCGATCAAGCCCTTTCGAGTCTCCCATTCCAATATCTACAAATCATTTTTGCAGTACATCGGCCTGGAGAAATTCAGTGTTGTTTGGCCTAGTCGTGATTAGGTACACGGTTTTTGTTTTTTTAAGGGAGCGCTCACACATATTCGATATTGGTCGGCGACCCAGAAATATAGATCTGTACATACCTCCTTTACAGGAATGGGTTTTTAGTAACCATCCTTTGCTGCGGGGTGATGGATGTACCGTTGCATGTGCGCATAGTTTTACCTAGATTTCCAGCAATGGTGGGTGAGCATTTCCAAAATCTTTGACACCAACAAAAGAAATACCCCACTCATTGCCGAGTCCAAGTGAATCACCCCAGATTATATATATTTTCACCATTGAACTTTGTACTTGAATTATCATCACATTCTTCCTCGACTCGAGACTTGTAACAATTGCAAGCAACAACCCCCCCTCGATCATGGAGCCAGTTGCAAAATCTGTCCAAGATGACGCAGAGGGCGGTACGGGAATTGGTACCGTTGTTGAAGTTGAGGTAGGTTTTGTAATTTTACAGTCCTCAACACAAGTCGACTCCGGCGAGTGTTTTTTTCACAATTCGTTAGCGACATTTCTGAAATACTTAGTGTCGACAGTTGCAGCGTTTTTGGACTTATGCTAATTATGTGAATCGCATTCAATATTTAGTCCAATGTAAATTCGGAAGAGTTTCTATGTGAATATTCCAGGTAAGGTCACCCACCTCACACTGATATTTCTTTGAAGTCGAAGATTAACTTCCCAAATAGTGAAGGCAGCAGCACAACGACTTCGGTTGCCCCTAGTGTTTTCTCGTACACATATGCCAATGGCCGCCGCTATCACTCCGACCGTTTCAAGGCCGAGTACTTCATGCCCAACGACGAGATTGAACAAAGGCGGCTTGATCTTTACCACCATATTTTTGGGTTACTGTTGGATGGGAAGCTCTACACTGCACCATTAAAGCATCCCCAAAGAATCCTAGACGTTGGGACAGGAACGGGTCTTTGGGCAATCGATTTTGCGGAGTGAGTTAATGAAAGAGCCACATGCGCAACGTAAAAGATGGCTGACTACGTATAATTCATCACCATTAGGGAACATCCACAATGTGAGGTCATTGGCACGGATCTTAGTCCAATTCAGCCTGTGTGGTACGTACATGTCAATAGGGAGACAGTTTAGATGGTCTCTAATACGCCCTACCCCACTCCGGTGATGTAGGGTCCCATCAAATGTCAAGTTTGAAGTCGATGACATGGAGGAGCAATGGACATATCCGAAAAATCACTTTCAATACATCCATATGCGATCCCTATCTGGTTCGTTTAAAGACTGGGATAAGATCCTGAAACAAGCCTATAAGTCAGTTTACTGTTAGCCTATTCTATCCCCCCTTTTACAGCCTTGTAATCTTCATACATTAACACTTTTCCAATCCAAACCTATCAGTGCCCTAGAACCCGGTGGATATGTAGAGTTCCAAGATTATGGGTGCCAGGTTTTTCTCTCAGACGGTACACTGCTAGACAGAGACTCCGAGAAATACCCAATTGCATCCTATTTCTACCATATCATGGGCGCAGCCGCAAAGCAGGGAAGACCACTGATAATTGCACCGACCATGAAAGAAAGGATGGAGAAAGCAGGATTCGTACAATGTAAGGCGCGAACCACAATTTGGCCCATAGGGCATTGGCCGAAGGATAAACGACTCAAGGAGATAGGCAAGTGGGGTCTTCTGGGAACACTGGAGAGTCTTTATCCATTTGGGGTCCATATTTTGACTAAAGAGGGCTGGTCTCTGGAAAGGATCAAGGAGCTGTGTGACAAGGTAGCAAAGGGAATGTACAAGAATAAGGTCTATACTCACGGGTAGGTCTCCCATTCCGTTGTAAATACAACGGCTTGCTAAGGTTATCTGAATGAAAATCTATAGGTGGTTTGTTTATGGCAGGAAGCCGGAGGGAAGATGTTAATTGAAAGCGGCGACGCAGGAAGCACTTATTTTTTTTTTTTCAATATCAGAGCAGCAATTGCAATCAGTTGTAATTTGAGGGGTACAATCATATTATTTTTAGATACATGGTGTATAATTCGGGGGCGATTAATTGATATCCATAAAATATAAATGGCATCCCTAGTTGCTTGATTTTATGTAACCGTTTCTCCCTCATAATCACATTCCAAACAATTGGATATGCTCGAGAAATGCCTTGGATACCTCATTGACAGATTTATAGACATATATACAGCCAGAGGCATTCAATCACCAACAATGACGGCAGGCGAGTGAGATCATAAGAAGCAACGCTTGACGCCACGTTTCGTGTGAGCTTCTGATTGTAACCATAGCGTTGCAGCGCTATCTGTCCAACAAACATCCGCTTCAAAAGAAACCTTTGTACTATAGGAGTCCATGTCAATTGATTTTCAACTGCACCAGAGCCCGATATCCTCACAGACTGAATGCAATCGCTATAGAGTAAATCATGGGGAAACCCGCCCGAACGGGTTTTAGTTAACCCTTTCTAGGCAAAATAGGCAGGGGGGGCCTGTGAAGCTATGTTAGGAAGATATACCGTCGGCGGGGTTGGAGGAAGCCTTTTAGGAAAATAAGTTAGAGAACATTTTTCTCAATATATAGCCTGTAGTATACCTAATATATACTTCTTTCGCAGCTTGATATATAATATATAATATATCCTATATCCACACTTTTTTTTGCTTGATATACAGCCTATAATATATCTCTCCTTAGTGATATTCAGTCTGTAATATATCTAATATTCATTTTTTCTTTAGCATTACATACAGGCTGCAATATATCTAGTATTTATCATGTCTCCAACATGATATGAAACTACCTCGCCATATAACTACATTATGTTTTTTTCTACCTACTATACGGAGTACCTAAATACATATAAGCTAATTCAAAAACTTAATGCCCACAGTAGGAAAAAAAAAAGAAAAAAACTCACAAAATAACATCAGGGTCCCGAGGCCTACGAGGGTTATCCAGATTGAATTTTCGAATACATCCTTCAGGTTCTCGTGTGTCATTATCCTGACCATAATCGTTCCTAGAAACCAAGTACATTACCCATCTTTTCCTGGGCTCACTAATTGTCCGTATCCTTTCCACATGGTATTCTGATTTTCGAGGTTGACTGGAGGGGGTGTTGGCGAGTGTCCGCTGGCGATTGTATTAAGGTGGTAAGGTTCCAACAAACTAACATGAAAAACTGGGTGAATTTTGCCTGTACTCGGAAGGGAGATTCATGGAACTACCCCGATTGGCAACAGATCTGGCATACTCACCTTAGACATAACAGCATTCTCCCGAGCAGACTTGAATTAAAGATCCGACGTCCTACCTGGGATTACCGTGCGTCACTCTGAAAGGGGTTCCATGGTCAATTTCAATTCCCACCAACGGAGATTTGGTCATTAGTATATCCGCCTAGTGGGACTGGAGGCTCAGGCACTTCCCATTCAGAGATCTCTCGTTACAAACATACGCTCCGGACTAGATGAAGTATGCTTATTACCAATATATTCTTATACCTAGAGAAGCGGAAATAAAGGCTGAGCGAGCAAGGAAGGGTTACAAAATGGTATAAGAAATACCAGACTTCTAAATAACAAGTATGAGCACTGATAATATAAGTTTTTGAGCTTGTTGGGTAAATAGTATTAAGGCTTGTTCTTCGTATATTAGATTCAACTTCATGAGATCGTGCGGGGGTTATTTCTGTCTCGCTAGGGTTATTTCCTAGTCTGGTTGGCACAACACCCTCCATAGGTTATTTCTTAGTCTCTAGGTAGTCTGGCTAGCACTAGCCCCTCTAGCCCCTCGGTAGAGGTGTTCTGTTCCATCGGGATTGCAGGGCCGTTCCGGAATGGCATATATTTGTACTCTGGGGAATGTATGAAGGCAAATTGAGAGAAAACTGGGTCCATTATTTTACACATAACAAAAGCTCAAAGGTCCGCTTGCTCAAACAATCACTTGTTCAATTAAACCTCATACTTCACTGGCGAGGAATTCCATGATACCTCTCATTAATATTATTATAGGCCTACATGCAATAAAGTATCATGATGTGCGATAATATTAAATACTGTACATCATGCTCGTTTGCCATCATTATTTTTGCGAGGAATAAAATACAGTGCACCATTGCGCAGCTCATATTCATTTGATGCCTGCCAACGCAGCTTAAAGCTTAAAATGCTGGCAAATCACCTGCTGGGGCCTTCAAGTTTGGGTCTGAGATGTATGCTTTAATTTTGCAATATCTAGGGTAGTCCTTGTACTTGAATTGGATTTTAGGGAATTACTTCTCAAAGGTCAACCGAGATTTACTACTTATTGTATCGTCTCATAGTCTTAGGCTCCACAGATGTATAGACTTCCAAAAAAAAAAAAATAACTACTTATTGTATGCAAATACTCTTGCATAGTGCTGCTTTGGGACTGAGGGCTTGCGGTGTCATTGAGTTCTCAGAAATTGTTGCTGTCTATGTCTGCTGTTGTGCCTATGAGCTTGAGCAGAGTCTCGGTTTTTTTTTTTTTTTTTAAATATTCATTACTCGTATTCGATCCCAGCAAGGGAACATGAGGAGGACGAGTTTTGGCAGCCTGGTGGAGTTTGTCTGTGAAACTTATGTAGGAATCCACATACTAAGGGTTGTCACCAATTTAAAAAACTGCTTAAACACCCTTGTTGCTTAATCTAGGTGTCTAACCAAATACATGAGAATGTGATTTAATTGCTGTAGTCTGGTTTAACTGCTGATAGCCCTTGCGACAACCATTTACATTCTATTTAAGCGCTGACTCTAGGAAAATCAACGCGGCCATTCCAGCATTGCGTATCCAGCATTCTGCACTCCTATTCCGCATACCCTAAACCAACCCAGCATGCCCCGTTCAAGCAACAAGTCTATGATAAGAGCTGAATTTGAGGAGGTGATAGAGGATATCTGCACAATGTGGCCACTGTGGTTCATTTGGTCAGGTCTCAAGAGTGAGACCAAAAGAGGTTTCGCATCAACAATTGTATGGGAAACCTCCAAAGGTCTACTCGGAAACTTTTGGTGGTTTCAGATAAACCTTTTGAGGTTTCGAACAAAACTTTGTTTAGGTTTCGCGTATTATGGTCTCCGTCCTATGGAAACTTTACATAGGTCTCACTAGTGAAGTCACTGCTAGGGCTCGTGACAGAAGCCAATGCAAAATCTCATGTAAATTCACTGCACGGAAACCTGGCAAAGGACTCGAATAGAAGCCAATGTAATATCTCATGTAAATTTACTCCACGGAAACCTGGCAAAGGACTCGAATAGAAGCCATATAAATGTCTCGTGTGAATTTAAATTTAACCCTACGGAAACCTAGCAAAAGACTCCAATAGAAGCAAAAAATAAGTCTCAAAGCAAATTCAAATTTAACCCTACGGAAACCTAGCAAAAGACTCCAATAGAAGCAAAAAAAAAGTCTCTCGTAAATATAAAATCAAACCTACAGAAACCTAGCAAAAGACTCGAATGAAGCAAAATATATGTAAATTTGAAGCACTTAGGAAAGTAAATGATAGAACCAAATACTATACGCTTAATACAAAGACCTTGGATACAGGGCAAAGAGAGTGCGAGAGATCGAGGTATATATACAGGAGGCCTCGGAGAGCCAAGGCCGACAGCAAAATAAACTTCCCGACGAAAATATCAGATAACGAGATAGATAACGAGATAGATAACAACGACAGATAACAACGGAGTCGGAGAGGCTAAAATATATTGAAGACTAGCTTCTCTTAAAACGAATAAACAACCTCTTACAATGAGAGCTAGTAGAGGCAGTAGGAGACCTCACCTTGATCTCTACAGAAAATAAACCTTAATAGGGTCTCTGCAGAGAAGGAAACCTTAACAGGGTCTCTGTAGAGAAGGAAACCTTAATAGGGTCTCACGAAGTAGCTAAGGCCTCCCCAAAGTCTCAAACTATTCTCCATAGCCTTTTTAAAGGTCTCAACTTGCTTGAAAAGTCTCACTTCGGTTCAAAGGTTTCACGGCTAAGCCTCAGCAGGTCTAACTTGGCCGAAAACTCGCGACTTAGACCTAAACTTGGACTAAAGTTGAAACTTTTAATTAAGTTTACTATGGGCGCCCATATTAACTAATGAACCACAGTGTGGCGTGGCACTGGAGACTCAGAATAGGGGGGATTCAGATGAAGAAGAAGATTTGGATGATTCAGAAGATAAGAGATCAGACTGGTGAGTCATTAGGGACTTGGTGGATATCTATGATACCTTTTTTTGAGCCTAGATATGTGCTGGTCGGCATGGGATTGATGTTTTAGGAAACTTGATTTATAGGTTCTTGAATCCGCTTCATAGTCATATCATCATCCTTCCTCTTTCGCGTCTTATGCCATGCAGATTGCTTCGCCTGCAACTTCTCTTGATTGTCCTCCATCCAAGCAACAAGCCTTTCTACATCTGATTTATCCCATGCTTTATTCATGACGTTGGGCATATTGGCATCATTGCCTTATGACTCAGCAACTTTTTTTTTAATTTTTTTTTTTAAATACTTGTTACTCTTATTCGGTCCCAGTAAGGGGACCATGAAGAGCTACCCGGAAACCCGGGTATTTTTTTTTTTTTTTTTTTTTTTTTTTTTTAAACTCAGTACTCCTATGCAGCCCCGACGAGGGACTATGAGGAGCCACGCGGAAGCCCGGTGGATTCAAGGGAGGGGCAAGTTAATCTGCCATCCCACGCAAAATTATATACATAGACAGCGATACAAGGCCCCATACTGTCATTAACGGACTAGCCGATGACCCGGAGGCCTGACTGAGCCTTGACTCCAACTTGACGAACTGAAGATTAAGAGAACTAGATATGGACTGGAACAAAGGGAACTCGTGAATAAATAAACGTGGAACTTTGAAACTTGTAGAACATGTAGAAGTCGGAGTGCTATGTGAGCTCTCCGAATAAAAGCTCGAAAAAGGCCGCTGTAGCCTCGTATGTTTCCTCCCCCTCCTTTCTCCACTCTGGTTTGTCGAGGTCTCACAAACGGGGGGGGTCTTCCAACAGGACATGCCCTGATGGTGTGTTAAATCCTTCCGGCATTGCTGCCGGAGGTCAACATTGATTTCCCGACCTAGGGCACAACTTGCCCTTGCCCCTTTCGGGGTCCCCCCGGAGGTATTACCGACAACAGGGTGGACGGACACTGTTTTCACCCGGCAGCTGCCTGCCCAAGCCCGGAAGGGAGGCGAGAACTGTCCTACTCCACCAGCCGCGGGGGCTTCTTTCTGTCGTCTCCCTCATCAGTTCTCAGTTTCGCTATGGGACATACTCACGGCGTTACCCGCTTTCCATAACTTGTAGTGGACCAGACCCACTTACTGAGTTGAATCAGTAGAGAACTATGCGGCTACCACCCCGCTATAGTATTTGCCTTTGCTCCTTAAGCCTCCGCAGGTGAACTGCGTACGCATTGCTGCATTCATTGAGACCGACACCCGCATCCGTCCTGTCGGACCGTTATGCTGCAGTTAACCCGGAACCCCGAGCTCTTGTATGCAATGTCAGGGAACACGCGTAATGGAATTCATTACGCTAATGGTGCTCTTAACCGTACGTAACGCCTCGCCTCACGCTGCATTTCTCAGCTCTTCGCGATGCAGAAGGTGGTACATACAAACTCCCACCATCCGCCGGCGGTGTCTCGCCACCGGTCTCTATAGGTATATTACTGTGAACACTACTGCTCAATGTGAACGATTCGCAGTGGACACTATACCAAAGATCCCCCAGTGACTAACCAATACATCACACGTAGTGGAGGAAACCCCCTACGGGTAGTGCCAGCCGTGACGGAAACCCGGGTAGATTCAGGACAAGGCAAGTTAATCTGCCAGGTCCGGCGCGCAGAAAGCAAAATAAAGGTAAATACATGTGTGGGGATGTAGGAGACTCAAGAACGCTGAAGGTGTGAAAAAACCGAAGTAAGATAGAGACTCGAGTGAAGCGAAGCTCCCGTGCTGTCATTAACCGCCTAAATGGCGGATGACCCCGAGGGTCCTGACTGAAGCCCGCAACAAAACAAAACGCAGGTAGATGACTTAAGCAGGTTTAAAGCACTCGAGAGTACTATATCTCACTACAAATCACAACAGAGTTAAGGTCGAGGCTAGGTCGCTTGTCGCAAGTAGCGTTGACGTCGACGAGCTTCACATATCTTCTGAGCGAAAGCGAAGCGAACGACCAAGGCATGAGACTAGTCTGCGCCTTACCTAATCATACAACGCTTGCTTTCCGTCCCAGCCTCTCTACGAGAGGCTAGTGCTAGCCAGACTAGTCCCAGCCCACTCCTACTTAACCCCCTCATCAGCCCCACCAACACCCCTCTCTCTACTATCCAGAGATGTACCCTACTCAGTGACCCTACTACTCTTTGTTCTTTCACGACTACCGGTACTCGAGTGCTAAGTTATCCTAGCAGATGGCATCTGCCCTCGCACAGGTACTGTTTGGAGCCTGCATCAACGACTCCTTCAGCAACGCGCTCGGTTACTTCGTGGGAACACCCGCCATTGGCAAAACCGCTTTGCTGGGGCTGCTCTACTGTTACGTCGATGCGTTTGCCGATGTCATCAGCGGATGGGCCAACGACTTGTTCGCAACAGCTACTTTTCGTCTGCAGATCTTCGAAGTTGAGTCCACGCCAAGAGCTGGCCTGTCCAATGTTTTACACCTACCGGCTGGTTCTAGGAAGTCACTACCATCGGCCTTCTCGCCCCCTGCAGCACGCAGACCCGTGTTAGTCCTGGAGTACACCTTGGCATTCTACTCATCTAAAGCCACTGTGCTTTCTACCTTCTTCACCTTCTTTCCCCGCCTTCCTATCGTCACCGCAGGTATTCTACCCCAACCGAGACCACTGTTAACAAAACTGCCTACTGCCTACTGCCATTCGGCCTTTTGCTCTACTCACCTTCGGCCAGTGTGCTTAGCAGCCTACCTCTTTTTTTTTCAAAATACTCATTACTCCTATTCGGTCCCAGTAAGGGGACCATGAGGAGCCACCCCGAAACCAGGGTAGATTCAGGGACAAGGCAAGTTAATCTGCCAGGTCCGACGCTAAATATCCAGCAATAACAAATAACAGATAACAAATCTCAAGAGCCCCGAAGGGCAGGACCAGGTGAAAGTCGAAATATGCGGATAAATATGAAATGAAGGGAGGCGCTCCCATGCTGTCATTAAAGTCGGAGGACCCCGCAGGCCTGGCTGGAGTCCACCTAAAGCAAAAGCAAGCAAACAAACTCAAGAGCCGATTGGCAAAACCAAGATACCTAACAAACCAAAATCGAATCATAGCCTCAAGGGCCGCCTTTCGCGGCCAGCCGTTTATATAGGAAGCCCAAGAAGGCTTCCACAGCATCCCATTCGTCCCCGCCCTCCTCTCCCGGATCCATATGGGACGATCGAGGTCCTCCTAATCCTTAATGCTGCCGAGGGCAGCTCTTTGCTCGCTAAAGTCGGGGGCAGTCGAAGATAATGTGCAATCTGTCTTGTGTTTGATGTCCGCACTGGCATGATTTGCTGCTATCTCTAGGTATCTACTCATTCCAAGTCACTGTTTGTTGACCTTCTTCCAGCCACTGTGCTGCCTACAGTACCTCTACGTATCTACTCATTCCAAGCCACTGCTTGTTGACCTTCTTCTCCTACCCCTCTCTTCTGTCGGCAGAGGTATTCTAACTCAGCCGACATCACTGTTAACAAAACTGCCTACTGCCATTCGGCCTTTTACTTTAAGATACTCTACTCACTTTCGGCCACTTTGATGCATACCTCTACGTATCTACCCATTCCAAGCCACTGCTTGTTGACCTCCCTCCCTTCTGCCGACACAGGTATTTTACCTCAACCGACACCACTGTTAATCAAACCGCCTACTGCCTCTTGGACGCCTTCTCAGTTTAAGCAACTATACTCACTCTGAGCCACTGTGCTCCCTAGGTTTTTCAAGTCCCCCGCTTATCCATTTCCACTCTAAAGTTTTTTTTTTTTTTTGTGAACCCATTACTCGTGTGCGCAACCTTAAGGGTCGCATGACCAGCCACCCGGAAGCCCGGGTGGATTCAAGGGTCAAATCGCCCGTAGATAACTATATACAAAGCACCCAACTGGTGTCCAGCGACATAGCCACACTCACATGCTGCCCTCCGTACCCCTCTTCGACAACCTCAAGAAGCGACAACACAGCAAGATTTCAACACAACGTCTTCTAACATCCTTGCTACATTCAATACTAGTATATAAGTTCCTCGACGGTGGGTCCGAACAGGCTCTACTAGTAAAGAATAGCAAGGAAAAGACCGACATCATTTTCTAACGACAACCCATTCGATCCCCCTTTTACCGTCCAGCTAGGTGACGGTATAGATAGGCAAAATATGCCTCTACCGTGTCCAACTCGTTGTCTTGTCCCTAAAGGTAGATATTCCGTCAATCCAACTGCCTGGTTCCTCTCCTGTACTCACTCAACTCTAACGTCATTAAACTGCTATCCAGACAACGATGTGTAACTACAATCGCCCCCCAACCAATATGTACAGGATTATGTCCACTACAACATATATCGTTGCGCCCCCTTCGCAAGTGAGATTCGTAGCACCCCAGTGCAGTCAAGCGGCCCCTTTGGATATATTCCTAAGGGCCCCCGAACAGGATAAGCATTCTTTTCGTCCCTAGATTGCTGAGTATTTCCCAGGCTAGAGACGCACCAGGCTCTTACTCACATGCGGCCCCAGTAAGGGAACCTGACTGGATTTACCCTTCCACTACCCACCAGCCACACTCCAAGATCAGGGGAGGTGGGCGCTAACTCTGCATCCACCTGACCCGTTCCTCCCCAATCACATGCCACATACACTTTTCTACCACCGGCCTTATGCACCTCTGGGGGGTTTCTTGCATATAGCCGTGAATTCTTTTTATAAGCATTTGCTTCATCAGCTGCGATATACCCACTAGGTATTTCGCTGACATTGCCTTTTTTATTTTTAATTTAAATACTAATTACTCCTATTCGGTCCCAGTAAGGAGGAACCACCTGGAAGCCAGCGTGGATTCAGGACAAGGCAAGTTAATCTGCCAGGTCCGGCGCCTATATACAGCAATTCAACAAAACTCAAGAGCCGAAAGGCAACAGCGAATATGATCCAACAATATTAACTTAAGAGCCTATGGGCAAAGCATGATAGGTGAATGCGGAAAGTAAACTATTGGCCAAACAAACATAACGGTGAGTGTGGAGGAGGATGATAAACGCAAATAAACTCAGATGACGCGGAGCCCCCATACTGTCATAAGGAACTTCTGCGCCACACACATACCGCGATGCCAAATAACCACTTCAGCTATCCACTACTCCTTCCCCGATCAGCTTTGCTCCATCCGCTACGTCCTATACCTATGAACTTCGCGTAGCCCTCACTTAGCGGCTTCTACAGAGACGATCCTGCGAGGTAACCCGCGGCTTTCTTGTAGCTCTTAATCAAAATTTTCTCTACGCCGCTCCGACCGATGAACAGCAGCAGATTATGGCCTTGTTGAGGGTCCAATCAGAGAGGGACTACTCTCCATACAAGCCATAATCATATATTGGTTACAACACCGGTCCCACATAGTAAATAAGCATATTTTGGATACAAGAATATTCTTATTTTTGTTGGCTTGGTCACCATATATATGCTTGTATCTAGAGAAGCACTAAACCACAAATAGGTACTTATCGATAACAAATTACCTCGCAAAATCTCATCTAGATACAGACGTTACCTTTGTTGCTACCTCAAAATGCACCTCGCAACTTCCGCCCCCAGTCGTACCTGCCCCACTAGGCCCAGCTCTGGCCGTATATTAGGATCGGCTGATCCCAACTTCCGTCTCACATAGTAGAGATTCACCCATTGCATACTCCATGCTAGGCGGGGTGAATTAAATTAATATACAGGAAAGAATGAGGATTGATTTTTTACCAAGCACGCCTTCCTTATTTCCATGGACTGTGATATATATCGGGCACACAATTATCTATTTACCCTAGCTGCTTGCCTCCCCGGACCACGAGCTGTCTCGTGCCCGGGCGTACTAGTACTCCTCATCCGAGCCAAAGGGCCCCGCAGGAAAAGCTGTATTAATTTGCCAGTTGGGCACTATTATGTCCTTCTGTGCCACATTGCAGAAATCAGTCAGGAAATGGCCGGTGAGGCATGGAACAACGAAAGCGAAACAAACTGCATATCGCAAAGGATAAAGAGTGAATCAGCAGCAAGCTTACTCGGGTGGATGATTCAGTATTGCTATACAAAGTGGAGGCGGTAAACAGCTTGGCACAAGGGGATAATTTCACGATCTCCCTGGGCCCTCGACATTCAGACGGCAGCGAAGAGCAGGGTCGCTGCGAGAAGAGTCAAGGCAGTTCTCTGGAAAAGGAAGTAGTGAAGCCATTACAGGCAATCTTTGCGTACATATCAATCAACGGTCCCGAGGTGATTACCATATTTTTTTTTAAAAATACTCATTACCCCTATTCGATCCCATTTCCAAGACCCGAAGAGCGTTCGCTGGAAGAAACTCTGTGATTCCAAGGCCATCGGGTCTCGCCGGATGACCAATGCCGCCAACGCTACATTTTAGTATGTAGGTCAGATATCCGATAATGCTACATCGACAATTTCATGCCTCGCCCCCGAGGAGTAATTATCTCTATAATCCATAGTGCATGGGGTTTACGAATTAATCCTTTGTCAAAAGAGTTATCCAGTGGAAGGTGAATAAATTAGATTGCTTGGACAGACTTATCAAGTTATTTGGCCATTGTGCAAGGAAACCGGAAATTCAAGGTATATACAAAGCCTTCCTTCGTAAGGTCTATATATGTTGGCAATCGTTTAATTAGAATTCCTCTACTTTCAGTACAATCTAAACAACAAACAATAGGATAACTACCGAAGAGCAAGTGATCCTTTGAGAAGATTAGGTCAGACATGGATGACAGATTGTACCGTTATATTAACATCCGATCCGAATTTACGATGCCAGAGAAGAGTAATTCTGAATTATTACACAGACAAATACAGGAATGATCTCCTGGTTGCCATGGGACCAAGTTGTGACAGCTGCAATCTAGCAGGTGGAGGAATAGAAATGTTATCTCAGGAGTCTACAATGGCACCACCCCCTATGAGTACTCCACTGCTATTCAACCTGGATATCAATGCGCTCAACCTCAACTTCAAGAATTAGTAATTCAAAACCTTCACGCCCTGCGTGTGCAAATTGTTTCAAACTTTTATTCCGCATGATGATTCTCATACACATCGATGGATACCGTTTGAATGAAGGGAAAATTGATGCTATGCTAGAGGCTGGCACATTTAAATGATTTTGATAGCTTGGAATTGAATGATGACGACGCAAGAAAGAAAGGGAAAAAAGGAAAGGCGAGGACAGAGGTCTTGGGGACATAGTCCTGGAGATAAAAGAAAGACAGGGCTGCTTGGCGCTAGGGAAGTCAGGCTCGGCTGGATGAAAGCGCATGTGGGCATCCCGGGGAACGAGCGAGCGGTTACCTTGGCCAAAGCGTAGGCGGAAGGGTAATACCCTAGTCACGTCATGATTACGGAAGGGGGTCTGAAGAAGGAATGGAAAGGAGGCGCGAGGAAGAGAGGAAGGTGACAGAAGCTGGGGGCGGTAGGTGGTTAGATGGGTGAGAAAGGCGAGCGTGACTACGTTAATTGCAGAACTGGGAAGGGAAACCTACGATCCTGGCGAGCGAAATTGGACGATATGGTTTGTCGGAGATGTGGTAGACATGTGGAGACTGGCAGGCACGTAGCCCTGGTGTGCTCACATGGAGAGGAGATCGGGAGGAGGTGGAGTAGCTTGGGGGGGATTGATGAGCGGAAGAAGTGGTTGAAGAACGTGAAGGACGGGGGGTAAGAAGTTACAGTAGACGTGGTGTGGGAGGAAGGGGTTATTTCTGTTTAGCATTTCTTCGGCTTAAGAGGCAGGACGTTTATGTAGCCCGTGTTCCGTGGGTGTACTGAGTCTTTTAGGATGAGGAAACGGGCCGTCTCATAGCCTTAGGCTCCACAGACGTACAGACTTCATTAAAAAAATATATATATAAGGTCTGTGTACGAGGGTCAATACAGTACAATTTCTAGATGGGAACTAGGCATCTCTTAACTTCAATGGTACAATAGAACTTCGTTACAAGCATGTCATCGGGCGGTCGACCCCCATGCTTATAACGAATATATGCCTATAGCAACATGTGCAGTTAAATTACATATATGCATTTGGATACCCTCTATATACTTTCCGGGCCAGCCGCGAGAAAATTAAACTCGCGGAAGGCCAGGGTCACTCGCGGCATAGCCGGGCCACTGGCATGACGCCGAATTGAGGGTGCACAAAGAGCAGAAAGAGGTCGGCAAAAGCAAAGAACATTGCAGGAGTACGTACATATGGGTGGTCGGAGGGGATGTTTCGGGGGTAGGTATCTGGTTCCTGGGGGGGGTGTTGGGGGTGTTTAGGGGGTATCCTGATGTATATGTTCCTAGCCAGCTGCGAGAACGTTTGTTGTCTGGCCGGGGGCCCGGGCCCCTAGGGACAACGTGGTAGCACATAATTACAATTTTAAGATGTCAGTAGATACAACCTGGAATAAACCATGCAATGGAATCAAAGTGCAAGTAAAGTACGAAATGAGATTGGACATTAAGCAGAAGGGCATGCAACATGTATTGTGTCCTGCTTAGACGGTTTTGAATTTCTGACGAGGACAAACTAGTTACGAGATTTGTAGTACATTCTCGGCTCAAACGCAAACAGGAACAGTGGCGGGTTTGACATCTGCCTTTACATTTACATGTAGTTTCAGGCTGAGTCAACGCAGATCTGCGGTTTGCATTATATGCGTATAATGTGTGCAATTGATCCAAAGCAGGATGTGTAAAATTTGGTAGGAGCTGCTGTAGTTCACGGGTTGGATAATAGCGGTTCAGTATGCCATCGAGAGATAGCAGCTGATATCGATCAGGGTGAGGTCTAAGGATTTCCTTGCAGAACAGCCTATGAGCATTGGTTGGTTGCACGTCGGTCAATTCTAGGAACTTAAGTAAGGTCACCAACATCAAAGGCTTCAGTTGGCGGCCTGACCTGTTGAGAACACTGGGCCGCAAGATGTGACTAAATCAGGCCTGGGATAAAAACCTACGTGACGGCATGAGACTGTACTGTACGTGACCAAGTATTATAGGTGCGAGTAACCTCGTGACCTAAAAACTTTGGAACCAGTCACGCAAGAATTTGTATGGATTACAAGAAACCACTTTGACTGGCAGAGGGTTGACCAACCACCAGCACAGAGCCCAAAATTACTACAAGAGCTCGTATCTAACGAACACAATAGGCACCCGGGCACCAAAATAACATCAATCGAGAGAGCCTGGCGACCGCTACAATATACTCCAGATTTACACCCAGCGACCACCTCTATCACTTCTTCCACCGTCGTTGAAGCTCAAGAATCTCGCGATATCCTTCAATTCTTCGCTACCAGCTCATATCAAAAGCCCGCCACGTCAACACTTCATAGCTCTCCCAACGAACACAGCTGGCCAATACGGCCAAAGATAACTCCCACACCTCAGTCTCAGCCAATCGGCCACCGGAGTCACTTCACAGATCGACAACCACAGCCAGTCGACATACCGAGCAGAAAGAACAATCCAGGAAAGATGGATCGAGTAAATCCACCACTCAAGACTCGGCTGCCAGTCACCGGGCATCCACAGCCGCCATCTCTTCTACAGCCGCCCCTCAAACAGCAACAGCGTGGTACAGATAATGCGAGCCACCTCATGATGACTGACCACGACGATTACGAATGCGACATTGAGTCAGACCGCAATTACAACGACGACGAAACTAGTATGAAAGATCACTTCCGTGGAGTTTGGGTAGGCATGAATTATATAATCAATGGGAGTTCATTATGAACTCTTTTGGTAAGTACTATCAAGAAACAAGGATATCGTCATTACCGAGGCGCTCCAAGGTATCAGCAAGTGTTCATCGAGATCCCTGAGTGAGGTCTTGATCCCCGGTATACTACAAAAACATTCACCCGAACCACAAGCCCCGCCACCCCTTCGGCACCCACATACGCAGAGGCAGCGCCAAGAGATAGCTGGCTTCAACGTATGAGGGTAAAACCCCCGGCGGCGGCGGCACTACCTCCGAACCCTCCAAATAATCGAGAAAGGCTCCACAGGCAAACTCACAAGCACCACCTACTCCCCCAACACTAGCAAAAACCCTGGTCCTCCATGCGGCACCGACAAAATTCAAGCCAGGCCAGATGCGACGCTGGATTGAGGAGGACACAAATCTTGGAAATTCGCTGATTGACGCAAGAACATAGGAGAGCCGGGAAGCTGGTGCCGTCCCTGGTCATCTACATGAAGGAGAGGATCAACCTCGACCAGGGGCTTCGCATGGGACGTACAAGCCCTTCGCATGCTAAGACGGGGAAATCTCGTCCTATGCAGAACGCCGAGTGTGCAGTTGGCCACTGGTGTCCGGGAAAACCAACCGACCGGGCCCCAAGAAGTCCTGTTGAGGGAAGCCAGCTCATCTGCATGATATATTGCCATTTTACTCTGGCCATAAGAAGAGCCAAGTGCATCTCTAAACGTGACTCGTGCTAAAATAAAACGGGAGCCTCGAATTCAATACACACATAAGAATGCCATATTTACCATTGGTTCCAAGTACGGCTTGTTGGGAGGTTACCATTAGCATGGATTCCAGGAGGAACAAGGCCACTCCTAGACAACCTGCCGGCAGACAAAAAACCGAGGTTCCCATACTAATGTATGTATTTCTATTGGTACCCTTTTCACTATGAAAATTTCTACAAACTCAGTACATCGTAATAATTAAATGGTAGATGCGTTGCGCACAGGTCAAGATATGTGATAAATGTAATAAATCAATATAGAACTTACTGTATCCTATTGCTTTTTTCCTTCAGGCTAACCCAGGGGTTTATATACATGAGTTCTCATCAGAACCAATCCGTTCCACATGGGTTCACACGTGGTGCGTTTAAGGTCCTCTTCAGAGTTGACCGAGAATTTCCAACAAGATGGTATTATCTTATGTCTCATGATTCGTTGAAGGGTTACGCGGCAGCGTGAATAGGATAGGTTCAATTAAGAAGATTTCACAATGAATAAAGCACAAGAGAGATAGAGTATGCCCGGGCACCAAGAGCGCAAAAGTCCCACCCTTATCTCTTTTTTTTTTTTTTTCCATGTGCTCCGCTTCAGCCAAAATGACACAACCATTACTTGCAATTAGGAATATATTTCTTCCCTTGTCGGCCGATACGAGGAACTGGAGAATGGTTATACAACAGTATCTGGCGCTGGTTTTCGTCGATTTAACGGTATATGTAAACTATAAAAAACTCTGAGGATCCGGCTAACCAAGAGTTAATAGTCCGACATATGCATACATCCCCTACCACCCCCATTCACCTATCCGTCGGCAGAAATTGCTCGCAAACACATGATTGCAAAGACTCTACCTCGTATGCGGGTAACTGTTTTAGTTGTAAATATAAAGATTGATGTGCAGATCGTTGTAGCGGCCCAGAACATATTTACATCCTGTACTCTACATATTCTAGGTAATCAAAATTAATAGGATAAGTTTAGGAAAAATCTAATGTCACGCAGACTGTTACCGGGCTCGCTTACTGTCGTGGCACGGCACGCTGCAGTAACTAGATGTACATTGCCGTGCCTGCATTCTGGCGACATGCAATGACATGGAAGGTGAGTGGATTGAGTGAGTTTTTTTTTTTTTTTTTTTTTGAGTCTATACGTCTGTGGAGCCTAAGGCTATGAGACGATTGAGTGAGATACCCCTGGCTATAAAAAGATATGCAATTGTGTCTCAAATTCCTACAATGCCCGGCATTCCCGGGCCTGCTTAGGTTGAGCAACCTTCCTCAATTCCCATTTGGCATAACAGTTCAGGAGGGCAGGATGTCCCCCTAAAAATGAGAATCTGTCTCGTGTTGTCTTCTAGGTACTCTGGATTTCCGCGTACCTATTGTGGTTTTCCTCACAATGTATGTCGTACGAAATTAGAGTGGTACAGATGGGATCGAACGTATTCCGGAACTAGCAGTCGTACTTAGCTAAGGACCAGGCCGTGCAGGTGATCGGCAAATGCTTGTATATATGCTATTGGCAGTGAATTCGACCCCTAGTCTAGCCTTGAAAACTAGATAACTACCGTCCATAAGTATTCGGGAGTATATGATATATTATGCCCTCTCAAAATAAGAATATGTCTGGAGTATCTTCTAGATACTATGGATTTCTGTGGCATTACCCCACCTATATCTCTTACACTAAATTGAAAGGATATCTAACGAATTGAGGGGAGGTAAAAGAGAAAATGCAATTGCCATTCTTTATCGCTAGAGGAGAGGAAATACAGAATGTATTATTTTGTAATGAACGCGATAAAACTCCAGTAACTAAGAAACCCTGTGACTATACCAAACTCGAGCCTGAACTGTAAGAAATAGACATTCAAAACAACATCAGCATCCAGAATTTCCGGAAAAAAAATACACCGCTCAGTTGCTCCACATTCCCTCTGAACTGCTGCATTTAGCCAAGATGCTGGCAATGCCAGTAAGTTTCTCCTTGATCAGGTTTGGGTGGTCTTCCTGAGGCTGTGTAGCGATGTACATTGGTTTTTGGGCGCATCCCGTAAGGTTGTAGACGTACAATGTGCACTGGCCTATTGGCTCGCTTTTCCATTGGAATGAATTGATTGCATTTTGGAACGACGTAGGAATATCTTTGCATTCAAAAGTTCCACCCCCGAGGCCAATATTCCCGCCTTTAAAGTTTTTTTCTCGGAAACCGGTAAACATCCATGCGCCAGAGCTGATGCTAAATGCAACTATGAGCACAAGGGAAAGTATTGGGAATTGCAACTGCATTCTGGGGAGATCCCAATAGGGAGACGGTCTGCTGGTGCCTTAAGATGACGTTTACTGTTACTATCAGATTTGGCTCACGTACTTAGTTCTTTATCCCTCAAACTGAGGTCGTGCAGTATACGTACCCAACAGTACAATTAGAAATGAATGTCTCGATCGTTAAATCAATAGTGTATACGTGCGGAATTCGAAGGCGAGTGGACTGTAGAGTGAATTTATCGTATAGAGAAGATGCTCGATCATGGAGTTGGGGTAAGGATACCCTTATATATACCGTAGGTACGCAAAATAATTGAACTCGACCAGGCTATACAAGTAATCAACAAAGCTGGGTACTTAGTACATGTCAATTTTCACTTTCCTCGTTCTTGGTGGACCGTTCCCGCGTACAAAACTTCCAATTGGATTGCAAGCCATGACATACATACCTTATCTACCCAACGAAAGTGGCGAAACAACTGGATCATGTAGTACATACGTACTATCCATAGTTAGAGAGATCGGCAAGTCATTATCAATAGATATCGGCCGTCTATAGTATGAATCGGGAGATGATTTCCGGGGGAAGCTGATGTAAAAGCTGGTACAGAGTATCCTGGGTGAAACACAGGCTACATACCGTATTCTGTATACGAATACACACCTCCTGTGCTATTCTAGATTGGCACATGAATGAATTGTGTTGCTATTATGGTTCAGAATACGAGCATTTATGCATATCTAGCTTGCCACCAGTGCAATTGCAATGGATACCGCACTCCAGACTATATGTATCAAACATGAAGGTGTTCGACCAGTAGCAAGACAGGAGATTTTATTATGATATACTTCTTCGTGCTTTTTTCAAAGCTGCATTTGTACACAAAAGTGGTTAATGAAGCAATTACAAAGTGTGTCTAGTAATACTATTCCTACCTCTGTCTATAGGTATCAAAGAAATATATCAAATAATTCAAAACCATCCTCAGCATACTAAAGCGCTGCCAAATCAAATAGCAAACAGGAAACGTTTTCGTATTTTGAACCGTGTCTACTTGGACTAACTTTGCCTACCAAATTGGCGTTCGATTTTGCAGTAACTTGGATGCCATTGTAACGTGCCACTTTAAATTCCTCAGCAATTGGAAGAGTAGGTACAGGTGCGATAATAATTATGCAGAAGTCATTGCTTTCTATATAAGAAATCGTTAGGTACAGTGCGAGTGATTACCCCGCATCATGACAACCAGATCATGCGAATTGTTTCTTAACAGTTTACATCAACAAAGCCCCGAGGTATCATTATTCTCCTTACCTGTATCAGCTATTACAAGATAAATAATCGGCCTCTCTCCTGTCTGAAGTAGTTATCATGCCACCGAAGGTTGCTATTCGCCAAGCATTTACGGTAGAAAAACGGGATGACATTCGCCCACTAGCAACATTTGTATCGGGATGAAGTCTACAAGGCATGGATCGACGGACAAGCATCAACCAACTATCACTGGGATTTTTATGGCCCACTCAGACAATTCCTCGTTTTTTCTTTTATATATCTTGGTATAAGAAACCTCGCGTTATAAGAAACTGCCAATCCGGAAGGGGTTGCTAATATCGAGAGAAAAAAGCCCCAGCAAACAACTTAGTACAGAACATACTCTACAACACTCTGCCTTCAGACAATCAAACACTAAGTCTTTTCTCAACTTGGCTTTCAACAATAATCTTTCTTACTCCTGACATCTGCTTGTGTACGTGCACGTGTGTGTGCGTATGTGTGCGTAACTTCCTGATGGCTTGGGTTCTCAGTTAAAAAATCTGCGTTTTGGCCGAAAAGAGTCGGACTGGCATAATGCATCCACGCTATATATCACGCAAGTGCGTAAATTTTATTTTGAGTACCCTTAAAATAAACTTCAAGGTGCCAACGATTGATACGTACCAATAACTCCGCCACAGTCTTTTGCATTGACTCAATCACTCCTCCTTGCTAAAGCCGGCCAATCATCCAATACATCCAACTACTCCATTAGCAACAATATACACTTCAAGGGGGAATCGATACGTACCAATAATTATATAACTCCGTCGCTGTCTTTTGCATTTCCAGGAGCTTTCGTATATTCCTCATTGCCTTATTTGCCATGATATTACGGGTATCTGCCTGCGGATCCGATGTATACATCTAGGTGGAGTGGAAGTCGACACACATTGTTGGAAATATCGAACGTGCGCTTTAGATTCTGCGAGGGTCTGACGGTGGCGCTTAATGAGGCGGAAACGACGCACGGCAGGAACGGGGAGAATATACACTCGGGATGTCTGAGCCCCGAAAATCTGCGAAGCAACCTGAGTCTGATCAATACAAAGATATCTACAGTGAACTGGGGTTATAAGAAACCCACGATATAAGAAACTTCGCCATATAAGCAACTATTCTCCGGCCCCGACAGAATTTGTATGGGGAAATAGGAAACTCGAGTTAAGGTAAATATTGGCTTAGTAATACATATTAACATAATAGTTGCTTAGGCAAGTTTCTTAATTTAGATACATATGAGCCTAGTTCACTTCAGGATTCCGATTCCGATCCGGAAGGTATACAAGATGTACCTATTATTCCTATCAAGCTGCACTTGAATGTCTTGAAGCCCTACGTCTCTTTCGTCTTCAAAATCCTCATGCCAATTGACAGCGAGGAGATAAGGTAGAGGCTGCTCGGTGTCGAGAAAAGCGGGATATTGAGACCCTACAAGGCATTGCTCGAGGGGCACACCATCACGGGTTTTCTAAGCCTCTCTCGGACATTTCCTAGTTTTTATATGTATCTCACGTCATAAGAAAACTCGTCCTATAAACAACTCACTATATCTCATCGTCTCTTCACTTTTCGCACGGCTTCACATTGATATTCGCTCATTCCTTCACTAGACTCACTGCTCCCCGCTAATGTATTATTATAACACACAGAGCGGCCCTGGGCAACATCAAGGACTGGGAGGTTTAGACCGCCCCAGGTGATGAGGGGGGGGGGGTGGGATGCGGTCGAGGCCTTCTTTGCCTTCCTATACCGTCAACTCGCGGGGCGAGGGATCCGGTAATCGCTCACGACACCAGGGCTCAGTCGGGGGGAAGGGTTCGTTCTGATTTGCGATAATTTGTTTGTTCCATTGCCGATTGGCACGTGAACCTTTCTGATGTATTTCAGATTTTTTTTTATTTTTACAGTCTGTTTTTCGGCTCGCAATTTACTTGTCGTACTTGAGTTTATTCCAATTAGACTGATTTTTGCTTTGCCAATTGGCACTCGAGATTGTCTTTTTTTATTTTTATTTATTTCTTTTTTTATTTAAAACTCCTACGTGGTCCCGTTAGGGGGACCATGAGGAGCCTAGTCTGGTTTGAGGAGCCACCTGGAAACCCGAGTGGATTTAGGACAAGACAAGTTAATCCCTCTACGAGGGTCTGATCGAGACTAAGTTAATCCGTCGGATAACTACTACAGAAAGGGAAGGCGAGGCTAGCACCACCTCCGGAGATCCCGAATAGGTCGAGTACTGTTAGTGATTGAATGCCGTACATTCATTCATTCCGCCCATGCCTTGCTATTCCACACGCAGCGACCTTCGGCCTGCAGATCTTAAGGCAAGCAACGGCAGCAACCTTCGGCCTGCAGATCTTATGGCAAGCAACGGCCTTCTCAGGCATTGCGTGCTTCGGCCTTCACAGGCATTGCGTGCTCTGGCCTGCAGATCATATGGCAAGCATCGGCCTTCACAGGCATTGCGTGCTTCGGCCTTCACAGGCATTGCATGCTACTCATATGTCCTTCACTTTCTTATGTACGTTCATTCATGTATATATATCTCGTTTGTTTCCTGTTGGATAGAGAGAAGAATCACACAACAACACATCTCTTCACTTCTATATACTCTTCTCTACGTGACAATCTCACTTTGCTCATTCGTATTATCCTTCAGTGGACTTTTGGATCTCACTGCTGTCTATACCTCCCTCCTTTATCTCTTAAAAGTACCGCCCCACAGGCAAACCCACTGTGGTCGTGCATGTCACATGCCATTTATAAGAGATAAATGAGGGAGGTATAGGCAGCAGTGAGATCCAAAAGTCCACTGAAGGATAATACGAATGAGCAAAGTGAGATTGTCATGTAGAGATATGAAGAAGTGAGAGCTGTATTGCAGCGAAGAGATGCGTTGTTGTGTGATTGTTCTATCTCTATCCAACAGGAAACAAACGAGATATATATACATGAATGAACGTACATAAGAAAGTGAAGAAGAAGAAGGACATATGAGTAGCACGCAATGCCTGTGAAGGCCGATGCTTGCCATATGATCTGCAGGCCAGAGCACGCAATGCCTGTGAAGGCCGAAGCACGCAATGCCTGAGAAGGCCGTTGCTTGCCATAAGATCTGCAGGCCAAAGGTTGCTGCCGTTGCTTGCCTTAAGATCTGCAGGCCGAAGGTCGCTGCGTGTGGAATAGCAAGGCATGGGCGGAATGAATGAATGTACGGCATTCAATCACTAACACCATTCCGCCCATACCTAGCTATACCACAAGAAAAGCTCGTTCAGCCTATATGGCGTGCGCAATACTTATGGCATTCTTCACAAAATATATGGCGTGCTCCACATATATGTCCTTTAGATGTGCCGTCCATACAAGTATATATATCTTGTTCACTTCCTACTAATTCTTTTTTATTTTTTTTTAATAATTGTTACTCCTGTGCGGCCCCATCAGGGGGGCCATGAGGAGCCACCCAGAAGCCCGGTGGATTCAAGGTTAAGGCAAGTTAATCTGCCAGAACCGCGGAGGATAAATACAAATATGAAGGAATGAGACCCCATGCTGTCATTAACGAACGAGCCGACCCGAGGGCCTGACTGAGCCTCCAATCCTGAACTAATGAACAGTGAGACTAATGGAGAAGAGATGAACTGAATGCACTGAACTGTGAAAATCATAAACGGAACCCATAACTCGTAAAAAAAAAAAAAATTAATAATAAAGCTGTCCCCCTCCAGGCCCAGAAGCGGTGCCTTTAGGGCGAGAACTGAAAGTGAAATGTCCCTTGCGAAAGTGCCCCGGGCCAGAAACGATGCCTTACTGGACCCTTGACCCCTAACTAATGAACTTTAACGAATAAAACTCTCTGAAACTGACAATAATGGAACCCGTGAACAGGATAGAACTATGACTGTAAGGAAACTCGTGATTTGACGGAGAGAAATGACAGGTAGAACTTTGTAATAACGTAAGGAGACTAGTAATTTGACGGGGGCTGGGTGGCTCAAAGGACCGGTGACAACGAAGCTCCTCATAGACTGGAAATGCATAAGATGAGCCACTAGGTGAGCTCGTGGTACAACAATTTAAATAAGGCCTCCGTAAGAAGGCCTCCGTGGCCTCATAGCACTCCTCTCCTTCCTTTCTCCATTCCGGCTTGTCGAGATTTTCCCAGCTGCGCTTTCGAATCCTCCCAAAAGGGACCATCTGAAGTGGTCGAAACGCGGGCAGTCGAAAGTGATGTGGTCCCACGTTTCCGAGGGGTGGCCACATGCACACGCCGCCGACTCTACCTTGCCGATATGATGCAGCCAGCTTTTCTGAGGCCCTCTGTTTGTCCGTAACCAGGTGTATGTCGATAAGGCGTGCCGGTCCCACTCCACTCTCCTGACCCCATATCCTCCCCTCGCTCTTGCCTCCTTTCGTATCCCCTTGGAGGAGGCTCGTAGCCCCCCTTCTGTTGCTGTGAGTGTACTATAGGAATAGGAATAGCAACAGGCGAGCGGAGAGATCCAAGTGTCCAATGAAGGAATGTGCGAATAGAGCGAGTTGGTCACAGCTACGCCTGGGCACGAGCCGAGCCGGCTCGAGCCCGGAGGTCGTTGTAACCGCGAAATACCGAAGGTACCCGGTGAGTGGAAATCTTCAAAATGCGTTGCAGTTCCACCCTTTCCTCTTTTTTTTCTTTCTCAATAACACAACCTTCTCCGGCAGTCCTGGAGTTCATTTCCTCCCTTCAAAATTTACAACTATAATCGCTCCATTTCCGACATAACCAAACACGCCTACCAACACAAGAGGAGGAAACTGCACAAATTGATGAAATCACCGCTGTATCTCGCTATGGTTGAAACCTACCATTTGCTCGGTTACGAAAATATTGCAGTCCTATGTATCGTCCGATTTCGCAGCCGACTTTAGGTGGACGATGAAGGTTGAAATTGATTCTGTCCATTTCCACGTCTGTTTATATCTGTATCTTCCATATTTCTGCGTCTTTGATTTTTTCCATGACCTATACAGATATGTAGCGTACGCAGTTATCTATTTACTCTTGCAATTCTCGCGAGCTCCTTTGTAAAACCACGAGTCGGCTCGTGCCCAGGCCTAGTCACAGCAGAGAGATGGATATGAAGAAGATGTTCGAATGAGTAGTGAGTGCATGTATGCATTGTGTGAAGTGATGACTTAGTTATCTCGAACAAGTAGGAATATGAACGAGATATATATACATGTATGAGCGTACATCTAAAGCATGAAGAAGAAGGAGAAGCATATGTCCGTTGCAAGCCGTATAGCTAAGTAGGCATAAAGCAACGATATGAGTGCGAGCACGCCATATGAGTGAAGCATGCGATGTGTTGTGCAAGCCGCTGCGAGCCGTATAGCTGGGCAGGAAGCACGCATATGATGTGCAAGCCGAAGACGGCTGCATGTGGTATAGGTAGCAAGGCATGGGCGGAATGAACGGAATGTACTGCATTCATTCTAACATGTACTGCCTCTGAACGTTCCCAGATGAGACTGGAAACTGGCGGTTCGATCCGCTTTCTCGTTACCCTCAATGCCTATGTGGCCCCTGACCCATGAGAACTTGTAGTCCTTGTGTGCGTTATTAATTATCATGGACTTAATGCTGCTCTCAATGTCAGACCGAGGTGTAGAGCCTGTGCTCAGGCTGCGGACTGCCTGAATTGCCGCCTGAGAGTCTGAAAGGATGGTGATCATGTCCGACTCCTCCTTCCCTAGGCAGTGCCAGCTGTATAGCGTGTAGTTCGCCGTCTGCTACTGTAGCTTTGGCTCCAAGATATCCTCCGTAATTCTGGGGTGCGCCTCCTTTCCGGTCCTCGCTATATACCCCGCTAGCAATCTCTCCGCGAGGTTCACAGTTCTTTAGTCTAGGAGGGGAGGCTCAGTCAGGCCTGCGGGTCATCAGCTCGTCCGTTAATGACAGCATGGGGCCTCATAGTCCTCATATTTGTACGTATTTTGCGTGGTTCTGGCGGATTAACTTGCCTCAACCTTGAATCCACCCGGGTTTCTGGGTGGCTCCTCATGGCCCCCCTAACGGGGCCTCATAGAAGTAACAAGTATTTAAAAAAAAAAAAAATCCAACCCTCTTCTAGGGCGGAGCCTATCCCCCCCACCCAGAACCCTAAGTGTTTGGACTTCTCAGATTTAGGGTTTAAGATTTCCTCATAGATGATCCTACTAGATAGAGTACATCTCAATGAGTTCACAGCTTAGTACAAAGCCCTCCTATTTCTGCACTATTCTCACGGCTTCACATATTGATATCTATATTCGTATATTCCTTTACTGGACGCTGTTCAACCTATTCTCATACCCACAAGTGTTAGAATGCCGTCCGCTCCGTCATTCATTCCGCCCATACCTTGCTCACAATCATATCGTGGCTTCATGGCATGCTTCACTCATATGGTGTGCTTCATACCTTGCAATCATATCGTTGCTTCATGCTTTAGATGTAAGTTCATACATGTATATATATCTCGTTCATAATACTTGTTCGAGCTAACCAATTTCAAAATAACATACGCATTCACTGCTTCACTATTATTCGTATCTGCTTCCTTCATTGGACTTAAGGCTCTCGCTGCATACCTATTCCTTCAACAAGTTCCACGACTCCCTCCCCCCAACACTAGCAAGAGCCCTGGTCCTTCATGTGGCACCGACAAAATTCAAGCCAGGCTAGATGCGACGCTGGATCGAGGAGGACAGCAGAGCAACCGGAGCCCAAATCGTGGAAATTCGCTAGTTGACTCAAAAAAAATTTTTTTTTTTTTTTTTTTAAGTATTTGTTACTCCTATGCGTATGTATCATCATGATCCCCTTACTGATGTTCGGGATCTCCGGAGTATTGAAGGTGAGGCAGCGGTGAATCACTAGGTTCAAGGAAGAAGACTTCACTAGAACCACGAGAGAGAGAGAGAGAGCGAGAGACTTGACTGAATTGCTTGAAGTGATGAGTGTCAAGTAGAGCGAAGATCGCAGCTATATATACATGAAATAGCAAGAATAACGTTATGAACGTGATGATGACATGTGAGACTACAGAGGTGTGCGCTGGCAACATATGAGAGTGCACGTGAATGTGGAGTGCATGTGAATATGCTTAACACCCCCTCTCAGCACACACCGTGTCTGTATGAGTACGGTTGATAGATCAGCCTCATTAAAAACCTATAAAAAACCAATTGGGGAAAAAAAGTTTATAGGTAAAAGAGTACTGAGAACTATCTTTCGAAAAGTATTATCGGGTCGTTCCAAGGATTAGGTCTCGGAGTAGTTGATGTCTAGGGTAGGGGACACAGATCATAGATTGTCTGCACTCGGTATGTATAGGACTGTGAGTTTGGCAGTCTCAACTAAGTCTCTAACATGGTGATATGCAACGTCTATATGCTTACTTCGATCACTGATATGAGGATTGTCAGTGAGATCGATAGTGCCATCATTATCCGTGCTTAGAGCAGAGGGAATGCTTATATTAAGCTCTTTTAGTGCATTCTAGAGCCAGATATGCTACTTAGCAGTTGTTGACAGAGCGACGTATTCAGCTTCGACTGTAGAAGTAGATACACATCATTGTTTAATGGCCTGCCAGCAGATAGTGTTCCGTGCTAACTGGAAAATATAGCCTGTAGTAGATTTATGTGTTACTTGGTCTCCTGCCTAATCTGCATCTCTAAGACTCTTTCTGATAAGTAAGATTTGAAGCCATCTACTCTGGTCACCCAAATAGCTCCTTTTGTGACTCTTTGTGACTTGGTATTGAAATTCTAGAGGAAACTGTGTACCCAACTATGTCTAGAGGGTAGTTTACTGCATTTCCCGATTACTACTCTAGTTATTGTGTAGTTGTTGCTATTCCAAACTGAAATGTCTGAGCACTTCTTTGGTATACAGTTACTCTCAGTATGGGGGAATATCCTCTTAGCCATTTCTGTCATAGTAGCCAGTGTAGTAGTTACCTTCACTATAATTGGACTAGTGGCTGTGATCCTTTCCTTATGGTCTCTTACAACTGAAGATGATAGTGGCAAAGCTTTAGAGATTCAATTGCTTCGTCGGAGTCTAGCTATACGTAGCCCCTTTCTTAGTACTACTGTATATGACGGAGAAGCAAGACATGACAGGAATGTGGGACACAATGTCTTATATTGCTTTTTCTGCATTGCCCCACCTTTTAAGCCTCACCCCGTGACAAGTAATACTCTGGACAACTTGCCAACGACCAAAGTAGCAATATGGGATAAGTTAAACCACGTCAACTTAAAGAAGTGGCAATTGAGGCTAATATTACTAAGGCAATTCAGGGATATAAGACAGGTAAGTACCCAAGCATACGTCAGGCAGCTGAGAGCTAAGGATTGCCCAAAAGTACGGTACATGCCCATTTAAAAGGTTGCAAGTCAAGGCGAAAGGCACACAAGTTGGATCAGATGCTGGTGGCAGCTGAGGAGTGGTCTGTAGTCAGGCAAATTGAAGATATAGATCGTCGTGGTTTTCCAATGTAAGTGAATAGTATGCGAGAAACTGCTTTGAGGATATTAGCGGAGCGGGAAGGCCAAATAGAACAAACAGCATGCTTGGGAAAGCACTGGATTAGTTGGTTTTTAGATCGCCATCTACACCTTGCATCTAAGTTCAGTATACAAGTTAAAAAGCAGCGAATCGTGAGCTCAGATCCAAAGCTGCTTAAGCAGTCATTCGATATTCTTGGTCCTCTAATAAAGTAAAATGCCATCAAACTATATAATCTATACAATATGAATGAAAAGGGCCTGCAAATGGGAAAGTTTGCTCATGTCAAGATGATTTGTGTGTGAGGCAGAAAGAGTCTACCTTTAATGAAAGATAGCAACCGGGAATTAATTACCGCGATAGAGACAGTTGTAGCTGATAGAACCTTTCTACTTCCCATAATTATCTATAAGGGTAAATTACAGCTTGCACAATAGTATAATTATCTTGATAAAAAAGATAAAGATACAGTGTTCTTTGTTTCACCTAAAGGTTAGACAAATCAAGTTCTTGGTTTGGAATATTTACGTTTATTATTTGATCCACTTACTCAGAAGCGGTACTTATAATCTACCTATCCTTTTAATTTTTATTATTAACTAATGGACTTTAGTATGAGGAATCCAAATGAAAAGTATTTACTAGTTGTTGATGGACACAACTCACATTTCAGTATGGACTTTCTTCGGTTTTGTAGTAAAAACCAAATTGAGCTCTTTTGCCTACCACCACATACCACACATATTCTCCAGCCTCTAGATGTCGGACTATTTGGACCTTTGCAAAAATATTATGGACATCGAGTAGAGGATCATTTACACTTAACTGGAGAAGCAATTAGTAAGAGAAATTTCCTCCCGTAAGTATCTAGTTGAATACCAAGACTCCAAAGTATATAAGCATCTATCAATATTGAGCTACTACTAATACTAATTAGACACTTCCGTGAGGCTCGAATATCAGCATATACACTCAAAAATATTCTGTCTGCATTCGAAACTATAGGGATTCATCCATTCAATCCATGTTGAGTTTTAGGTCAATATACTGGTACTGCAGCAGCTGATCCAAAAGCTCTATTAATATCTATTACAACTAGAGGAGTTCCAGCCACTCCTGCTAATAACCGAGGAGTCCGTCACCTTCACCAGCAAATACAACAGCATCTGAAAGCTATAGATGACCCTGAACTTCAAGTATTAGTTGACAAACTAGCTAATGCAGCTATTGGTGGTTTGATATGGGGGTATCTTGGAGAAGACCGAGCAAAGCGGCATTGGCAATTAAGGTAGAGGAAGCAAAGGAGGCAAGAAAGCGTACAAAGCTCACACAAGCTAAGGCTATCACTGGGGAGGATTTGTTGAAGCTACGTCGCGCACAACAGGCCCAGCAGTCCACACCGAAGACGCCAAGGAAACGACGCACAGGCCCCTCCAAAACGGTCACATTCAACCGCCCACCAAGGTCCAACCGTCCAACCACTACTACCTGCATTTCTATCAGCTCATCATCATCATCGTGCGCATCAGGTCCGAGTTTTTGGGCCGATGATACCGAATATGAGAGCATTGAAAGTGGCTCTGAAGGCAGTACTATCTATGTTCGGACTCCGGGGACTATACCAGGCCATAGAACCACAAGCTCTGTGCCCCCTACACCCACACCCGCTCCTAGGCTCCGCAGGGTACCCTCAAACCCACCCCAGCAGCAGCGAGTATTGAGGCCGCGCCGGAATTGAATTTTGTATCTTTTTTTCTACTTGCATGTATCTAGCCGAAATTGTCCCGCTTCCCTGTCGTGTCCCGCTTCCCCGTCATATACAGTAATACAATGGCTTTCTGGTTCCTTAATAGAGTCTTGGATGGGAGCTTGTCCTTTTTGTATCTTGGGAAGCCTTGAATCTCTTTCTCCATCCAGTCCCTATACTCTACTTTACTGGTCATTGTCTCTGTGTCCGAGTCCTATTCCTCCACTTCCTTAATAGTTCGTTTTAGTATCGCTGAGTGCTTTGGGGACCTTGACTCATCCTGAAGGTTACTTCTCATCTGTGAGATCATTTCTGCTTTTGCTACCCTGTCCAGAAGTCTTCCTTGTTGTATATCGAACTCTGCTTCTAAGACTTTAACCTCTTCTGAAGCCTCTGACTCCGAGTCCCAATCCGAGTGTAGAAAACCCTCCTTTGAACTCTTCTTCAGATCAGTATACTGGGTCCTTGTTTCCCTCTGGCTGGTTGTAGCTTTTTCGGTACCCGATATTGATACTGCTAGTGGAGTAAATGATAGCATAAACTCGACAACTAGTAGCTTTCGGTCACTATGGACATTTTCGATGGCTTCTGACTTATCTCTTGCCTTTGTTGCAATCCTTTACTCAGCTTCCTTGTATTTCTTTCGATATGCAACGGAAGCTTGAGCCTTTTGTCTGGTTTCCTTAATGGTATCATCTATTAGGTCTTTGTAGAGTGTTGTTGCTACTATTATAGGATCTGGGTTGCCTTTGGATCTCTTTGATTTGTACTGGCTAGGTTTGGCTGATCCTTCCTAGTTGGCCTTGTCAGTATCTTTCATGGGCGTGTTGGTACCTGGTAGTGGGAAGATCATTCCTGGTAGGCCATAAGGTGACTTAGGTGTCCTGGATGTTGTGTTTTGTTTCTCCCGGTTGTCAGTGCTGTCCATTGGAATAGTTACCTTAGGGGTTGCCTGTTGCTGAGGCTCCTACTTTGGGGTCTTCTTTTCATTAGACTTAATGATCGTCTTTTCTCTTTTCTGGATATTGTTGTTGGCTGCCCCAGGGGCCTTAGTGCCTCTGCATACTAGAGGGGGGGTGTCATGGGAGTGTTAGCTGCCGGAACTGAGGGTAAGATTCCCCTTGGTCTCTTTGTTGTAAGTTATAGTATTGCCGGACATTGCTGTGTCTCCTGACGGTTCCGCCGAGATGGTACCTGCTGGGAGCGCGATAGAGGCTGTGGAAGGTGGTGGAGTGTCTGGCATTCCTATTAAATTGACTGATTGTATGGCGGGGGGTGATAGCAGTAGAGCTGGCTCGACGACGGTTGGCTTTCCTGGTACTGAGGTTTTAGGTGAGACTGGTGTTGTTGTGGGCACTGAGGAGCGTAAGGATGTCATTACGTCCTTGACAGACGGTGGTCTTATATTTGGACTTGGCCATTCAGGGGGGAGAGAGTTAGAGCATGACCATCCGGGGATGGGGGAAGAGAGCGATGTGGATGGAGTTGGAGAGTGACCGGCCTGATATGGGTGCAATTGTAATGTCTCGATTGCCCTCTTGATGGCATTGACATCCTTGTGAATATCGCCTATTGCCTTATAGATCTCGAGCCTATCTTCGGAGTCTTTAGCTCTACTTGCTGCTTCCTCATCCCTGACTGCCGCAATTGCCAGATTGATGCCTGCTATGGCACGGTCCTGCATGAGGGTCAGTTCCGTGCCTTGGGCTCTCATGTGTTCGTTAAAGGTCTTTCCAAGATTGGTGTATAAGTTGGTTAGCTCCTCCTGGGCCGCTGCCAAACCTCTTAGACCTTCCTTAATTTCTTCCCTCTGGGCCTTAAAATGTGCAGATACATCATTTGCCACATTTATCAGTATCGTACTGTGTTCTTCCGTTCTCTCTTTTTCTTCTTTGCTAGCATCTACTAGCCTTGAAATGCCGTCCAATACTGTCTTCTGAATTGTGATTTCCAGTTGATCGAAGTGGTCCCCTTCCAGGGCTGATCTGCTATCCCAATCTCTAATTGAAGAGTCCGGCTTAGATGAGATGTCATCATCTAACGCTTCATTTCTGAACTATTAGAATGGTAGACTGTTTGAGATATCCTCCCTGAATTCTGTGCAGTCTTGGAAAACCGTGCGGTGTCTTCGTGGGCTGTGGTGTCATCTTCAGGTGGGTCTTGCGTATCTTCTAGTTCGGAGTCTTGGTCTTATGAGTCGGGTATTTCGATGAACCCTAAGGCTAATGCGTCTTCTTCCGCTGTGGTTGGGCGAGGGGGCTGGGAGCGAACTGGTATGGTGGTGTTGTCGGAGCCCATGTCTGAGTCTGGGAGGAGGAAGAGACTTACGAGGCCACGGAGGCTTTTTTCGGGTTGCTTTTCCGTGAGCTCACATAAGGTGTAAGGGCGCAGACGCCAGCGACGAGTTACGAATTCTCACGAGTCCCTTTTGTCGTTTCAGTTCTATCATTTCTTTAGAGTTCTCAGTTATACAGTTCATAAGTCGGGGGAGCGAGCTCAGTCAGGCTCTTGGGTCATCGGCTAAGTCCGTTAGTGACAGCATGGGGCTTCGTCTCGGGTTTGATGTTTGTATCTATCTCGCGCGGGTCTGGCAGATTAACTTGCCTTTCCCTTGAATCCACCGGGTTTCCGTGTGGCTCCTCATAGCCCCCCTAACGGGGCTGCATAGGAGTACTGAGTTTTTTAAAAAAAAAAAAAAAAATGTCTGAGTCTGAGTCCGAGTTATCAGAGTAGTTTGTGACTGAGTTTGGGACTGTTTGTGTGAAGGAAAGGCCTGGGTGGTTTTTGACAGTGATTGACTCTTGCATTTGCTCTTCTACAGGGTCCAGTGCTAGCACGGCGGCTTCTGGGTTGAGGAAAGCCCCATAGATTTCATCTTCTGAACCGTCTTTGGTGTATTCTGGGAGATCGTCTGGACTCGTTTCCAGGATCTGGTGGCCTCTGGTCTAGGTGGTCTGTGTCAATTGCTGCTGCTCCGAAGGTTGTGTAGCTATTGAGGGTCCTGTATGCTGTTCCTTGGATTATAACAACCAGGCGTCCGCTGTCTCCAGCTCCCAGGGAGGGCCCTCCCCCCCCTGGTATTAATCTCATCATGACCTCCCTACCCTCCTGGATAGGTATGCTTGGACTCATCTTTTGATCATAAATAGGTTTTGAGTGACCTGTCATCCTAAATAGCACTTGCACATAGTGGTCTGGAGCGTTAACCCAGTATATTAGGAATGATACTTTCGTACCTGATGAGAATTAAATGCGCCCTTTGTACCTTAAGCCCCTTCGCTAAAGCTTCGCTCACTTTAGTGCAGACTATGGTACCCCTCCATCATCGGTGAGTTGCTTTCTCTGCCCTAACTCCCCCCAGGTGTATTTCGACTTCTGGGAGTCATCGCCTTAGCTCAGTCCCACGATGAGTGCTGGTCTATTATATACGACTGGGGGTGCTTCCTCTATGACGAGTTGCTGCCTCTGCCCTAACCCGACCCAAGGTGCATTTCGACCCTCTACAGCCTTCGACTGTCAGGGGCCCCCACCAGGACTCGAAGGACGGGTGTAGCAGTTAAGACTATCAGTCGAGTGGCACATACCTGAGTTGCATAGGGAACGGCGACCTTCTGCTCTCACCACTGCAGGGAGGTGAGCACGCTGCGACGAGTTCCCGAGGAGGCCCCCACCAGGACTCGAAGGGGAGCTTAACAGTTAAGACTGCCTAGATATTGAGTTCACACGAGTGGCTGATCACCGAAGGATGGAGCATGAGGCTCGCTGGGACCGACCCCGGCTTTAGAACCGTCCTGTCGAGCCCACCAACCCCCTACGAGATGGTGACTGCCGCTCGGGAGTTTTTAGTCTCCTTTCCGGCTACCAAGGTATGTCGGGAGATTGTCACAATGGAGAATGGTGTTTCAGACCCGAACTCTTTGTGAAGCTGTATCTCTGTGACACCCATGGCCCTCAGGGTCTCGCAAGGTGACCCAATGAAATCTGTGAGACGTTTTGGATGCGTCGTCGGCAGGCAACACCCGTCCACACCTTACTAACCAAAGCATATGTCGAAGATATGCCCGAGAGGTGACCTGTCAGCCTACCTAGCACTTGCACGACTTGGAGTGTTCCCTCCCATTCCCGCCTCGGAAGTTGGTTCATGACTTTGTTGGGGCGGACCCCCCGAGAACCGAAATGTCAGTTTCCGAGTTGTTGTCCGCCCCTCCCACTCCGACCTCAGCGTTGGTTTTCGAGCTTTTCGGGGCTCCAAGTGGGCCAGGGCATAGCTGGTAGGTAGGCTGTCGGTTAGTTATCAGGAGTATCTCCGGTGGGAATTACTCCGCAGCCGGCTAGCCACCGGGGGGGCAGCTTCCTAAGAAGGATCGCACCGCCCACTCCAACCAGGGGTAACCGGGTGGAACATGCGCCTTGGGGCCATGAGTATATGTCGTTCCCCCACTATGACGGTGGGCTGTCTAACTGTGGGTTATGACGTTGACGAGGGCTTGACTGTCAGCTAGGCGGAATGGTGTGTTGCTATTGTATCTTATTGGCTCGGGCCTGGTGTGGGAGTTATCTTTTCCCTGATTGGCCTTTGATGGTGTGATTTGGTGAATTCTGTCGTCTACGTGGCAAACACACGATACGGTGTGGGCCAGAAGAATTGCAGGATATCTCGAGTTTTGCAAACTTCAAAGACGGGGGAAGGTATAAAGATGAGGACTTGGGAATGTGGAACTGGGATATTGTGTGCTCGGCCTCGAGCTCTTTCTCATGAACTTGTTTTGATGCCCGGGGGCCTTATGTGTGCTGAGATACGAACGAATCCGCGGAATGGAGGATGCAGCGGTGTGCTTAGGCTAGATTCGTTCATTGTATGGCCTAATATAGGTACATATAGTACAGAATGTAAGATGATTTGATTGGTAGACCTATCTGGAAGAGTGCAATTGAGTAGGACTGATCCCAATCCTTCAATTGGGAGGTTATTGTTGCCACCAATATGGACCATACCTTTGGAAGGTGTAAGCGTGAGGAACCGTCGTATATCTGATGTCATATGCACAGTCGCACAAGTATTGATCTTTCAGTTTTGGCTTTGGGTATTGGGTGAGCTATTGCTGGAGGTATTGGCTGAGCTGGCGCTCGAGGTATTGGCCGGGGATATAGTAACAAGAGCAGTAGTAATGGTAAATGAGGCTTGAGTAGAGTTCGAGCCTGTAGAGGGCTGACCTGGTTAAGTATTTAGCTCATTCCGCTTTTTAAGCTTCCTATATTCCTGCCATGTATGTCCTTGCACATTGAAGCCCCTTTTCTTGCAATATGAGTAGACTTTAGTATTGCCCTCGTTGTTGCTACTAGTTCCAGTCGTAGTACCACTCGCTCAGTTGTACTTTTTGTCTTTTTTATTGTTCTTATTGGAAGCAAGAAGAGCAAGAGCGTTGTCCTGAGCAGCATTTTATAGATTTTGGTTGGTTAATAGAGCAAGCAAATGATGCTTGAGATTGGTATATTTGAGGTTGGGTTTCATAGTTAAGTTGTCCACCGGGTTCGGATAGTGCTTAACTAGAGCGGTAAGGAGGAAATCATGCTTCGTTTGGTCGAAGTCCACGAAGGTGCAGAATGCAGCTCGTTCAGGAGCGCCGGTAGATGTTAGATTGTACAATCTATTCCACTGGGTCTCGAACTGCTTGATAAAATCCGCTAGCTTTATTGATTCAGTGAGGGAGCTCATGAGGGTTGTGAGGTTGTTAAGCTCATAAATGAAGGAGATTGGACTGTTGGTGAAGTAAGTGTCCTTTAGGTAGGTCCAAATCTCATGAGGTGTCTCGTACTGCGCAATTTCTTTCAAGATTGTCTTCGATACCACTTGTATTAGGATCAGTGTTGCTCGCTCATTGGTGTAATTGTATTCAGCTTTATCTGCCGCTGAGGCTCTGTTGGAGGGGATTTTGCCGTTGACGATTGTGTCGGTGGCATGCATTGCCCGCCAGACCATTAACAACTGGTATGACCAGTCTTCGTAATTGGACCGGCCTTCTAGGGTCTCCACCTTATCGATATACATCTTAGACATATCGGTAAAGGGGGCGGCTGGTGGAGGTAGTTGAGGTTGTTGCAGGGTTATTGACTCATGTGCTTCCTGGGCGGCGGAAGTGCCTTGCCTAGTTCTTCCAGTGCCAGAGCCTGATGCGTGTCCGCTGGCAGACATTCTTGTTGTATGATGTACGTTTTTGGACGTAGTTGGTTCACAGTGATTGATTCAGATCATCAACCGGGCTCATAACCTATTGAAGGTGAGGCAGCGGTGAATCACTAGGTTCAATGAAGAAGACTTCACTAGAACCACGAGAGAGAGAGAGAGAGCGAGAGACTTGACTGAATTGCTTGAAGTGATGAGTGTCAAGTAGAGCGAAGATCGCAGCTATATATACATGAAATAGCAAGAATAACGTTATGAACGTGATGATGACATGTGAGATTACAGAGGTGTGAGCTGGCAACATACCTATGAGAGTGCACGTGAATATGGAGTGCATGTGAATATGCTTAACACGGAGGTGGTGCTAGCCTCCCCTTTCCTTTCTATTGTACTTATCCGACCTGGGTTTCCGGGAAGAAGGGTGCACTGCTGAGCACGCAAACAGGGCAAAAAGCGAGGTACCAAATCCTTTTAGGAAAAGAACCCGCGTTTAGCGATTGTGGCCTCAACATGTTGATTAAGGTTTTTTATGTGATCGTCAACATGAAGTACTATGGCCTCGACCATACTAAGCTTATTCGTGATATAATCTGCTAGGTTTTCTGAAAGCACTTGGCTCTCTCTGTATCTCTTGATATACTCGTATAAGTTGGCAATAGACTTTTTCTGCTGGTCAATGTTATCCTCATAGAGGCCGCCCCGGTGGATAAGTTCACTGATCTCCGCAGTAATTTCTGGCGACGTGATTTGCAACCTGTTGGCGCGTCCTCTGCGCATCATCAGCCTGTCGATTTCGTTCACCTGGCTGTTGGCTAAGATGGTCAATGGTTTCAGGTAAGTTGCTGTGGCCTGCATGGACCTGAGTTCCTCACGTAAATTGCGGCCCTCAGGGAGAGCTTTTCCTGCGGAGAGATAGTTGAACCATATTGCCATCTCATCGTTTGGGCGTGGGGCGATATTCTGAAGAGGGGATTGGTGCATTTTTTTTTTGATTTCACGCTGATTCGCTAGGCTCAAAATTGGATTCTAAAACGTTATTGAGGTGGGTTTTATATGGCTATACATATAGGGCATACTAATGCTATGACCTTCTGGGGGACTACTAGGTATATCTTAGGCAAAAGGCTCCTCATAGCCCCCCTAACGGGGCTGCATAGGAGTACTGAGTTTTTAAAAAAAAAAAAAAATATCTTAGGCAAAACTCAAGATGGCCGCTTGACTATTATTTCAAGGTTAGTTAAGTTACCTAGCTTCAGCTAAGGTGCATAATCGTATCTGTGAGATTTCTTTTAAGTATAGCTCTTTCTAAAACCCCGGGTTCCGTGCCTGACTCTGAGCCCTCAATTTCACTCTATTACACTGCATAGTTTACGGGAGGCACCCCCAAGGACTATGGCGGCTACCTCGGGGCTCAGGCTACAGTAGCAGACGGCGAGCTGTTCGCGATGCAACTAGCACTACGGAAAGAAGACTCGGTTATGCTAGCAATCATGTCAGACTCACAATCGGCAATCCAGTCAGTCCGCAACATGAGCTCAGGCTCCCCACCTAGGTCCGGCATCGAGAAGGGAATCAAGACCTTGGTGATCGATAATCCACACAGGGACCTCCAAATCTCATGGGTCAGGGGCCACCTCGGCATACCAGGCAATGAAAAGGCAGACCAGATCGCTAACTTCCAATCTCATTTGGGGGAGGTCACAGGCCAGGAGCCGACAATCACAGAAGGCGGTCTCCGCGCTTCCTCTAAAGCCTCACGGAAAGAAGGAAGAACAAAGACGGGTTACGGGGCCAGGAAAGTGGAATGGAATCGCCACGCCCTATCCGCCTACACGTGGATACGGACGAATAGAGGTCCACAAAAGAGCTGGCTCCACCACATTGGCAAAGCAGAGTCGGCAGAGTGCACATGTGGACATCCCTCGGAGACCGGGGATCATATAGTCTTCGATTGTCCACGTTTTGACCGGTTCCGGAGGACCCTTCTGGGGGGGAGAGGCAGCTGGGAGGAACTCGATAAGGCAGAATGGAGGAAGGAGGAGGAAGAGACATACGAGGCCACGGAGGCGTTTTTCGGGCTGCTTTTCCGTGAGCTTACATAAGGTTCAAGGGCGTAGATGCCAGCGACGAGTTACGATTTTTCACGAGTCCCTTTTGTCTATTCAGTTCTGTCAGTTTACAGTTTTCATAGTTAGCTCACAGCGATTTGTTTCACGAGGCGAGCTCAGTCAGGCTTCCGAGTCATCGGCCAGTCCGTTAGTGACAGCATGGGGCTACGTCTCTCCTTTGTCCTTCAGTGTATTTAGTTTGCGTGGGTCTGACAGACTAACTTGTCTTACCCTTGAATCCACCGGGTTTCTGCGTGGCTCCTCATAGTCCTCCTTACGGGGCTGCATAGGAGTACTGAGTTTTTAAAAAAAAAAAAAAAAAAACTGCATAGTTCGTTCCTGTTGTTTCCAGATTGCGAAGTGCCTAAAGTAGAGAACCCATCCCATTACCTCAGATAATGGCGTGGCGGGTGGAATGAGCCTATTACGCCTCTGAAGCTCGCGGGAATCCAAGGTCCCTGATCTAGTCTTGTAAGTATATCGATAGCTACCTAACGAGAAAACCTATGGCTTAGAACCCAGTGGTGGGTCTTCTTCGGTCCAACTGTGTCGTCTCGTGAATAATTGCCAATTAATACGCAATGGGACCGGGTTTCCGCCCTCCTTCGGATTACCGCTCAGCAGGGTGAAGTCAGGACAGAAATGCTTTATGTGGACAATGAACAGATGAGGCAAAGACTGTGCTGACCTGAGCACTGCTTAGCTTTCCACAGATTTACAGATATTCTTCCGGGATGGTGGGTAGGGCGGTGATAGGCCTCGAACCTAGGGGGGAGTTCCAGCGGTAGCATAGGCCTGGGCCGGAAATGCACAGTGTGGGGCGGTGAGGTCGCTGGAATAGAGAAGGCCTTGGAAAGGTCCCTACCGGAATGGAAAGTCCTCCTCTCAGGCGGCGCTAGCGGCTGTCAGAAAGGCAGGGAGGAGGGGAAAGGCCAGGACAGCGGACTTGAGTACTGTAACGTGGTCTTAGAGATCAGGAAAAGGCAAGATAACTTGGGGGGCGGGGCGGTAAAGCTCGGCTGGGTTAAGGCA
This sequence comes from Terfezia claveryi, assembly GCA_015179025.1. NCBI lineage: Eukaryota > Fungi > Ascomycota > Pezizomycetes > Pezizales > Pezizaceae > Terfezia > Terfezia claveryi. Next base: position 145,538 of record WHUX01000048.1, read on the forward strand.
CACGTCGGTATACCCGGTAACGAATGGGCCGACGCGCTGGAAAATGCAGGGGCAGATGTGTTTTACCCGGGGGGGCGGAAGCAGGAGTGGAGGAAGAAGCGGGAAGCAGAGAGAAGGGTTGCAGGCACGGGAGAGGGCAGGGTGGTGAGGTGGGGGAGAAAAGCACGGGTTAACTATGTCCATTGCAGGACCGGGAAAGGCAACCTCAAATCCTGGCGTAACAGGTTGGATGATTCTGTTGACCCAACGTGCAGGACGTGTGGCCGAGAGGTGGAAACAGGCAGGCACGTAGCCCTGGTGTGTCCACGCGGGGAAGAAATCGGCAGAAGGTGGGGTAGCTGGGAGGATATGGACGTGCGGGGGAGGTGGGCGAAGGAGCTTAAGGATGGGGGCGAGGAGTACACCACGGCACGGATCTGGTCGAGACGTTCTTCTCGAGCCTAGATCTCGCATGAGCGGACGTGGTGTAGCAGGGAGTCGGGTTTTTCTTTTTGTGCTTGTTCTTGGGGAGGGCCGGTAGGGGCGTGGTGGCGGAGGTCTTTTCATGACGGCGATGATGGCCGGCAGTGGGCGTGGCGGGGCGGGTGTTGGAACGCACATCCGGCACACCCGTGCTGCGGATCACCTGTTACCCTGAATTCAGGATATCCGGCAAGGCCATCTACTCATAACATCATCCATCGTCATTATTATCGCTTATACGTATGTATGGGTTGATCGTTGCTGATCAGATCGTCGCTCGCATTTCTTGTATTTTCTTACAATCCATGCGTTCTATTACCCTGAACTTCCTTGTACATAGACACCGCTCCGGAACTGTATTTTATTGATAATTAAGCAAGTCTGCAATTCGCCTTGTTCTCACTCGCACCATTATTCTCTTAGTTCTATTACCCACTTCGCGTATTTCTATCTGCTCCAGTAGGCTTATTACTAGAGATCTGTGTTGCACCTGTGCTTGCCACTGCCTCGCTAGAACCACTCCGCTGCCTAACAAGATATCCCCACATATCTTTTGTTAGCGGGGTATTTTTTTTCGGTTATCTCTAGGCAGGGTGTTTATGCAGCTCGTTGTTCCGTGGGTGTACCGAGTCTTCTAAGATGAAGGTTAGGGGCCGTCCCATAGCCTTAGGCTCCATAGACGTATAGACTTCAAAAAAAAAAAAAAAAAAAAGGCCTCGAACCTCTATGATACCGGCATCTGAGTTCCATTTCTGACCTAAAGAGGAGGCCCATGAATACTGGTCCCATGATCCTGAAGTTATTTCAGAGTTAGTTGGAAGAGGGGGCTTCAATGAACGAACATAGGAATTTTTTTAATTTTTTTTTTAAATCTTGTTACTCCTATGCGGGCCATGAGGAGCCACCCAGAAACCCGGGTGGATTCAGGACCGGGCAAGTTAATCTGCCAAGTCGACACGAATAAGTACACAAAAATTAAAGGAGACATGAACGGGATACTCCCATGCTGTCATTAACCGGCAGTGTCCAGACATGCTCCCGACATTCATTTATGGAAAAAGGGAGGTATTTGTGGGGTGAAGCCCGAGGGCCCTGACTGGAGCCCCGAAAGAAAACCTCTCGCAGGTGGAAATATTGCTGAAAGAAGAAACCCCCTCCAAAACCTGAAAGAATGCCTTACGGCCTGTAACTGACTGACTCGCAGGTGGAAAAAGACAACTCCAGACGTACGCGCGAGTAGAAAAACGATCTCAAAACTCCATAGGTGGAAACTCATATAAGCGCTAGTAGGAAATTTAATAACACAAATATCGCAAGTGGGAAAACCTCAACTCTCAAATTCCAGCTCCCGACGGCAACGGCATCTCCACAGTATCATCTATTCCAATCGTATTCGGTGGTGCGGAAAAATTTCTTTCCCATGCGAAGCCCTGGTCGACGTTCAACCTTTCTTTCGTGTAGATAACCAGTGACGACGCCAACTTCCCGATTCTCCTGTGTTCTTGCGTCAGCCAGCGAATCTCTGAGATTTGGAATCCGATTGCTTTATTGTCCTCCTCGATCCAGCGTCGCCAGCTCCCGGGGAGGGCCCTCCCCTCCCCGGTATTAATCTCATCATGATCTCCCTGCCCTCCTGAGTAGGTATGCTCGGACTCATCTTTTGATCATAAATAGGTTTTGAGTGACCTGTCATCCTAAATAGCACTTGCACATACCGTAGTGGTCTGGAACGTTAACCCAGTATATTAGGAATGATACTTTCGTACCTGATGAGAATTAAATGCGCCCTTTGAACCTTAAGCACATGTATCTATCTTCTGCTTTCTGCGCACCAGACCTGGCAGATTAACTTGCCTTGTCCTGAATCCACTCGGGTTTCCGAGTGGCTCTTCATGGTCTCCTTACTGGGACCGAATAAGAGTAATAAGTATTTAAAAAAAAAAAAAAAAATTTGCACCTTAAGCACCTTCGCTAAAGCTTCGCTCACGTCAGTGCAGACTATGCTACCCTCCCATCCTTGGTGAGTTGCTTTCTCTGCCCTAACTCCCCCCCAAGGTGTATTTCGACCACCGGGAGTCATCACCTTAGCTTGTCCCACGCTGAGTGCTGGCCTATTATATATGACTGGAGATGCTCGCTCTATGACGAGTTGCTGCCTCTGCCCTAACCCGACCCCAGGTGCATTTCGACCCTCTACGGCCTTCGACTGTCAGGGGCTCCCACCAGGACTCAAAGGACGGGTGTAGCAGTTAAGACTATCAGTCGAGTGGCACGTACCTGAGTTGCGTTGGGACAGGCGGCCGTCGCTCTCGCCACTGCAGGGATGGAGCACGCTGTGACGAGTTCCCGAGGGGCCCTACCAGGACTCGAAGGGGAGCGTAACAGTTGAGACTGCCTAGATGTTGGGTTCATACGAGTGGCTGCTCACCGAAGGATGGAGCATGAGGCTCGCTGGGACCGACCCGGCTTTAGAACCGTCCTGTCGAGCCCACCATCCCCCTACGAGATGGTGACTGTCGCTCGGGAGTTTTTAGTCTCCTTTCCGGCTGCCAAGGTATATCGGGAGATTGTCACAAGAGAATGGTGTTTCAGACCCCGTCTCTTTGTGAAATTCATTTCTGTGATACCCATGGCCCTCAGGGTTTTGCAAAGTGATCCGATGAAACCCGCGAGACGTTTTGAATGCGTCAGCGGGTAACACCAGTCCACACATCACTAACCAAAGCATATGTCGAAAATATGCCCGAGAGGTGACCTGTCAGCCTACCTAGCACTTGCACGACTTGGAGTAATCCCTCCCATTCCCACCTCGGAAAGTTGGTTCATGACTTTGTCGGGGCGAACCCCTCCCATTCAGACCTCAGCGTTGGTTTTCGAGTTTTTCGGGACTCCAAGTGGTTCAGGGCGTAGCTGATAGGTAGGCTGTCGGTTAGTTATCAGACGTATCTCCGGTAGCCTTTACTCCTCTCTTCCGACATACGAATTACTCCGCAGCCGGCTAGTTACCTGGGGGCCGGCTTTATAAAAGGATCGCACCACCCACATCTGGCCTGGCTTGAACTTTGTAGGTGCTGCATGTAGGACCAGGTTCTTGCTAATGTTGGGGGAGGTGATGCCTGGTTCAGCGGCTTGTTCGGAGGGTTCGGAGGGTTCGGAGGGTTCGGAGGGTTCGGGGATGCCGCCGGCGCCGATTCTTTGCCCTTACCTTTGCCTTTTGGTTGTGGGGCTCGTGGTGACGCTCGTGCTGGTGTACGTTGCTGGGTGAAATTAGTTGCTGCCTCCGCATATGGTGCTCGAGTTCGATACTGGGGTCTTAGGTTGGAGTGTGATCTGAGCACTTGTGCCTGTCACTACTGCCGGGGGGGCATTTGGGTCGCAGCTTCTCTCTTTTTGAATTCTTGGATATCCAACCACTTAAATATCGCCCCTCCTTGCTGGAACTCCAATGCATCTTGTAGGAGACCCATAGATGGGTCAAAGTCCTCTGTCATATCTAGTCCGTTAAGCTTTGCTACCAATCTGACGATGCCAGCGACATAGAAGTGCCATTCCTTCTGCGCCAGGTCGGGCAGGAGGTGTGGGAGTTAGCTTGGTGTGGATTGGATGTGGGAGTTATCTTTGGCCGTATTGGCCAGCTGTGTTCGTTGGGCAGGCTGGTGTGGGTACTCTCGCGGAATCATGGACCAATGCCCGTGAGGGGAAGATTTCGGTGAGAGCGAGGAAGAAGAAGAATGAGGAAGAAGGGAAAAGGCTTCAATCGAGGGGGAAGGGTCACGATAGTTGTTCCCTCGAGGTTCGAGTAGATATTCCTTTTCTCGTGGTGCCGTCTGTTTGTCTGTAGCTGTTGTGGTTGTAACACTTGCCCTTGGACTCCGCTGTACGGAACATAGGCAGGGACAGTACGATGGCAGGCCCTTGAGTTTATTTACTTTTCACTTTCATTAGTTCGGTCGGGGTGGACAATGTGCTTCAGTCATGCCCCTCGGGGTCATCCGGCACCAGTATACGCCTGGGCACGAGCCCGATGTTTCTTCGGGCCGCCAAAACCCGTGGATATCCAGGTATGGGAGCAAGGGTAAGATCACTGAATATAGCGGCTTCCCCCCATCCAATTCAATATATTTTTCCTTACTTCTTCATCAACCCGGCGCAGCACATGCAACTTCCACAATGTCACGCCCTACACCCACAGCACAAGATTTTATCACTTCGCTTGCAGGTCGATATGAAGATTCAAATATACCTACTCTCAGGCGAGGCATCACGGCGCTTTAATAACTATATCACCAGCACCTCCAAGGCGGCAAGCGTACTAAAGGTCCTTATGAGCCTAGGCAACCAGAACGGAGGCATGAGCCCGTTGGCTTTGAGATCCTTATATACCGGTTGCATTCGAAGCATCTTCACATGGGGAGCGGAGCTATGGAAACTACAACACCAGCAGCTCCTATCACCCATGCAACACCTAGAGTACAAAGCCTTGCGGAAAATCACAGGAGGTTACCACGGCTCAAGCCACCAAACTCTAGGCTGGATTTCCAATATCGAACCATTACAGGATAAGATAGCAGACATGAAGCGCTGTTGGGCAGCAAGAGCAGTTAAGACAGGCGATCAACGGATAAGGGACTACGTTCAAGGGGACACGTCATGGCAAATCAGCAACGACTTACACCGGACAAGGACTCCAATCTCGGAAGCCTTCTTTCTAAATGGGGCCGACATAGAAGGGCTTTCATGGGGCAACAGAGAAGATACAACACCCTTCTCTCTCACTCAGAAGGTAATTTTAGACCCTAAGTCAGAACGCTCTAAGCAGTTAGGTCCTTGGGCAGCAGGTATAGGCTCAATACGAGAAGAAGGATGGAGAGTCTGTTACACTGATGGTACGGGACGAAAAGGGGTGGTAGCTAGCGGAATCCACAGTGAGGATCAGACAGGAGGCACCCCTAAGGACTACGGGGGCTATCTGGGAGACCACGCCACAGTAGCAGATGGCGAATTATTCGCGATGCAACTGGCATTACTCAACGAAGACTCACCCATGATATCGATCCTCTCGGACTCCCAGGCCGCGATTCAAGCAGTCCTCAATATGAGCTCAGGCTCCCCACCCAGATCCGGGATCGAAATAGGCATCAAGTCCCTTATCACCACGAACCCGCATAGGGACCTCCAGATCTCGTGGGTCAGAGGCCATTTAGGCATCCCAGGCAACGAAAAGGCGGACCGGCTCGCTAACTTACAGTCCCACCTGGGGGAATTCACATGCCAGGAACAGACAACAACAGAAGGAGGGCTACGCGCAGCCTCTAAAGCGAGACGAAAGGAAGCAAGAACAAAGGCGGGCTTCGGGGTAAGAAGAGTGGAGTGGAATCGACAAGCCCTGTCAGCCTACACCTGGCTAAGAACTAACAGAGGCCCGCAACGGAGCTGGCTTCACCATATCGGCAAGGCGGAATCAGCAGCATGCACATGTGGTCACCCCACTGAGACCGGAGAACATATCGTCTTCGACTGCCCACGCTTCAACCGGATACGCAGCGGTTTATTGGGGGGGAGGAGGAGCTGGGAGGAGCTCGACGAACTGGATTGGAGGAAAGAAGGGGAAGGAGAAGAGAGATACGAAGCTACGGAGGCCTTCTTCAGCCTCCTATACCATGAGCTTATGTAGGGAGCTGTCGGGAATGCCGTTGCCGTCGGGAGCTGAGATGAAGAGAGAGATTTACGAGTTTTCACGAGTTTCCTTGCATTTCAGTCCCATTTATCTCAGTTCTGTCAGTTCACGCGGTTATTTCCAGTTTATCTCAGCTTCTAGTCCTTCAAGTTCATCAATTCGCAGTCGAGTACCAGTCAGGCCTCCGGGTCATCGGCTAGGTCCGTTAATGACAGCATGGGGCCTTCTGCAAGTTCGTGTATTTAAGTTTGCGTGGGGTTGGCAGATTAACTTGCCTCTCCCTTGAATCCACCGGGTTTCCGCGTGGCTCCTCATAGCCCCCCTAACGGGGCTGCATAGGAGTACTGAGTATTTAAAAAAAAAAAAAAAAAAATACATATCACCAGCGTTTCCTCAGGGCGAATGTTTTCAATTGCAGATCAATTCTCACGAAGCGCCGAAGTTCACTAAGTGAGAACATGATGAATGCGATGAATGCACCGATGTGTAGTTAAAATTGGTTGGGGTTTCCAGAGGTTACGCAGGAGGAGTTGACAGCAGAGCGGGAGCTGCTGGAGAGGCTTCAAGAGTTTAGTGTAGATGGTGATATTTCGGGGTTTCCTACGGAAAGTTCAGATGAGGATGATTAGGAACGGACTGTTGGCCCTTGTATTTAGTTCATTTATCATTCTGTTACCTCGCGTGTGAAAAAGCTTGAGCCTTACTGTGAAATGTCGGGCTGGTTAGTGGCAGTATGGAGTCCCGCCTCACTTGAAATTATTTGCACACTTCTCATCTCATATGTTTGTTTTGACGGTTCGGGCCTCAGTGAGGCCTCTCGGGTCATCTGGGATCAACCAGTTATTGACAGTATGGGGTCCGCATTACTCGACGTCTTATGTTTGGTGTGTTGAGTTTACATACTGTTTAACTCATCTAATCCAAGAGTCAATTAGCCACGCACCCAACTCACACTCACCATCACGGTTACACCCCAATAACAGATATAATGGGACAATTCGCCTTTGAATACTCCAGCGCCAGTGAGGCAGTCACTGACGGAGAGAGCCATCGCCTCCAAGAGTTCAAACAGGAGCACAAGTGCGAATGGGATCTCGAACCAAACTCCAATACAGATTAGGGCAACGGAAAAGCGGCTTCCCAAGGTGACGTTGGTAATACGCGACAGGGAATGGCAAGGAGGGAGAGGGAGGGGACCGCAGCGGTGGAACAAGATGAGAGGGATGTGGAACCACAACCCCAATTATCACAACCATCGAGGGCTCATGGTCGCGAGCCCTTCCTCACCAATCTTTTCGAGCAATGGACTGAACTCTACCCATCTTGGGTGTTCTTCTGTCATCACCCATGGGACATGATAGGCTGGACCGCAAACTTTCTCATAGGCCATTTGAGCTTTACACAGAGTACAAGGAAATGATGGAAGGGGCGGCTGTGAGTAGTGAGTGGTTGGGACTCTGGGAACTGGCCTACATGCTACGAGTGTTAGTTATATGATTCTTAGCAACCTCTTGAAGCCGCCTTTTCATGGCCCTTAACTCTGTATCGGAGATACTTCAGGATCCAATTCGTACTTGCGCTTTTGCTCCTTTTTGGCTTGGAGACGCTGCTTCTCTTCACGGCTCGCTGGAGGTGGGGTATTGACCGGCGACATATGCTTTTTTTTTTTTTTTTTTTTAAAGGCGACATATGCCATTGTGTTAATGGTCGAGGTATAATCGTAATGGTGAGTGTGAGTTGGATTCGTTGCTAATTGTCTCACGGGTTAAAATAGGTAAACAATAAGATCGTTGTTGACAAGCAGAGGGAGTGGTGTATTGAGGAGGCTTGTGGTTAGACGTGTCGAGGCAGTGGCCTGGGGGTACTTACAACTTGGGCCTAAACCGCCTGATGAAAGGTCGTAGAAAACACAGAGAAGCTTGGGTACCGGTATTCATATATTTATATATTTAGTGGTAAGTTTGGCGATGTTGAGGAGGAGATTGGGTTTGTAGGAGAAGGAGCGTATGAATAGTCTCGCAGCCTGCCAGAACGAGACTCCCAAGACCTTTCACCCTGCAAACAGCCCAATAAGCGTCAAAATTCTTTTATCCCTATCGTATCAATCCAGGATATTGACTATTGGTGAGCGTTGAACGGTTTTACGGCCTTGAATGTTTTTATGATTGCGTCTCTGCACCCTGTGCTATCAGTCTCCCTATTGGCCGCACCCTGGCTGCAACGGCAACGTGATGGGGCCGCAAGTAGTTTTTGCATAACGACATACGGCACATATCTATATACTCCTCCCCTCCCCGTTCATTTCTGTTCAAGAGGACAATGTCAACTCCACCAGATGATGGCTCATACGAGAGCGGCTTGTCATCCCAAAGAGCCAGAGGAACTCTGCTCAGAAGAAAAAAAGGGCCGCCCCTGAATAGAAAAAGCAGAGAGAACGCAAGCTGGAGTTCGCCGGCGCCTTGGGAGCTGGGAAAAGGGAATTGAGAAAGAAGCGAGAAGATAGTGGTATGGGGAGGGCGAAGGCAAGGCGATCACCGGAGTTGAGATGGGGGCCGTCCCACGAGAAAGCGGGGCGGATCAAAAACGATGTGAGAAGGTGTGGGGGGGCGATGCAAGTCGGCGGATCAAATGTTCCCCGGGGGTCCCATTTTGTGTATTTAGTCTATATTTTCTTGGGGACAAGAGGGCAGGGACCAGCCCTTGGGTTGGATAATCTGCTGTACTAGTTCCGGGGATATGGTCTCTCGTCATAGGTTAGATCAACTTGAATACGAGTGATGAAAAAAAAAAGGATCCACCAGTTTTCAACGCGGAACGAAGCCACAGATTGTGATCGGTCAAATTCTGGGGATCCTGACCCATGGCACGGAGCTATAGCCAGTCCCAGGCAAGGGTAGGCTACGGCTTGGAATAGAGTTCTCAAATTCGGTGGTTAAAGCGTGGAGGCGCAGTAACAGAGGGTTAGAATTTTTTTTCATATTTATATCCCCATTACTCATATGGGGACCCAGTTCTGAGTTAGAGGAGGCGATGTATAGGAATAGGGTTCGATGGGCAGCACCTGTATACGCCAGGTACCTGCCGGGACTAAGACTGGTGGGGTTAGTAATGGTGAAGTTCAATCCCCAGGGAGTGGAGAAGTATTTCGGATGGAAGCAGAACAGAAGAAGGAGCGGCGGCAGCTATAAGGAATGCCGATTTCTTTTTAGGGAAATTAAGAGCCACCAGCTGCGCAAAGGGTAGTGATGAACTTTGCCCCCCTCCCCTACAACGAGGAATGGACCAGCCCCGTGGGTGTAGATGGACTAGATTTGCCCCGGAGATGCGGCCTCTCGTCATAGGCTAGAATACAATACGAGTGCTGAGTTAAGGGAAAAGCCACTCAATTTTAGATGGTTCTGGGATTAGGTTGTTAGATGGAGATAGACGAGGTGCTTGCATGTCACAAACATATCCTGAGTATTTCGTATGCAAGGTCTACCCTAACTCAGGTAACGTGCGAAACTCCTCCCAGCCATTAATAGTAAATTCAGTTCGAGTGGCAACCAGTCCCATATTGCTTTCCTTGTTTAATAGCTGCCCCAAGGAGAACTTTGTGTTCCTTTAGAAGTACTGATGGACTAATGATTCAAATATCTTTCTAGCCCCAGTCCTCAATGACGGAACTTCCATCAATTGGTGATAGAAGGCATGCTGTTTTCGACTTTCGTGTAGCCATGACCTCCATACTCAGAAGCTCACTTATGTATGGAGTTGTAATCCTAACATCATAGCACACCACACAAGATTCCTCAAGATCTATTGAAACATAAAAGAATGCCTTGAAAGACATTTCTTGAGTGATCGTGATGTCTTCCAGGTATAGAAATGAATAGGTATAGCAACAGGCGAGCGGAGAGATCCAAGTGTCCACTGAAGGAAGGTACGAACAGAGCGAGTTGGTAACTGGAGAGAGGAATATGAAGAGAAGAAGATGTTCGCATACACAGTGAGTGCATGTATTGTATTAAGTGAAGTGATTGCTTCTGTTCATCTGACGAACAAGTAGGAACATGAACGAGATATATATACATGTATGAGCGTACATCTAAAGCATGAAGAAGGAGAAGCACATGTCCGTTGCAAACCGTATAGCTAGGCATGAAGCAACGATATGAGTGCGAGCAAGGTGTAAGTACGCAATATGATGTGCAAGCCGCTGACGGCTACATATGGTATAGGTAGCAAGGCATGGGCGGAATGTATGTCATTCTAACACCAGGGTACTCAATGGTCGACCTTCTGTAACCATCTCTTGGATAGCCATTCACACCTCCTTATCATATTGGTTTACCTCATTTATCCAATCCTTGCTGTCACCTTGAACATCTATCTTGTCAATTAGTAGTCTAGGAACACCCCTATATCTCGCATACAAGAATCGTACACATGTTAGGAGTAATGACTTAGTTAGACTGTGTGTAGTTAAAGTTAGTAAGATATGGTGTAACTAAGTGATCAAATATAGAATTGGACTTGGCACACTAAATTGTATCTACGCAGACTTTTTCAATTATTCTAAAATTATTGTGAGGCACTGGACCACTTGTATTTGTATCTCAGGCAAAAACGACAAAGGGTAAAACAGGTAGTAAAAATAAATGCACGTTACTTCAGCGATGCCACCTGATGCTGTTCTCGTGCCAAGACTCTAGGTATCTGTCGCGAAATAATTATTTCTGCTGCGCCAGCTAAGAGTCTGGTAGTAAACACCTCCGAAATTGACTCTAAGTCAGCTCCGAGTTCGGAGCACAATGCCAACACGCTATGCAATAGGCTAGTGGCTTCGGAGCAGAATATGTAATACAAGCCTCTACTGAATACAGCCTATACTGCTGCGAGCGAGCTTATACTGCTCCCAGCAAGCCCATACTGCCCCGAGCGAGCCCATACTGCCCTATTCCTCTAGAAATAGATCCACTTGTACCCAATTGCTGATCAAATCGCTGCTTCAAGACTGTAACACTGTATAGTTGATATCCTATGTATAGGCGCTTATAACCTCCCCTCTTGCCCCCCCCCAACTATCATAAATGTACACCTGAACTCTGGAATAGCTTGCTAGCTCCCTAATTCACAGGTTAATCAGATAGCCAAAGAAAATCTTGCTTCGGGAGCAAATCGCTGCTCCAAGAAGTGGATAGTTGATATCCTATGTATTAGCGCTCATGACCCACCCACCCCCACTCCCCTCCAACTATCATATATGTACACCTGAACTCCGGAATAGCTTGCTAGCTCCCTAGTTCACAGATTAAAAAGAATAGCCAAAGAAAATCCTGCTCTAGGAGCAAATCACTGCTCCGAGACTATAATACAGTGGTAGTTGAATGCACGGAGCAATATAAGCTCGAGGCAATATAAGCTCGCTCACAGCAATATAGGCTCGTTTGTTTGGTAGATATAGAGCTCGTTCAGCTCGCTCTGAGGATCTAGAAGCAAGCATCCGGACCATATTGGACAGATTCTAGCCCGAGCATGAATACTCATGCCGGAGATGTCTGAATTCGCATGTTGGAGATGTCTGAATGCTTCGAGATGTGTGAATACGCATGCCGGAGATGTGTGAATACTCATGCCGGAGATGTCTGAATGCTCATGCCGGAGATGTCTGAATTCGCATGTTCGAAATGTCTGAATGCTCATGCCGGAGATGTCTGAATGCTCATGCCGGAGATGTCTGAATTCGCATGTTCGAGATGTCTGAATGCTCATGCCGGAGATGTCTGAATGCTCATGCCGGAGATGTCTGAATTCGCATGTTCGAGATGTGTGAATACTCATGCCGGAGATGTCTGAATGCTTATGCCGGAGATGTCTGAATGCTCATGCCGGAGATGTCTGAATGCTCATGCCGGAGATGTCTGAATTCTCATACCGGAGATGTCTGAATGCTCATGCCGGAGATGTTTGAATTCGCATATTTGAGATGTCTGAATACTCATGCCGGAGATGTCTGAATGCTCATGCCGGAGATGTTTGAATTCGCATATTTGAGATGTCTGAATACTCATGCCGGAGATGTCTGAATGCTCATGCCGGAGATGTTTGAATTCGCATGTTCGAGATGTCTGAATGCTCATGCCGGAGATGTCTGAATTCGCATGTTTGAGATGTCTGAATACTCATGCCGGAGATGTCTGAATGCTCATGCCGGAGATGTTTGAATTCGCATGTTCGAGATGTCTGAATGCTTATGCCGGAGATGTCTGAATGCTCATGCCGGAGATGTCTGAATTCGCATGTTCGAGATGTCTGATTCTCTCCATCATGTCCTGTATCTAGTTGCTCTAGGCAATAAATACCTCTTTCCCGAATATCTGCTCGAGTGTAGCTCAGACTGCCTCGCACCTGCATTTGGATATGTCGCCTCCCATTAGACTCTGGTTTCGCCCAAGCCCCCGTCGCCCCATCTAGACTCTGGTCTCGCCCAAGTCGCCTGCTCGCCTCGCTTACCTTGCTCGCCTCGCTTACCTTGCTCGCCTCGCTTACCTTGCTCGCCTTGCCTGCCTCGCTTGCCTTGCTCGCCTTGCTTGCCTTGCCTGCTTTGCTCGCCTCGCTTGCCCTGCTCGCCTTGCTTGCCTTGCTTGCCTTGCCTGCTTTGCTCGCCTCGCTTGCTCGCCTCGCTTGCCCTGCTTGCCTTGCTCGTGCCTGCCTCGCCCTGCTCGCTCCTGCCTCCCCTCCCATCGGTGGTTTGGATATGTCGTCCCGCTCGACACTGGCCTTGTTGGAGCTCTGGTCTCGCCCCTAGCTCGTAGCCCTCCTAGCTGACCCCCGACACCCGCGTAAGCCCACTTACGCGAGTGCTGGCCTTGCCCCGCCACCGATTCATAACAATACTCATGTTTGAGATATCTGAATACTCATGCTGGGGGCGTGTGAATTCGCATGCCGGAGATGTCTGAATACTCGGCTATCAATATTCAATCCTATAGTGTATGTTCTCTCCGCTAGGAGTGGAATACCTCTATACCCGAGCATTGTATGACCTGGAGCAGGACTGGAGCAAGATTATATGACCTTGAGCAGGATTTTATGAGCCAGAGAAAGGTTTTATAGCTCTGAAAGGTCTGCTCTGGGCATTGTGGAGCTGGGCGGAGCAAAGCAAAGGTATGGGCTAAACAAAGTGCTGTTGTTCTGTGTCAGTATTTGCTCCATTATCATAGAAAAAAAAAAAAAAAAAAAAATGAAATGCAGCTCATAACAACGCTAGTACCGTACCTCCGAAACAGGCTATGCACACGCTAACATCTCCGGGAATCTTGGCACCGGAGATGATTTCGGAGATGATTTCGGAGGTGTATAGTCCCAGACTCTCTTCTGATTAAATCGCAGAAGCGAATGCCAAGATCAGGCTAGAGTCTGGGTACGAGAACAACCTGATGCCACTTCCAGGGGCTTACCGTATTAATTCGCAACTAAGAAAGTACTACTCGGCAGGACAGTATTAGTGTATAAGACAGGGGTAAAACAGCTTAATTTTGGCCGAGATATCCGAATCGTGTTTAAGACAGCAAATTTTTCTTATAGGACAGTAGTATAGGAATGTCAACGTAGACTGGCGCTGCCGGTTTCTTTCACTCATCACCATCACTTGTTACAATTTCAATTCCGCAGGCACCTCGTCCTGGACCCAGTGCGCAAACCACCAGTCAAAAACCTCGCGCAACCTCAGTATTGAAACTGCAGAATTCTAGCAGGCGGACAGCGATTTGATGAGGAGGAAGCGGATGGAAGTGACAATGAGCAGGGAGATTACATTACTGAAGAAGAGGCCATGCAATATGCTACATTTACGCTTGGAGAGGAGATCGTGTAAAAAGATATCAATTATGCCACTGTCGTCTTTTTTGGAGTTTCTTTATAAGAAAGTATCTCCTGTTTAAGCTAGTATCGCATATAAGACAGTAAATTTAAGGCCCCTCCGACCGCCCGTTTGTGAATAAGACAGCATTCTTAGTTGCGAATTAATACGGTATAGTCATTACTCTTGCCTGAGACTCCTTTCATCATCGACTTTGCTTAAGCCAAGTTGGGGATGCTGACCATATTACCATCCAGTCTCGGTCCGTAAATACACTACCAAACTCCAGAATTGGTTCATTATCTACCAGAGCCCAAACATATATGTCCTCATGAAAGCTTTGATCCCTTGGAGCCCTAGACCCAGTTTCTATAAAACTGACACCAGATTTTGAGAATAGGAAATACCCCTGCCCCTTTACCCACCATGGTTGGATTGCAGTAACTTGTTTCCTAGTGAGTCTCTCAAAGAGAAGAAAACTTCCGGCATAACTCTTGCCTGAATCTCATTAATTAGACAAAATATGTTAGGGGCGAGCCGGTAATCTAGGCGGATTGTCGGAATACAGAGGCAAGATCACATAACTCGGGCCTAACTGCACGTACGGGTGCGAGTTGAACTTAGAATTGGACTTCGAACTTAGAACATTGCTCGAAGAGCCAAAACACTAGATACAGGATATGTGTGTATATATAGGAAGCGGGGTTCGTCAGGCCTCCAATCCACAACATATCACATATCCCACAACGATTCGTATACCCCCCACCCCTGTCTGTCTTGCGCCGCAACAAAATAACTAGGGTGGGTGAGTTAAGGGTAGATACCAATCCCAGGTACCCCAGTCAAAATCAAGTGCCGAGGGGGTGGTTTGTATGCCCTAGATTTAGTCGAGAGAAATTTCCGATAGCGATCATTGAGAGAGCTCGCCTTTGTTGAAACCTTCTCATATGCTGGAAGAATGGCAATTTTGTCCTCACCAGCCGGGAGAAGGGCTCTTAGCCAATAGGGATATTGTGAATGCTGTGTAAGGTCAAGGTACTTCTGCTTCACTATTTCACCTTCAGGTGGTTCACTGGTTTCCAGTGCGTGTTCCAAATCCATGTAATCATCGTGTTCTAAGTCTGCAGGGTCTTGCAATCCAGTAGCGTAACTAGGCTGCTTGGTGATTCGATGCTCCTCTGTAAAAATGACCTTATCATAGTCTTGTCTTTTCACCCTTGACCTTTTCTCCCTTCGGCCCTCTCTTCCGTACCCTTCTCCTCCTTCATCCTCTCCACCACCCTTTCCTTTGTCCTCCTCGTCAACTCCCCGAACCCTCTTCTTGCCCTTGGACAGTGTTGGCTCACTCACTTGCGGAGGCGGTCTGGACCACAACTTATTGAGTTGGGCGCATTTCATATCTAGAACGCCAGGGACACCAATTGTCACATCGTCTTGTCCAGGCCTGCTAATTGCTCGTGGTTCACAAGGTTGGAAAAGACCCAAAAGGGCCTTAATAATTACGGCAGTGGGTTCGCCGCCCCATATCTTGGGCCAATTTGAGGGTTTGAGTGACAGTTCCCACTAAGGGAAGCCCTCTGAGAGGATGCAAGGTTGATAAAGTACTATACCTTTATCTATGTTCGGAAGGGTTCTGAGCTGCCTCTCCCCACCGGGAGTAAAGTCATTTCATTCTTTATATATATATTGCATTAATATTTCAGCTCACCTCACCAAAGAACCTCCCCCCATATATCCAAGTCGTAGCAGAGAGTAGAGACGACAACTTACGTTTCAGTTTGCGTTTGAGCAAGTATCCACCTGAGTGAGGGAAAATTCCCACATCCCCTTGCCATTGTAGACGAGGTGGGATATGGGTTTCTGCAACTCTGTTCCACTTGTGGTGGGTGGTATTCTGGTTGACAACAGGTCCAACGCAGAGGATGTCTTTTGAAGTCCGAAACTGGGAGGTGGAAGGATTTGAGATTATAATGTGCCAAGTTCGGGTTCGACCGAAGCCTAATAGGATTCACGGGAGTTAGCAGAGCACAAAGGGAGGATAAAAAGCAATTAGGGACTGTTCAAGGCAAAGCGTAGTACGACCCAAATGACTTCGAGGTTCACCCAAAGCCGAAACATCACATGTGGAGGAATCGGGCGATCAAAGGCCTGGCATATATCACAACGGACCCAGGCCCGGAGAAACCTTCCCGCGGGCGTGGAACGACCCAGGATGAGCCCCATCTAATTTAATGTGCTTAGATCGGGCATGAGGTGGGAAGGAGCCCAGAGGCAGACAAAGAATAGGGCGAGTAGGTGTCAGGGGCCCTACGGATTCAGGGTTAGGGGGGCTTAATCCTTCTTATTGTTTAACTTCTCTCGATATATCCAAGTCCCTCGTCGTTGGTTTGTGAAAGTCAAAGCTGGCTGAGCGAAGATAAAGGACAGCGTGCAACACTCGTTTGTAAGGTATTTGCGCGGGGCACGAAAGGCCAGTGCAAACTACCTTATTGCAAAATCGTAAGAAGCTGCACAGAGGCGAAGGTGGATTAAGAGCGATGTGAGAAGATGTGGGATGCTTTGCGAATTGGTGGATAGGCGTGGTTTGTGGGGCCCCTTCCTTTTGTGCGTTCAGTTTTTGGTGTGTCTGTGTTTGCTTTTGTACTGGGGATTGTGAAGGGCGGGGGACCGGCCTTGGCGTTGCAGGACTTGTTCCTATATGAGTAATAAATTATATTTGAGAAATTAATCCTAATAATCAACGAGACCCACTAACGCCCTTCCCCTCACCACCCCTACTAACATCGTGGTAGCCCTCCGCTGCAGATACACACCACGACTCCCGCATGCATCCTACCTCAGTAAGTGTCACCCGTGTCTGTGAAGATTTTTTTCTTTTTTTTTAAAAAAATACTGGTTACTCCTATGCGGCCCCGTCAAGGGGGCCATGAGGAGCCACCCGGAAACCCAGGTGGATTCAAGGGTAAGGCAAGTTAATCTGCCAGACCCACGCGAGATAGGTACAAATAACTAAACCGTGAAAATGAACTTGACCTATGAAAAGGGATCTGAGTTCGGGAGGAAATGTAAGGAAATGTAACTAGTGAACTTATACAAAGGGAAATCGTGAATGAGCTTGCTGAACTCGAACGCCTCCCTTTCCTCGCAAGCAAATGAAACTCGTGGGTAGACGAGCCCGCTAAGTGAGCTCGTGGTACAATAACTTGAAGAAGGCCTTCGTGGCCTCGTAGGTCTCATCTCCTTCCTTTCTCCACCCCAGCACTAGGTAAAACGCTGGATTGAGCAATGTGGTCTCTACCACACTTAGACACATGTACTTTGACGATATCTGCATGGTTATGGCGAGTACTATCCTAGATACGATGCATGTGTGCAATGAGGGATTCATGGCGGGAGAAGTAAGTCATATTTATTTAAGTTACCCTGAACTTCATCTGGCTTTTTCCCGTTTTTTTTTTTTTTCTGGGATATTCACCTGTCTGCATGTAGATTCTGCAGCCGCCTTCTTCCGCTTATCCCTGCATGCCGTATTACCCTGATGTTCCAAGTATATAGTTCATTCAGGAATAGACCGGTCCAAACAGAATTGAAACCAACACAGCAATATCCTGTTCAAGGCAACATACACTACACACCGTGACATTACCAGTACTCTACGATATTACCAGCATATTGCGACATTCCCGCTCTCACCATCAGAAGATAATGGCGGTATTGATTTGGATCTGATACACCCACTAGGTTCCCCTCCATCTCGAAGTGCAATGCATTCTCTGGTATTCTGCTCGTACCAAGTTTGAAGAGTGGTTGCATAACAATCCAGGTTGACCTTGGAGAAGTAATTCCCTGAAATCCAATTCAAGTACATGGTGACTAACAAGGACTACCTAGGTATCACAAAATTAAAGCAAACCTCCGCAACCCAAACTTGAAGGCCCCAGCAGGTGATATGCCGCAACTAAGTTGCGGTAGAAGGCATCAAAGCGTAATGATGCACGTAATTTATTCCTAGCAAAATTAATGATGGAAAACAAGTGGTTTTGGAGCATGATATATTTGATGTTATCGCACATACTCATCATACTTTACTGCATGCAGGAAAGAACAAGATCTATAGTACTATCAATGGGAGGTATTATGGAATTTCTCGAAGAGTAGTATGAGGTTTGGTTGAATAAGTAGAGGTTTGATGATGCGGAGGTTTGAGTTTTTGTTGTGTATAATATCATGGAGTCAGTTTTCACTAAATGCCTGTATCTTTGCGACTATATCCTGCTGCGGCTCCCAAGAAATCATGTAGTTTGAAAGAGCTTCCTGCCCTTCTTCAAATTTACCTGCTTCCTGATATTCCAACAGTAGTGGGGGCAACTTGCCCAAGGTGTGTTGCTTTCCTCTCATATCCACTCCCGTGTTCACTTTCTATCTCCTTCGTATCCACTTAAATCTTTCCCGATTATTGCATCAGTTGCCTTGGGTATCGCTGTTGTTGATGGTGTGGTATTGGTGATAGTAGCCGTCTCTTTAATTCTTTCTTCTGATGGTGTCAACTTGAGCAGAGAAGTTCCAATGAACTAGTGTGCCCGGAAGGCGTATTGACATAGGCAGATACAGCAGTACAAAATACTAGGACAATAAGAAACATATTCATTGAGTTTGGTATTAACATTTGCCCATCAGAGTCTAGCATTGAATCCAGTAACCATCCCCACCCCAATAATGCCGGCAATTGCAGACAATACCCAGGTTGTTCCAGGCGTCAACGGAAGTACATAATGCAGCTAGGTATCATCATGAAGGCCTACCTAATCTATCTAGTGCAGAAATTAAACAAGGAAGAATGAGAAGCAACAAGCTCATGAAATGGATGGAAATAGAGTTACGCAGAAGGGGAAAAATGAAATCAATAACGAAATATTGACAAATTCGCGAAATAAAGAATTAAAAAAAATGAAAACGTCAATTCGATAGAAATGAAAGAAGGAATTCAAAAAAAAAAAATCAATCAATCAATCAATCAATCAATCAATCAATCAATCAATCACGATAAACAAGGAACTTCCCCTTTACATCCCATGGAGCATTGCTCTTAGGTGGTCTGACGGGCCGGAAAGCGGCAAGCAGCAGAGTCACCTCCTCAGCAATGGACTCCAACACCGTCTTTGGCTTTGGCAGTGCCACCACGCTCACCTTGCTCCTCCTGTCGGACCCTCGGAGTGCCTGCTCCAGCTCATTGTCAGTTTTCTTGGGAAGCTTACCTCGTCGCGAGATGGTTACATTCTCGAACCCAGCAAGTGCCTGGGCGAATGTGCTCTTGCCAAACTCGCACTTGGCTTCCGCAAGGTGTTGCCGGATGAGAGACTCCTTTTGGGTCTTGGCTGAAGGAACCTGTGAGGCCCGGTGGTTAGCAAGCACGGGGGCTTGAGTAGACTTACCACGGCGAGAGATGACGACATTCTCGAAACCAAGCAGAGCTTGGTTGAATGTCCTCGGGGTGCTCCTGGAGTTGGCGATGGCCAGTTGTCGTCGGGCAGCAGAGTCACGAGTGGCTTTGCTGATCTTAGTTGTCGCTCCCGAGCGAAGGGGAGTCTGTGCGGCCTTTGCCAAAGGAGGGATGCGTCCTGAGAAGTAAGACATTGAAACGAGTTTGAAGAAGCAGGGGGGTATGGAGGCAATGAGGGGGTAGTGAGAACTCTGGAGAGGAGAAAAGGAAGGCACCACAGAGAGGGGCCAAGGGGGGGTTTATATACCTAGTTCTCATGGTGCGGAGTCTAGTGACGCTTTGTCATCTGTTGACGACAACCCACAACAAATAAACACTAATAACAACAATAACAATCACAGATACATGCGCACGTGAGTATGATTGGCAGTCAGTCCCAAGAGCTAACATGACTCGTGTCAACCATTATTAATGATGAGGGTAGCAGTAGCCGAAACCCGGACACTTCATATAACACAGTATGCTAACGGCATCTACATATCCTTCCACGGGTGCCTAAATCACTTTGTGCGTGCTATTTCAAAGGCTGTACTATTTGTGGAGAACAATGGACTGACCAATTAACCAACACGAAATAATGCCCAAGATACGCACGAACAGTGGGATCTAGCAGACTAATGGAATGAACGATTGCCAGTCAGGTAATTACCCATCTGAAAAGTCAGTGTCCCACAATGCACGCCAGCGTGGCGAGCTGCAACGTCCCGCATATTGTGACGGTATAACGAGTCACCTGGAACACCATGTACACACAACCCGGAAGTTGATATGTCCCCGCACGCACGGAAGTGGGCTTTCTAGTAGGAGCTGAAGTCTCTGCACCCCTACCACATCCGAGTTACCCTGAGCTCGCTTCTCCCTCTGGTTATTTCCTATATTCAGCAGTATTTTCATACAGTCTCTAGGTCGCTTTCTCATCTCCCGGGCGTCATGTGATTTCTTGCTGCGAGATTTCCTTTCTCTGCAGTCAGCTCAACTTACTATCTTGCTTAATCCTGATTCTATGGCCAGAAATGGACAGCAATAAATTAACTCTCCGTAAAACTGTGGTGCATGAGATTATTGTTACAACTCCTAGTTGAATAAAAGATTTAAAGGAACCAGTGCAGATCGATTTGAGGGATCTGTACAGAAATCCTGATGGAAAGCACCTACTGTATTGTTGGATTCGTATGTGGGATCATTTAGACAAAAGTATGTTCGTCAAGAAGCTTAGCTTGGCTATATATCGATATTGGCGCTGAAGCAGATTTCGTCAGTTGTCATGGCTCACCGATTATAGGCTCGATCGTAAGCTGGGAACTGCGGGCTGACTGCATTGCATGGAATGGGTGGGAAAGAATGATATTGAATAAGGACACGCTTGGCAGAAGTAAGACACACGTAGGAATTTTTTTTTTTTTTTTTCTAAATACTTGTTAGGTACTCCTATGCGGCCCGTTAGGGGGACCATGAGGAGCCGCTCGAAAATCCGGGTGGATTCAAGGACAGCTGCACACACGTAAGAAGGACTCCATGTGGGACCATGATATTGGAACCTCGCAGGGATCCCTATAAAAGGATCCCCCAATCCTACCCTTTCTCTCTCTCTCTCTCACGCAACATCTTGTATCTTATCCTATTAAAAAAAAAAATTGTATTTTACCCAGAATTCAACTAGGCCTGGGCACGAGCCGAGCACCAAAATACCTATATGGTAAAAGCTCAAGCGTACTCCCCAGGTTCACCTCGAGCCGGATCGTGCCCAGGCCTAAATACAACGTTCCTCTCATAGTCATAAGATCACGAGTGCTTCCTGGAGCCCTCCACGGTCATAGGTAGGCCCCACCGGTAATCCCGCGTTATATCCATGCAGACAAGCCCAGAGGTTTGATCCAAGGTCTCGGAGTTCCCCTTCCCTCCTTATACTCGAGTTTATGTCATGTCATTTGATGTTGCAGCATATAGGCGCCGGACCTGGCAGCTTAACTTGCCTTGCCCTAAATTCTGGGTGGCTCATCATGGTCCCTTTCCCTAACAGCAGTTATATTTGGATTGAGCGTTTTGGGTTCTTCTTTGTTTTCGGAGAGAGAATTTCGGCGGTTTTGATTTCCACTCGCGAGAACGTTTCATTCAGAGGCCGTAAGGCATTCATTTGTCGGCTGTTGAGGATTGTTTTTCTACTCGCGCATACGTCTGGGGTCTCAGGTCTCCCCACCAGCTAGGAGCATATATTTCGTCTTTTTCCACCTGCGAGTCTCTTCTTATTTCCCACCTGCGAAGTTTTCTTCCGGGACTCCAGTCAGGGCCCTCGGGCTCATCCGGCACTGCTGGTTAATGACAGCATGGGAGTATCCCATTCATGAGTCTCCTTCGTTTTGTGTATTTATCCGCGTCGACATGGTAGATTAACTTGCCTTGTCCTGATTCCACCCGGGTTTTCGGGTGGATCCTCATGGGCCGCCTGATGGGGCCGCATAGGAGTAACAAGTATTTTAAAAAAAAAAAATAACATGGTCCCTTTTCTGGGACCACACATGAGTAATGAGTATTTTAAAAAAAAATCCCGCGCAGACAAAGCACTTCCAGTCGTATATTTTGCCACGCAGCTGAGGAGCTCCGACTGTTACTGACTGTCCAACATCAGGCCTTGCGGGTGTGGGATAAGGCATTGATACTGATGTCTTCATGACGTCCATGCCATTTGTTCAGCCGTGAGATATAGCCAGCCATGAGGGTGGCTGGGCTCTGCGTCAGGTTCTATTTGCATAAAGGATGTGTAGGATGTAACACCAATTCGATCACCCGTTAAGTACTATTCAGATCTCTACTTCTCCTGGGCATAGTTGGAATATAGCGATTGAATAAGCTCACAGCCATCAGATACATGATCAACCCTTTAAAGTCCTTCCATGCAGCATGTGCTAAACCAAAGTCGAAGTTTTGTGCAATAAGACACCGGGCATCACCCCAAATCCATGCATGGAGGCCGTGGAGACCGACAAGAGCTGCAAGTGAGCGAATAAGCCTTTCTTCATCGGCCTCACTCCACCGGGCATAGGCCTATTCTGAACTGATGGTATGGGCTGCAGGAAAAAGAAGTTGAGACACGACAGCAACACTTGGTGAACTACAGTATACTCTGGAATAAGAATATCGTTCGGCGGCGGGTAATATTCTTATATCAAATATTCCTATATCTAGAGTATGCTGCAGTGTCTGCCGGGCACGATGCTATCAGTCCATTCTATTGAATGGGAAATGCAGGCCACGTAACAGAATTCTCCTCCGAATGCACAATGTTGTGGATCAAGCCCATTGGTTGGCATATACCTTTAGCAATCAGCTGACGCAAACTGAGAATGGCTGTATTACCATCCGCAGTAGTAGCGTCCAAGTAATTCAGATAAACACAGCAACGTGTTCTACAGGAGGCATGAATCCATATGTCCCCGATGTTGTAGCAGAGTGCCACACTCCCATATGTCCGAGGTGACCGGCCAGGCCTAGGGGATTTGAGTTTTGTGGTCATTCATTGTTAGGCAAGATGACACTGCTGTTCCATTGGGCAGTCACCTCGGGATCCTGTCCCTAAGGCCCCACAACCTATATCTCCATTAATCATACTGCGTTCCTGCGCTCTTCTGGGGTTTTCGCACATATTGATCTTTTCCCTTCATGCTCTCCACCCCGAGGCACTCCGGTGAGGGTCGTGACACTACATTTTGGGGACGCGAGGTAAATTCAATGATGCACAACACATCACAGATTTAACGCTCGGTGGGTGTACGAGAACCTTGACAAATCGGTACCGAGTTTTCAGTACAGAATACTAGCCACCCAACTGCAAACTACTTTGCTTTGTTCAGTTTGCCGCTGTAGTAGATTCTATTAGCAGCATTGCCCGGCTTATACTTCCTTATGGGATGGGTGATTAGGGGGATGCAATAACAGTGGTATTTGGTGTGACTTCGCTTGCTTCCATGAGTCTACAGTCAAGGCTAGGGCCTTAAACATGCGGTGCAGTTTCATGTAGCACGAAAGATTCAGCCATGATCAAACTTAATATCACCCCGTTGCGGCTGGCCATGATGAGACCATATAAACTCATTCCCCCTACGCAAGTAGTTATGATTATCATCAAACCATCGACAAATATACAAACAACCCAAACTGTGAGGGTATCAGGAGGACTATTTCAAAAGGTGGCACTTACAGTGAACGTAACCATGACAACTGCCCTGGCAATATATAGCCTTCAGAAACCCCAGAACCCCGGAGCCCCAACCAAAACTGAACAACCCTTCACTGGGTACCGTTCTGTTCACGACACAGCCACTTAACCCTACAACCATGTCCACCAACGAACAAAAGGTCGTTCTTTCATACCTTCTCTCAGTCTATCCAATCGCCGAAACCCTTAACTCATACTGCCACCTGCCAGACATCGTTGCGCTCATGTGCTGTTCCAAGGGCACCGCCCAAGCCCTACGCTCGACGCTTGTCAGTCATACCGACTATCAAGCGGGTTCGTTCCGCTTGCGTGACAGATATTGTACTTTTGCTCCGAAAACGTACATCACGCCGTTTAGAGGATGTTGGTCCTGCGGGATTATAATTTGCGAGGTAACGCTCCCCTCTTCGGCAATCTAATGGATATACCTAACGAAGCCTGTAGGATTGTTCTACCTTGACAACTTTCTCCCTCGAACCACAGCCCCACTTGCATCCAGCAACATGCAATTGGATATGCTCCAAGTGTATGCAGGGCAAGAACCGTAGGAACATGCGGGAGTGTGCGTGCTTGTGTCGCATCCATGAACTCGACGAACTCTATCGGGAAATCCAAAGGATTAGCGGCGAGTATGGACACATCTCCAGCTTCAGTAGATGGGTATGCAAACGCTGCGACGCGAAGGGCCATGTTTGGATTCGCCAGTCAAGGGAGGCCTGGGTGGCACGCTTACACCCTCAGCAGCATGGAACCCGTGACGCCTGTCTCGAATGCGGCGGGATCGATCGCCGGGACCAGGAGGAGACATGGTTTTGCAGTTCATGCGGTGGTCAATGCTCTTAAGCTGTCTGAAGTTCCTCAAGCCCCGTGATGCATCCAGATGCGGTCACGGGTGGAATCCTTGCAGCAGCAACTAGGGCTCGCTATGGTATCGGAGGGTATAAATGTTTAGTCGCTTTTAATCAAACTTGGTGGGAGGAATGACATTACCTATAAGACTTTTTCTTTTTCTATATCAATACATTCGGATGAACACCAAGAAAAATACTTCTAGCTTTTTGTAGCCGCACCCGAGGATGCGTAAACGTCCGATTTTCGCTGTGACTTTGAAAGTTTCCAAAGACTTTTGACGCCCAAGGATTCCCCGAAGACGACCCTCGACCAGGCGCGCATCACCGTATAGTTCACACTCCAGAACACTGTTACAGTAGGAGGAACAAAACAACTATCTTAAACCCGCTACAGAACCAGAACAACTTGAATACGAGTCATGAATTACTTATTAAAGAAATAAGAAAAGATACCACTACAGAATATAACGCACAGTTAGGAATGATACCCAGATTTGCCCTCTATGAGCAAGATCCAATCCTAGCACCACATTCGGTCAACATACCAAGACAGAGATTTCATTTCAATCACCAGTATTCATACGTGGTCATCGAAGTTGGAGTTTAACAGGGTGCTCGATTTCCCACCGGTAACGCCAATGATTATAATCCTGGAAGAGACAAGGAACAAGGCGCTGGCTACAATACGGGAAAAAGACACCCGTGGAAGTCTGGAACAGATCAAGGTGCGCTCTCCACGCCTGGAGTACCATTGAACCTATATCACCCCTGCTTTTAATCGTTTCCTTCAAAATGGAAATGGAGAACAACTATAAAATACATCTATCCTGCCAACTTCGTCAAAAACATTGCTACTCAGTACCGTCTGACCCCATCAGCGCTATCGCCTACCTACAATGCACCTCGCCATCACCTAGGAAGCTTTGCTCAACGCGACCGGGGGGCGAGATATCGCCTCCCGATCTTTTCCCTTGCTGGTGAGCACAAGGTCCGCCCGGTCTATTCTCTCCAGCCTTGCCACCCACCATTGGTTGACCGAATGCCGCTCTTGTAATGCCCTTCCCATACAGCGCATATCTTCATGTTCCTGAACAGCCTTAATAAGATCCCTCTGCCTAACGTCTGTTAGATTTCCTGGTTCTACCTTCTCCCGAGCAGCTTTCAGGCGATCCTCACAAAGGCTAAATCGTGCAGTCCATTCCTTCTGTTCTTCCTCCTCGTCTTCCAGAGCCTCTTTGATAATATCCATGATGGGGCTTCCCTGTTCAACCACTACGTTTCCCCCATACTCCGCTTCTTCAAGCTTGCCAGAATTCGTCAGAATTTGTCTCTGTGGCAATCCCTCCTCCCACTCAGATATTCCTTGGTTTGTGATTCGGTCACGCTCTGCCCGAGCCAGTTCCGCTTGCCTCCGCAATTCTAGCTTCCGGTCTCGAATTTCGGCCTTCTGCTCCCTTTCAGCAAGCTCATGCTCACGCTGTCTAAGCTCCAACTCGAGTTCCCACAGGCCGAGTTGACGTAGAAAGTTTCCTCGACTCAAAAAAAGTCTTGCCTCCAATAACGTCATGTTTGGGGTATCCCGGAGATCCCCATATTGGTCTCTTTCTGGGATTCTTTGTGTCTCTGGATCCATTACGTGGGTGACCTCTCTGAGTTCCACGCCTGCTTTGTCCGTGGTCGCTTCAGGATTACTTAAACCCCGCCTATCTGGTTCCATTCCAGCCGCTAGGATGGGTAAATTGGGGGACCGTGCTAACGTAGGCACGTCCGCTGACGTCGACTCTGGTGTACTGTTTCTTTCGATGAGCATGGTGGTATTTTTTTGTGTTAGTTAGAAGGTGAGGAAATTTAAGAAAACTGACTCTGGTACAGGAAAGGAGATCTAGATAGGTCGAATTGGGTAGATTGAACCAGTTAATATAGCTTTTTCACGGATACACAATTTTCAATAGCTGCCTCGTTTTAACCCATTCTTGACCAAGTCACTATATTGGTCGTAAGCCCCAATTGTTTCACATACTGATACTTGTATGACCACCTAAGCTAACACGTTCATCCGCATTCTTTCTTTCCTGCGACAATGCCCATGCCGTACTTTCCAAACTTGACGTATTCTCTACCCATCGTAATACCCCCCGGCACGAGACGATGGTCAAGACCCGGAGATGGATAGAGCCCAGGCCCTAAGCCAATTCTGGCTTCCTGTCGAGCCAGAGCTTTGCCCCCGGGCTTATATCTATGGGCCAACGATATGTAGCGGCCAAAACGCATCATCAAGAGCGCATTCCAGCCCGCTTGAAAGAACTATTTTTCTTCCTGCCTTTGGTTTTTGTGTCCAAGCTCAAGCGTGCTTCTGCTAGTGCTTAGAGCCCATACATCCCATATAGGCCCCTTCACCAACTCCTTCCATAGCGCTAGGCCCAGTGTAAGTACTCCTACATATGTGGTAGTTTCGACGATAGGTATCACCGGAAGAGGTTAGAAGTTGATTACTGTACCTGAATTGATGCATTCCCCAATGAAGTTCTTTTTATTTCTATTCTAAATACACAGTACATATTCATATGCGACCCCAAGGAGTTGACCATGATGAGGCATCCGGAGGTCCAGGTAGATGCAGGATCTGGGCAAGGTTATCTGCCAGTCCGGGGCCTATATACAAGAGCCCCCTAACGGGGCCGCATACGAGTGGCAACCTTGGCCCACAATGTTGCTTGGCCCACAACCTTTATATACAAGAGCAAAGGGTATGTAGTCTAATTGGCACAAGGGATGTAGGACAGTGTAATTGGAAAAAGAACAAGGCGTCAAAAGTAAGACAACAATGAGAGCATGCGTAAATGTGATGAGATGAGATGAGAACCTAGGCCATGTCTATGGATCCCGTGAGGATCTGTTGGATAGGCAGCTGTGTGGGAAATGCCTCGACGGCATCCCAGCTTTCCTCTTCTTCATCCTCCTCGATCCACCTCAATCCACCTCGGACGGTCAAGGATTTCCAAGTTCAGGATCAGTCCTAGATGGGATGGGATCTCTGGAGTGCGTATTCGGGGTATGTGAAGACAATGTGGAACCATCCTCCATGCGGTGTTGCCAGTGTGTTGCAGGCTTAGTCTCGATCAGACCATCGTAGAAGTGCAGGCTTTGGTTGCTGATTTCTTGATGTAGGCGAGCCCAACCAGACTAGGCGAGCCATGTCTAGGCGGAGAGGTAAAGCGGAGAGGGCTTGTCTGTTCCATTCTGTTCCATTCTGTTCTCCTGATACCGAAACCAGGATCCTCCTTCCTTAACATTCCCTTAGACCACCCTAGGTCGAGGCCAACCAGACTAGGTCGAAGCGTGGGCTCTGGCGATTTTGGTAGGGCGGATTAATAAGCTGCTCTCCTGTCTGCTGTCTCGTTGGCTGGGATGGCAGAAGGGTATTGGCATGAGACTTGGCTGGGATCCCGATATGCGAGCGAATACTAGTCTGGTTGGCACGCGAATCCAAGAGATAACTGTTAGAACCAGACTAGATAACTGTGTATTTCGGCGGTTTTCCTTAGGGATAGCCCGTGTCTAGCTCGGTTATGTGGGAGACATCCACTCAAGATTGTGAAACCATTTGGGTATATACAGTTGTATCAAAGACTTTCTATCAGATTCCCCTGCGTGACGTTGCACAGATCGTGACATCGACCCTGGCAGTCCCAGGGGAAGTTTATATAATCCTCAAGTGCACGTAAATAATGGTTACATTAACACTCATCTAAACTTTACATAGCCCCGCTATACTCAACGTATAGCTTTTCCAAACCCAACCCTTGTCCCCGCTTCTTTGGCTTGAACAACGCGAGGCACACATGAATCCCCGTATTAGCTGTCATCCTCCAGCGTCAGATCGTGTGAGATTACATGCCACAAGAAAACAGCATCGTCCAACGTCTCTTTCAATCCCTCCACCTGCCGGTTATGGATAGTAATATCCCTTTCCAACTCGCTGTCCCACCACCACATCGGCGCCCACCAGGGCCGCTTTCCTCTTCCCATTTCCTTCTCCGTCTCTAACACGGAGATTATATCTGCCGTGTCGTTTTCAATGCCCCTGAACACGT
Source organism: Terfezia claveryi (assembly GCA_015179025.1). Taxonomy (NCBI): domain Eukaryota; kingdom Fungi; phylum Ascomycota; class Pezizomycetes; order Pezizales; family Pezizaceae; genus Terfezia; species Terfezia claveryi. Next base: position 174,178 of record WHUX01000048.1, read on the forward strand.
TGTTTAGGGTATCCAGCTCACCCTCAACGCGCAGCGCCTCTGCCACAAGACCAGAGAGAGTTGGTGGGGCAGTGGACGCGGGGTCTCTGGCACGGGGAAGAAGAGTGATTTTTATGTCCCAGAGTGATTTTGAGGCAACTCTAAGGTCGTCGCGAACTTCTTCAAGGTCGATTCGAAGCTGTCGACGTGTTTCAAGTGCGTTTCCTGACATAGTGAGTTTCGTAGCGAGATGCTGAGGGAGTTGATGATCACTGATGTTCACAGGCTGTAAGCTCCGTTGAAGAAGTTAGATTGACATCGCTATAGAGCTCACTCTGGGGGTGCTAACAGATTGAACTAGGACGTTTTTTCCTCTTTTTGATAGAAGATAACTAAGTATCTAGCTGTAGGCTCATTGCATAGTTAGCATCTCGTTCTGTGAAGCTCATCCAAGGTTTCTCGTGGCTTGAACCTCACCTGTTTCCTACGATACCTGACACGCCCACACCACTTTCTGACTGCTATACAGTCTGTTAATCCGGCAATCTCAAGTGAAACCACCGAAGGTCAGGTCGAAATTGATGTTTCGACGGTTGAGTTTTGAATTTGTGGTGTTTCGACAGTTGATGTTCGGATGCGGGGTGTAGAAGAGTCTGAGATGGGAACCAGACTATGAGAGTGGGGTTGTAGAAGAGTCGGGATGAGAACATGTTGGAGGCTGGGGCCGTAGCGGTATAACCAACTGATAGTCTGCTTGGCACAAGCCTCTCGTTTGGCACGGCCTCGTTAACCCATGGCCACTGCTTTGTCGTCTGTCTGTCTGTCGTGGCCAGTTACTTATTCTTTTCACGGAAAATGGTGGAAATAGGTGTTTCAAATAAATAGAACTGTTATAATTTCTGTAATACTGTCAAATGAAAAGCCTTAAGAGTTTGGAGGCACGGCGTCGTTAACCCATGGCCACTGCTTTGTCGTCTGTCTGTCGTGGCCGGTTACATTATTCACGGAATATGGTGGAAATAGGTGTTTGAAAAATAAATAGAACTGTTGTAATCTGTGCAGGACTGTCAAATGAAGAGCCCTAGGAGTCAATCAAACGTGACTGTGTATTTCTGCCGAGTGAATGCTTTGACGGCCTACAAATTTGCCTTAACGACAATTGATGCTAGTTCTCTCGGGTATCCCTTGCCCGTACCAGGCTCTGGTAACTCGATACGACATACTCGATGGCAGAATGCCATCTTCTTATGTAACACTTTCCAATATCGTAGACTCGCTAATATCCTAAGTTTACTCTGGAGGTTGTATTCCCATTTCCCATACCTATTCTAGCAAGTTTATATACCTCACACAAAGCAGCCCCACTTGATTCATGAGCAGCGAGTGTACAGGGCCACCTCAGACTCCTCTTGGGCTGAAACGTCAAAACGTCCATAAGCTTACAAGGAGGAGCTCAGTCGAGGTCTCTTTCCCTCAGGAGCCAGGGCCACAGCAACTTCTCCCCCATCAACCATGTCCCCAATACCCCGTTTGCCGCCCCCGCATGATTCTTCCCCAACGTTGGCCTCTCCGTCACCTTGACCTCCCTTGGAAGCAATATCCAGAGTATCTCTCGCGAATCTAGCTTCCCAGTTCTGCTCTCTGTTGATTAGGTTGGCCTCCTTGGTTTCCAACACCCGAGAATGCCACCACAACTTGCGCTCCCAGTGACACTTGTAGCGCTCGAACCTGTTTTCTTGTGCCCTCAGCTTCTGTTCCTGTGTTTCGAGACTATTTTCCCATCTCTTATTCCTGTTCAGGAATTCGTTTGCCCGGTTGTTGAATTCCACTTCCAATCGGTTCCTTCCCCTGACTTCCCTTTCCCATTTGGCGATTGCGTTTTCTCGTTCTTCCAAGCACCGCTCTTTTTCCTCCAAGCTTCTAGCTCGCTCTCGTTCCCGAAAGCCCCGCTCTCTGACCTTTTGCTCCAACGTCAAAATATAATCCTCCATACTCTTCATTAAACGCAGGTTACCGCCGACAGTGCTTCTCCCCTCCTGAGTCACTCCAACAGGAACTTTATTCATTCCCTTCGCATCTCCCGCCTCCTCTTTGATCGTAAGCCGTTCAATGGTCTCCGTAGAGTCATCCATTCGTTCTAGTCTTGTCCGGAAGTACCAGAAGTTAAGCAGTACCTCCAATTGAGAACCTGTGGAGTTTCTGACAACATTAGCCATCAGCATCCTGACAATCTATGTGTAGAGAGAGGCCAAGATACTGCAGCTGGTTACCACCTACCAAAAGCTAGTACAGACTGACGCACTTCTGCGATGTTCACAGGACTATTATTCACGGAGCCAATTTCCCGCCGAGTGTGGTTTGGAGCTTGGTGGGGGTCCTCTTCCTTAGTATATTTAAGTCTGGTTGTGTACAGGAATGCCAACAGAGCTAGGAAAATTTGTAGCTTATAGAGATGCTTATTAACCTCGTCGCTCTAGTGCCAAAACCCTTGTAGACCCTAGTGCGGCATCAGATGTAGCAAATTAATCTCAATAGATCTAGCCCTAGCAAATAGGTTCGCTTGCACTGACAAGCACGAGCGCTGTATGTAACTATGTGCAACCATCATCTATGTTCGAAATTAAATCCACCCTAGGTTCATAACAACTCCGAGGTAAACGTTGGACATTAGAGAACCACGTGCACCTGGGAAACGTTCCTTTCTAGTGACCGGTGAAGGTCGAATGTAGTCCGTAGGGATTGATTGCTATCATTTTTACAGTCCTTGACCTGGGTTCCTTTGCATTGAGTATTATATACGTTACTGGAACATAATTGTCTAATTATAGTGGGAATGCTTGCGATCCAACAGTACATTGTTCCTATGTGTTGCTGCCTCGTGCACATGTTTACTATTTACATATAATGTAGTTTGACTCAATACAGAACCACGGAATTACAAACCAGAGAAACCAAGTTCCATGGACTTGACCCAATACAGAACCATGGAATTACAACCAGAGAAATCAAGTCCCATGCATGGGGACTTGAGTCAATCCATACACCACGCTAATTTAGTCTACAACGCCAGTCAGGTACCAGCTAGCTCAGCCGCGGGCTATTCTGAGATTCTGTGGTCTTATGAGTTCCATGTACAGAATAACAATTGCACAGACAAATACGGATTCCAGGCACACAAGAATATAATGTAGAATAAACATAATAAGCGTGACCAAACCCCCGATCCAAGTGTAGCCAGGGGCCGCCTACGAAGCTTTGATGTGATTCCGGAAATTACAGTATACATGTGGGTTAGTGAAAAAGCCCTTCGTCGGGTTCGCATGTTCAAGTGCACTAAGTGTTTTAATATGTTATCTAGAATTATTGGACGTTGTGAAGCCCACTTTGCGTTTGGAGCAACTATGCTGGAGACAGATGAAAGGTATTGCGTGTTTCATTTCATTCATTGAATGAGAACTGAACAAAAAAGGAGAGATGGGGATAAAGGGCGACGGAATAAAGGGCGAGAAGGTCATTATGGGGGCCTTTCCAAAGAGTATCTAAGAAGCGGTAGGTTACGAGAAGGGTAGAAAAGGAGGCTGGGGGATGGGGATTGGGGATTGGGGATTGGGGATTGGGGATTGGGGATTGGGGATTGGGGATTGGGGATTGGGGATTGGGGATTGGGGATTGGGGATTGGGGATTGGGGATTGGGGATTGGGGATTGGGGATTGGGGATTGGGGATTGGGGATTGGGGATTGGGGATTGGGGATTGGGGATTGGGGATTGGGGATTGGGGATTGGGGATTGGGGATTGGGGATTGGGGATTGGGGATTGGGGATTGGGGATTGGGGATTGGGGATTGGGGATTGGGGATTGGGGATTGTGTTGGGGTGTTGAGATATGTATGCAGAGAATTAGAGAGGTTAGGCTATTCTGCACACTTGGACGGCCGGATCAACGCTGCACCTGTGCAGCGCCAGGGCTTACCATAACGATGACAGAAAAATAATTATATGACGTGCATGTTTCGAGGACCGGATCGACGTTGCACCTGTGAGCCAGGACTTACACAACCTGACTAACGATGTGCATACTTTCGATGAACGGATCAACGCTGCAGCTGTACAATGACGACAGAAAAATAATTAGACGATGTGCACACGTCGATGGCGTTAATGCTGCATACCAGTACAGTGGTGCACATACCTCCTGCTTTTGGTCCACCCAACTTGATGGGAATTGTACAATTTTCTGGGATAAGCTAATCCCTACTCTCCCAACCACTGGGTCTGAAGGGTTTTAAAGGTAAGTGGAGTGTCGTGTGAACTCCCCCGTTTTACTTCCTACAGTGCCTGCACCCGAGACACCACAAGCAATAGGGTGGGGTTTATTATCACTAGCTTTAGCTATCAGACCGTGAGAAAGTGGATAGTCAAGAAAGGGGATAGGCGTCCCTGACATATTGATTTTTGGTTCCTTTTGTAATATAATTATGTTAGCCATGAGCATGTATCGATCAACCCCAAAAGCAACATCCGGCCTGTTAATATTTGTCTTGCTTTCTGTATTATTATCATGGGAATGCTAGCCCCTACATCCATCCGAATGAAGACCCGCGTCAATACTTGAGCAGAGCGGAATGCATTCTTGGTTTGGGAGGCATCTCTCATCGCCAAAAAGGAAGCTTATACACAGACCACGGGATGTAGACCCTGCTTGGTACAAAATGAAGCACTTCCCATCAATTGCAGATTCACGGCGTCCCAACTGATTCTTTCGAATTACTCCATATCCACACGAAGTATAAAATCAACATTGACCTCCCCATTCGACTCAAAATCCGTTTATTTTTGCCGACGCACATTCATCCTCCAGACCAGACCAACCTACCAAGAGTCGTATTAGAGTCCCTGGCATATATTCAAACCAAATTAAAGATATGAACACAGCCTCAAAATAAAGGTATCACTCCTTACAAACAATTCAGATCATGAAGGATAGAGAAATAACCATACAATTGCACAAACACAACCAGTTCCCCCAGCTGCATCACAAACCAATACTTCCAGCAATTGCCATAACCCACCCCTCCTTTAACAAAGCTCTGACTCTCCAAAGAACCATGGCTGAAGCTCTCCCTTGCAATGAAAAGATATGTCCACAAATCTCCCAAGGGTGGTGGATCATCCTATAGCATCATGCAGCAGTATTCCCATCTGTTGAAGCTTCTAAAAGTGGTAATCTTGAATCCACATGAGCCTCCAGAATCCAAACAATGCACCTGGACCAAAGGATTCACATCTGATAAACATGTTGACCTGATACTATATCTCCATCCCCGACACCTCTCCCATCATATCCAATAACTCACTAGATATGTTACACTCTCATTTTTTTACCTCGTTTCATTGAGTTTATTCTCGTCAAACACTCTCCCTGGTCAATCCTTTTTATTTCTTCTCATGTTTCTTACTGTCCATTCCTCACAATATCCATATCAAGCTACATCTATCTCGTAGTTGCAGGCCGAAAATCAATCACTCTATCACCGACGTTACATATGCGATCGACAGCTGTTCAAGTTGTTAGGGACTATGACCATGTAATATACGCAATCTCGTGAACTCCTCTACAAAAGTATCAACTGATACGAAAAATAATTGCGAGAATGGCTTGAGTTGAAAGTACATCACATTAATGATGTCATACATTCCGCGCATCGTCAGCGCGGAATGCGTTCTGGCACCGAAGACTAGCGGCTTGCCTAAAAATACATAATAGTTAACTGGGGGAGGCCGGGCTTCCCCTGGTATGTCTTTACCAAATGTAGTATCTTCAAACTAAAATTGAAAATTGCAGCTCGACTAGATGATATTCGAAAAGCAAATATAAAATCAAAGCAAGATATTTCATATTTTCCAGCAGTCTAATAACTGGTAATCATCATATGGCTATGACCATCTTCATGTCTCCGCGGCCAGCCGCACCCCTATGCATAAAAAAGAAGTCAGCAACATCCACGAACATGAATGGTACAAACATTGAAGTTTCAGCAGCCACCTCCTCAAAATCAGGCACATCGTCTTCATCGGGCCTTCATCAGGTGCATCCAGGCGCATACATGTCAACTTCCGGATTTCTTATAGATAGACTAGCCTCCCTGATACCGTAACCAATATCTCATGCCCAGACTCGTTGAGCAATAGCGCATCAATCCAAAAGGGGTAGCTACTACCCGCTCCGGTAATTCCAAGTGAACTAACACCAGCACATTTTAGTGCACTTTAGATTTCTGAGCGACAAGGGGAATCAAAAATTTTATTCAGTGCTTATTCTTCCTCTAGTGACAACACTAGTGGATGATTAGGTTAGTGGATGCTTAGTCATGATGGATAAGGATAAACGGGGACACTGAGCCCATAACTTTGTTTCCCAATAACCCATTAACTGGCGAAAGTGGACAGATTTGGGGAACGCAATCCCTGTATTCTCGGGAGGCAAAACGCACACAGTCACCCACGTTAAGTTCTCTGAGATCAAGAATTGCTGCTATATTGGTTAGAAGGACTCAGCTCTAGGTGCATGCTGTTGGTTAGCACTTGGGTTTGAACCAGCACTGCATCCGGCTTAAATGTTCTGATCTTCTATGAGTAAATTTTATGAGCATCACGAATAAGACCCAAAGTGCTTTGCTAGGGTTGACGGGGATGTCCAAATATTACACTACTGATCCTCTCTAGGAGTCTCAAGATATCGGTAACATGCACAACTACAGTTGCAGTAAAGCTCAGTACAACATTTGATACAAAAGAGGTAAAAGCGAGTAATCTAAAGCAATATTAGTCATACTTTAGTCGAATTCATATAGATGAGAAGGACCTCCAGCAAGGAATTGCAGCCGATGCAACAGTGATTTGTTGACGTTTACATTATGGTGTGACTAGCAAAATAGCTATTGATGCCAACCCTAAGTTGTAAAACTATAACTGGTGATTGATATGTACTACTACCACTTGTTACATATGAAATGTGTATCACATTACATGAGGTAGCACTATCCATCACCGGCCGATCAAGTATTTTTTTTTTTTTTTGAGTTTCGCAATGTGTTTGAAAGTAATCATCATATGAAACGCTTAAATAGATGTTAGTCTTGCTAAATGGTGTTATAAAGTACGTATAGCTTTGGGAAAGGGGCTAGTATAATATAGAATATACTTTCTTAGATGAGGAGATTTTATTGTGAGATAGGTGAATAGGAATGTCCAAAGGCTTTCATTAGCTGAAATTATTTCTTCTACTTTATCTGAGCAAACTTGAGATAGAATATGTTTGTGGAGGCAGAGATCTCGAGAGTAGGTTATGAGAGGGGGAAAATGGGATATATCTTAGGGTCTACCATAATGAGACCCTCCTACACACCTTACCCAAGATATATAACTAAACCTCCCAATAAACTCCTCATCCGAGAAGTATTTTTATATCAACCAGCCCACATCCCTTCCCTTACTATACACACTTTGCGACACCATTTAGTAAGTCTTAAGTCTTCTCCTATAGTAATTTCTTTCAAACCCATCGCTAAACTCTAAAAAATACTCGATGCACTTGCCAATGTTGGATAGTATCAGCATCTTTATCCACAGGATTGTAAGGTTTTGAAATTTACAATACAGAAAAACAGCCTAGAAAGATTCAAATGGATTATGGATTAGATTTAGCATTTTAAGATTGTTACTATTGCTCGCCTGAAAAAACCCTCCCAATATCAATTTCTTATTGACGGATTCGAGGTACGTAAACTAATTGATTTCATTAGATATTGTGAGGACGAAAGAATTTAGGCTAATTTACTATATCCATATTCAATATATTTACTCCAACCTCTTGTTGTTGGCTTGTTTAGTCCCCGACTAAAGTATTATAGAAAGCAAGTTGGTCGGCTTAAGTACTTGCTATGATGCAATTGCAATTAACAAGGCAATCTTCTTCCTGTGGGCCTATACGACATCGGATATCTTGAGTGCCTAGCGTGGTGTTGGAATTATTCCTAGGAATTCCAGAACTGAACTTAGCGGGCTTCCTACTTAGAAAGATCCCAACCAAACTCGCATAGAAATACGGACTGGAATTCCCATGCCCAATTGCATCGAGTTCGACAAGCAAAACCTAAGCCATAAAATGCATAAAACAAATGCAAAGGATACTGATCTAGAAGGTATTATTGTCAATCCAGCAGCAAATAAAGACCTTCAGATGGAGAGGGATATTCCAGCATAGTTGAAAGAAGCATAGCGCCTAACAGCACCAATTAATAAGCCTGAGCTTCAAACCAATCAGGCATAGGCATTGTTGGTGCTAAACAAGGAAAAGATGTTGCTGGTGGTCGGGTTTTGAACGTGATCTCCGTGACCTTACATTTGGCCATGATGCATTGCCGAAGTAGGCGTAAAGCGGTTTGCATAAGGAACTAGTGATAATTCTACACAATATGCAATAGATTTAAATGATTGTTTTTAGATTCATTACGTGACCGATACGTCCAACGGAATTTTCGCTGAATGGAGTACTATTTTAAAGAGTAATTGACAATAGAAGGTGTACTGGGTCTTCTTATACATACATATAGTATGTATCTAGGAGTAAATCGAAGCAGATAGTCACTATAGACCTTCTGTTGCTTAGGGCCAAGCCACAGGAATTCCGCGTGCCTCTCAGATCTGTACGTTGTGCAGGTCTTCTCCCAGGAGTTAACGGAGGTGCTGGTGAGTGGTGATGACACGCTAAGTAGTGTGTAAGATGAAGTAATGATAAGCTCATGCTAACTGGAATTAGAAATAGGTACAGTATGTTGTTACATTGTACCTGAGATGGATGTTCATGGTATCTGCGGTGCTAATAGAGACAATGGAGAGTACCTGCTAGGGGCTGCTAGACAGGCGATCCACCATCTCCTCCATGGATAGTTTTCCGAGGATTGAATTCTATTATTCGGCATGTGATTTCACATTCAGGCGCAAACAAAGATGCCAATTACGTTCCGGGTAATGAAGCGGACTATGGATATTCGTTTGAGGTTACGCAAGGGTTAGCGATCATGGTAAAGGAAGCAATTGGAAAAATGGGTTTGTGAGAAAAAGCTGTTGATCTAGGCACATGGTTATTTGGTCCTTGAGCGCCAGGCTGCACTTATCAATGGCTCCGGGTGTTACTGGCTGATATAGTGGAGGAGACTCGGTCGAGGGTTGAGGAAGCTGGTGAGCCAAGGGCAGAGGAGCAGAGTGAGGATAAGGCACCGAAGGAGAAAAAGCAAAAGAAGAAGAAGAAGAAGAAAACAGCAAGAAGGCAATGAAGTGATGCTATTGGATGTTGTTCAGCAGTCGAGGGGAATTATTATCATAATTTTTTTTTTAATTCTCAGTTCATAACGTTGATTCCCATTACGTGAAAGTCGGCAATATGAAAGGGGACCACATAAGTATCACAGAATGTTTGGCATGTGCATCTGGGTAATAAGTGATTGTGAATCCATTAGGAAATGCAGTGGATAGTGGAATCCAGCCACTCGATATAATTCGCCAACTCAGTGCATAGCCCTGCTGATAAACGGTGAAATTTACCGTATTAAGCCAGTAGACGCAAGGTGTTTCATATGTTCACCAATACCTGAATGGATTTTCCGGTGTACTTGGGAAAGTGTGCCCTGAAGCGCTGCTTGGACCGTGATCGGTATTGACAACGTAGTCAAGATGACTAACCTTGCTACTTCCGCCATCGGTCATCCGCAATATTCAAAACCTTAGTTTTCTTCCAGCACTCGTTAACCACTGAAAGTATAAAATGAGACGTCTCTCCCTCAGATGTAAACTTCATGACCAGCTGGTTTGTTTGTTCCCATATACTCAACTGATACTCCATAGAACAAACACCTTACATTTTGGTTTCAATCAGAATATTTCTCCTTTGCCGAAGCCTAAAATATACTGTACTTCAGCCAGACCTCCAAGCATCCACGCATATACGACAACTGATCCAACTCAGTTATGAACTCTCAATCTCAGAGTCAAAGTATTACACCCACCCACAGATTATGAAGTAGAGAGAGAATCTAATCATTAAATAATAGAAACACAAACACAGAATCCACCTCCTCCTTCAACAAAGCCCCGACTCTCCAAAGAACAACGGCCGCTCTCACTGGCAATGACAAGATACCTCCACGAATCTCCCAAGGATGGTGGGTCAACCTATAGTATCATGCAGCAGTACCTCCATATCCTCCAGCCGATGGAAGCTTCTACGAGTAATAATTCCAATTAAGCCTCCTGACGTTTAAGAACTCTTCTAAGCAGAGGGCTCAGAGAATTCACACGTCAGTTTCAATTAATTGACGGTCTATTTCCTTGTCTTCGAAAACACAGAAATCCATCACGATGGCATGTATTTTTATCCAACATTCAGTCTGGTCATTACCTTTATGCCTATATATATTTAAATTCCCATATCTTGATACAACTTTTCCCTAACTGTAACGAAGGCGCTAATTCCTTGTGTATGTCCATTTCGACATCATCATCCTTTCCTAATTTGAAAAAGAAAGTGCAAATTAACCAAATAATTCTGTAACGAGGGCCTACAACCTCTATCCAATATACCATATTATTTCCAAGACAGACAAAGTAGAAACAAACAAAAGAGGTTCTCGTGAGAAGCTTGTTGAAATGACCTTATTTTTATCTTTCGCACTACTCGACTCACTTTCGAGAAAAGATACCAGATTCAGCACTACATAGCTTTTTAATATGCCACTATATAACGTTAGATCGATGCCCCCCGAGTGTATCATCTTCAATATCTATTTATTTGGAAACGCCCAAGTTAGGTATGAGTACATTGGATAGTTAATCATGATGAACATGATAGCGACTTGTACCATCAGGCAACTACGGGAAATCTTCCTAAGATTTTTCTCGTGTGACGGTCAAGGAACACATACATGCTCAGGTCTTCATGTCGGTACTTTGCAGGATGCCAGCGCCACACATGCAGCATCCATATGTAGTACATGCGCATCCCACATGCGCAGGACACTAATGCGCTCTCACCGTTTTTTTTGTTTTTTTTAAAGATACCCATCATATCTACAGTTGGTTCACTTGCAAGCATCTATCACCATAACTTTTGATTATCTAGATTTCTATATTTCACCAAGAAATCAGGATGTGAGACACATCTATGGTGGCCAAACCCAGGTGACTATCTAGTTTCTATTATTGTTGTAGTGTAATGAATCACCAATCAACATGTTAACCTTGAACTTAGGTATATACAGATCCCAATACAGTCTCGCATGGCAAATTTATCATTTACCTTAATAGCCTTGCTCATGCTAGTATGTTGTACACTATGATATCAAGATGGAGTTTTGGATAGCTGTCTTATAAACCCCTAAAGGGCTTGATAATGTGTAGTTGTGGTGATTTTTTCCGTAAGAGGCTGTTTTGGTATAAACACAGCCTTTGCCGAGCCTTAAGAAGCACAGAACTAAAATCAATTCCTAATATATACTAGTACTGGTACTTTGTTACGCAATTTGCCCCGCTGTGGCCGCGGTTTTCGGTGATTATAACCGTCTGTGGTATCCCCCCACAACCAATTAGTGCATCGTAAAGCTTTTCTAGGAGTATCAACTGAGGTAATTCTCTTTGGGTCCATGCTTGATGAATATGAGGAGTGAGATGAGTCCCACCTTTGCTGTTTCTTTGCCTCGCTCCACACTACTTACCATTTGCCGAAGCTCGACAGTATAGGTAGTCAACGTGTCACGCACTGAAGTGACTATGTATGTCACCTCCTGTGTGTATTATATTACGTACCTACCAGCAATCAACCATAAGTTTCAAGCGTAGCATGTTTTTGAGGGGTGCAATACATTCCGCGCAGCGCGGACTGACAGCGCGGAATCTAAAGTTTACCATCACAACAAACAATCGGTGAAACAGAACAGTGACTGGAAAATGTTTCTCGCCAATGCAGGCAGATCCAGATCCATAATTTCGCCACCTACAGAAGACTAGGGTCTCAAAGTTGGTGAATATGTACTTGCAGGTGCAGAATCGCTGGGGATGGTTCAGAAGTGTAATTGTATCATAGATAGTCCTTTATTGGATCCTTCCAGTTCATCTTGCAAATCCCTAGCTATAGAGAAAAACCAGAAAATACGAACCGGAATTTTCCAAGTTTCCCCGGGGCACCTACATGCCGCAGGTGAATCTCTGCTTTATGCAAAGTGAAGAGTTTTCCCCGTCAATTGCAGTTGCAGAGTTTTCCCCGTCAATTGCAGTTGCAGAGTTCACGCTGCCCCAGCCGATTCCCCTGAATTCGTCTCACATCCACTCGACCTTAGTCCCTCTTATGAAATCAACGCTGACGTCGTACCTCTCAATAGCTTTCAAGGTTTGCCGACTCAGATTTCTCCTAACTACCCACCAAGAGTCGTATTTGATTCAGAGATGAATGATTAAATTTGATTATGATCGAACTAAAAGGACTGCATAGTATTTGGATATATATCATGAAGCATAGGTATCTAACTATCTAATATAACAATAAACACACAACCCGTCAAACCAACCAACACTTCTGGAAATTGCGATACTCCCCCCCCCTCCTCAATTAAACCCTCTGGGGTTCCAAGCAACCACAACTAAAGTTCCCACTAGCAATGGAAACATACCTCCCTGATCTCTCAAGGATGGTGGGCCAACCTAGCGTATCATACTGCAATACCTCCATTTCCCCCAATCTCTGCCAGAGGCAATCACACATAACCTCCAGTGAATCATCATGCCTTATGCACAATGATTCACATCTCACTGTGTATGCACGATAATTCACATCTCACCAACATTGTCTTTGTTGACCTGATGCTACGTCTCCATTCTCACAACCCTCTCCCATTTGCTGCCACATCTCCCTCGATAACCATGGCTCTATCATGCCCCCTATGTATTCTCCGTAAAGTAGCCATTAATCATAGTAAAAGCTTGCTTCATTGACTTTGACTTCCACCAATTACACTCTCTCTATTCTAGTTTTTCCCCCTTCCCAATTTTTTCCGCCGTTCCTTTAATTGCTTCTGCTCCCTATAATATGTTGTATCTTTCTCGTACTCCAATCCTAGCGTGTCCTTTGCAATATTTCTCTATACAGAATTTCCCTTTACTCAAGTATTTAAATATGTTCGCAATCGTTATAGCTAGCCTCGGCCTGAGGCTTTTGGCAAATCATTTTCTATGTGCAGGATTCACATCCTTCCCCTTCCTTTACCCTCTTGTCGCCGTACCAATCTGCTTGCAGTTTTCCTCACGTGCTCGTCATGCCCTCCTCGCAAATACTACCGATCGAGTATAAACGTCAGGCCTGGCAATTTGAAAGGCCTAACGTGTTTCGGTCTCGTCTGGTCGTACGGCGTACCACCACTTTTTAATAGAAAACAGGCTGCCTGCGCTCTGCTATGAACGATCATGCTCTCCTTTCAAGATTGCCATTTATTTCCATTCCTTTGTCCTCGACCCTGACCATATGTGAATTCTTAAATACCTTTTTAAACATATGTGTGAGCGACCTAATTTACTTGAGCTCATAATACCAACACTCGCACACTTGTGCTCATGGGTAGCGACCTCATGTATATATTTCTGCAGTATCTGCGGTATCTGCCTTACTTTATTCTTAAGCAATTCTATAAAGCAATTCAATACGTACATCGTCACAGGTTCAACGCAACATACTCCAACACACAGCCGCACCGCGACATTTTCTACCGCTCTCACCGTAATCTCAGTTGCAGAATTTAATGGCGGTATTTAGATCACTTTCATTCACCCCCTAGGTTCCGCTCCATCTCAAAGCGCAATTGACACATTTTCTTGTACTGCTCGTTCAAGATTTGCATACAATAAGTAGCAAATCTCGGTTGACCTTTTGAAAGTAATGCCTAACAACCAATTCAAGTAGATGGTATGTAACTAACAAGGACTACCTTAAAGCATACCTCGGAGATCCAAATTTAAAGCCCCAACAGGTGACTTGCAAGCTATTATGTTACGATGGAAAGTAGAAAATGAATATGATCTATGCAATAATACACTATATTTTATTGTTGGCAGAAATAATAATGAGAAATGAGTAGTTTTGAAGCATTATGTCTTTGATCTTATTGCACATGTTTATCATACTTTACTACATGCAGAAAAGGAACAAGACTTATGGTTCTATTAACGAGAGGTATTATGGAATACTGGAAGTGAAGTATGAAGTTTGATTGAACAAGTGGAGGTTTGAGAAAGCGGAGGTTTGAGCTTTTGTATTGTATAAATAATAGACTCGATTTCCATGCACTTTGCCTTCATACATTACCCAGAGTACACATATACGCCATTCCAGAATGGACTGAATATTCAGCAACAGACCAGAACATCTATACAAATCTCTACCTCTTTTGTTCCTTGTTCATTGTGTGAAGTCTCCTTAACTGAACCTATTTGATTCACGCTGCCACAAAACCGTTCAACATGCCTGTCCATTTACGTTTATTGATATCCTTTAGTGGTCATACCACCTTTATAACACCTCCAGTGTTTTCCATGCTGGTTCATATGCTACAGGGAAATACATTATTCTAGTCTAGCCTACATATAGATACATATCCCACGCCTCAGAAGTTGCATTCTAAGCCCGCCATAGTGGTACTAAGAATCTAGAATGATATTCACGTGACCTCAGCGATCGGCGAAGCCTGTTGAAAATCTACAGGGACAATGAGTGCAGCGGAAGATTGTATTGCTTGTCTCTATTGTATGATTATAATCGATATAGACAGGAGTTTTGAGTGGTTTAAATAAAACCACTGAGCAAGAGACTGTGACAGCAATAGTATAGTAGACAGCAGACAGCGATAGCAGACAATAGCGACAGCAGACAGTAGTGACGGCAGACAAAGAATAGCTGTGAACAAAGAAGGCGTGCAGAACAAAGTAAGGTATGCAGAACAAAGGATAATAAAGAACGAAGCATTGAACAATCAAGTTGATCTTCCGTGATCGGCATTAGCAATATTCGTAAGCATATTCCAACAAAGCCACATCTCAATAGTTATATTGTCGCTTTATTACTCGACTTAAGGGCAATTACCAGAGTGGATACAATATATTGGCATAGGGCAATATAGAATGATTATAGATGACTCGTTACAAGCATATCCTGCGGACTGGGGAAATATGCTTATAACCAATATATGCTTATATCAAGAGAAAACTAAAACAATGGAATAAAGCTAGTGTGGAGGTAGGAAAGACGCAGAATGAAAACATGAACAGATAGAAGAGGGAAAGCAGATACAGTACAAACAAGAGGGTGTCAGCAGGAGGAGGAGAAGGTTTTAGAAGGACTCAAAAAGTCAGTGATCCTGCGCCGAACATGCTAATGCCTCTAGAAGCTCGATACCTCTTTTCTCACGAGTGATTTGCGACGTTTGAGTTCTTTATCTGGATCCTCTGATTCAAACCAGCCCTTAATATTTGGCCACGTAGTACCTAGATTGCATAGTTCTGATACTTGTCGCTCATGCTCAGACCATGTTTGACACTGCAGAGGACAGTAACCCCAGAGGATGTGGAGAGCTTTGAGAAGAAGCCGTTAGAGATGCTCTTCGATATTCTATAGGTAGCGTATAAAATTGTTCAGCGTTGGAGTATAAAGTGATAGGTTACATGGTGACTAAGCCAAAATTTTCTAGTCACGAAATTCTGCTTATTTACTATATGGGACCAGTGGAGGTATACTTGTTACCAATATATGCTTATGTCAGGTATGATTGTAACAAGAGACATCTGTAGTACAGGCTGTTCTGTGCCAGTCTGTATAGGAAGTATCTAAGCCAAAAAGTGAAGTCCCTAGGTCACTACTTCGCCTGTAGAAGGTCTAGAAGGTCTGGTGCATGACCTTGTTATTCGTCATGACTGTGAACAAGAGAAGAGAAGAAAAGGTGGATCCGAAGGTTTTAACCTTACGGATCCACTAGGTCAACTATCTGATGACCAGATCGAGTAAGTTGGTAGTGTTGTCACATGTCCTTTCACCTCCCCCCAACACTACAAATATGGAAAGTATATCACAAAGCAGATTATCCTATAATAATAACAGGAAAAAAATGAATTAAAGCAAAAAAAAAGAGAGCAAAAAATTAGGCTAATCAAGAACTCGACTATCCCCACAAGCACTCATATACATATTTTTTTGATTTGCGGATCTGTGCATTGACTTTGTGAGAAGTTCAAAATTTAAAAGTCTTGAAGTTAGCAAAAATGATTAGCATAAAGTCTTGGAAGTCAGGCATAATAGAAGGGTCTTTGCAGAAGTCAGGTATAATAGAAGTTTTTTTTTTTTTTTTTTTTCCAGAAGTCTTTGAGAAGTCAGGTATATAATAGAGGTATATAATAAAAGTCAGACAACGGAAATACCGTATCGAAGAGTAAATTCGATCCGCCAGTTTTGAGTGTTGCCAGAGCGTTAAGGACACAGAACGTGGTTGGAGTAGTAAGTGCGTTGACACTTCCACAGCGGCAAGTAGGTATAGAACAGTAGAACAGTAACGATGTGGTGGTATTTGACATAGCTGTACCGTGCGTCGATCCGGAAGTCAATTGTCTCGGAGCTGCTTGATACCTTGTAGGTTGACACCTGTTGTTGGGCATTCTGGACTTGTGTACTAATCAGTATATTATCTAAATAATCACTTTCTGCTCTGCTGCAAACGGTTGTTGAGAAATTAGGTCTATGGTCAGCAGGCCACTTCTTGCAGCACGTAGAGAGTATTTTCCACGCGTGAATACCGGTACCTGTTCTCGCATTAGCGCATAGACGAGCTTGATCTCGTTCACAAGATAATGAATCAGGGAACGAGCATGATGCTGTTGTTTGTTCCATGCAGCCCTTTCTTCAACATGCATCATAGCTGGAATATCCTCGTGCATGACATCCAAGGTCTTTTAAAATCAGCAACGAACGCATGTCATCAGCCCAGTCTTGATAGTTGGTGTCATTGGGCCCGATGATCTTCGTCACATCTACTCCATTGGAGTTCGGCATTTTTCAAGTAGAGGGAATAGCAAATCTGCAAAAAGGTCAAGTTTAATGCTAGGTACTGTAGATAAGGGAGAAGAGATAGACGTAGACGATCAGAGGCCAGCACAAGAAGATTTTAAGGAGAGAGAGTAGCGAAAAAGAACATGAGAAGAGAAGAAAAGGTGGATTTCCGATAATCTGGCTTGCACTAGCTCCACCCGGATTTCTGGGTGGCTCCTCATGGCCCCCCTGATGGGGCCGTATAGGAGTAACAAGTATTTAAAAAAAAATTAAAAAAATATTAAAAAAGCCTTGCACTAGCTTTCGGTAGACTGAGGCTTTAGCCTTACGGATCCACTACTATCGTCTAAACTATCTAATGCTCAAAAAGGTGGTGTTGTCACATGTCCTTTCAGCCTGCAGCTGTTAGGTGACAAAGTTTTGGAGGATTGCCAAGTGCTGGAGCGTGCGCCAGTCTGGTCCGTGCCGAGGCAACCCAGAGGTAATCGTGTGCCAACCAGACAGTATCGTATATAATAAAGAGACTGGACATAGTCTGGGCTGGCATAAGGACATGGACCTAACTCCTAACTGCTTAGCAACCCGTCTTGAACCGTACATAGTCTCGTGCACTTGAACCCTCATTCTCTCGAGTTTGCCGTTGCATACTTAAGATAAGGCTCTCAAGCCGAATTCTCTTGTGTAAGACTTCCGTTTTTTCTCTGCTTGCTTGACTTGACGTTAAGGATGTTGACCTGCGATGTCGTAGAGCGGGCGCACTCGTACCACACCGGTAGTTCATTCCGAATTAGCTATTACGTACTGACAGTTTCAGACCGTGATCTGTCTTGTTCTCCCTAACCTGCCTTGTTTTGTGTCGTTTGGTCGACGTCGGAGACAGGTACTGCATCAGCTGCAGCGGCAGTTTTGCGACAAGGGCCTTATTTCTGCAAAGGAATGTCTCGAGCTGTAGAAGTTCACAGACAGCTTGTGTAACATGCATCCTCGACCACGATGCAGTGTATGTGTGCGACCGAGCAAATCGGAAGAGCCCTTGTCATTTGTACTAGGTACCTAGCAACTCTGGGCAAATTGATAGGTACTGTAGGTAATTAGTCAACTTGCGGATTTTGATTATGCAGCAGTGAGGTTTCAAATCCAGTACCGGGGATCCAAGCAGCAGGGCTCGAATGTGCACCATATGTAAGTAGTTCTCGAGCAGGGTTGCAGTCACAAAAGGTAGTAGCGGGGCTTTCAGCAGCGCCCTGACTAACAGCGGGGTCTGCTAGTCTGGTTGGCACAAGCCCCTCGGTAGAGGGGGGTCTGTAATACTCGCAGCTTCGGCAGCAGCATCCACCCGGTATCAGCACATATGCTAGCATATATATTTGCATACATAGACACATACCTTCTCCTACAGAAGTTGGATATGTGCAAGACGTTGTTTTTAAGCTCTATTGCTTCCACGACATACCTTCTGTACCTGCCCGGACTACCCGGATTACGTTTTCGATGTAAATATATTCTACCGGTCCAGCCTACTTGCCTACGACGTGACTTTATCATAAATAGAATCTTATTAGACGAAAGATGCGAGATTTCCGGACGTGTCAATGGTGTGTAGTGCCAGCCAGACTAACATATATACCTATATGAGCTGCTATGAATTCATATATGAATGACCTATTACGTTAACAAACCCCATTGTTCTTTGCTAACTACGCGGCAGTGTCTTAAAAGCCTGCTACGAAGACGCCAAGATTAGCTAGAAAACTTGCGGTGCCGGCGACTTAGTCTGGTTGCACAGCCCTCCTCCTGTGATTCAGACTGACATCTGAATTTAATTCCATAAAACAACGGCCCAACCAGCGAGCCATTCAATTCATTATGCAACATACAATGCACCGGCCACTACACTACCCAATATCGATACTCCAAAAAAGATCTATGACTGTACTTGCCATAAGAGAAGCTATCCTGAGGGAAGAACGACAAATTCTATTCAAGAAGGATCCAACACAACTAGCAATTTCCAACCTAGGCCCCCCGATATTGTTATCTCCCAAGCCCAACAAGATCCTTTACGTTCCAAATTGTCCTACCTGTGGCCGGAACCCACATACAGAAAAGCAGGGTTGGAACAAACATTCTCAAAGGGCACCAGAGTGGTGTAAATAGAAAGACAATAGGTACATAAACAAAATACCACTCATGCTGACATCTCAATAAGAATAAATATTCTTAATGGGACCAGATAAATTATCTGGCAGCAGATTAGATCATTTCTTTTCCTGAGGACGCAGAAGAATGCTATTATACTCGACACCAACCACAACATGACAAGGATGATGAATTTCTATTACTTTCCTAATTTTTCAATTTTCTTTCGCGATCAATGGAGGGAGAATTGTATTCAACCAGGGGAGGTTGTATTTTTTTTTATTCTTTTTTATTTCTTTTATTTTCTAAATTTTTAAAAACAAAATATGTGCCATGTCCTTATTATTACTTTTTTATCGTATGTTATTATCATGCCTAGTCTGAAGGGAGGTGATGGTTACCCTTCCCTAATGGATTAGTTAGACATGTGCGGACTGGGCATCTGCCTTACCGGTAGATAGAGCTCTGCCGACTTCATGTCTCCGACACACGATCGGAAGAGAATAAAGGAATCTACGATTTTTGAGTATCCCCCTGCATGCCGCAGGTGGACTTTCTGAAAGGAAACTGGCCCCAACTATGTGAAATTTGAATGGTCACTAGGCTTAATGTAGTGGACAAGGGCGAGAGGTGCCAACCAGACTATCACATGTCTAGAGGCATGTTACCCCTTTGTTACTCTCAGCCGTTTGCTGCTTGCCTTACGATGCTTTCAAAATAAAAACTAGCTTAGCACGGATAGTCTGGTTGGTACGGATACTTGCCTTGCAGTTGCCAACCAGACCCTTGCATTGGTGCTTGCGGCTGCACTGGCTGCGAAACTTCACACGGGAATACCCTTGCTGGCGCCAATATGGCATGCATCTTCTGCTTACCCTCACATTAGCAATGTTTCACTCCCAACCACTGATATTCAGCACCAATCGTTGTACGTAAAAAAAAAAATTATCTCCTCCTATAACTAAGTACAACACTATCACGACTGTAGTTGCCCCTGGTTGACCTCAAATGTATACTTCTCATGAGCCAGTAGAGTCAACCGTGTCAAGTGTGTTCACCCTCCGGAATACACTAACACCGAGAACTCAATACCCGATTAATTCCAAATCCTCCAAGACCCAAATCTTTGGTTCGCACCTAAATGTCTAGATTCTCTCCCACTCCATAGCCTCTTACAAAAGCCACAAACGAACTGTGAACGCATTCCCAACTTCAACAGTGCCCAGTAGCTAAGGCATACTGCCTTCAGATAGTCGATAGGTATTGACACCAGGAACTTCTAGCTCAACATGCATTCAACATTAACCTGTCTTGGAGCCACTACCCTCATCACCGGTAAAGCTCAGTTATCCACCAGCTGATGCCATAGACTCTTGCCAACAGTCGACAGGTTCCTGCTTAGGTCTCCCGAGGATTGTGGATCAAATTTTTATCCAGTGTAAGATGCTCTCAGTATGAGCAGTGACAATGAAACATGTTTCCTATGTGTGAAAAGTTGCCTCCCTAGTTCGGGTCATAGTTGCTAAGTTTAAAGTTATGAATGGTATGATAGCCACTTTCGAGTCAAGTTGGCTTCTAACCTATCAGTCAAGCATCAAATTCTAAATGTCTTGAGCTCATGTCAATACCTGCATTGACTACATTTGTTCTGCCTCACTTTGTTTCACAATGATATATATTATTTCTCACTCTGCGGACAAAATTTACCTTCCCTTCCATTGAACTGTCTTCTTTCCCGCAACATAATTATGTTAGTCGGAGGATATATTGAGTTTCTTATCACTTTGTTCCACAAGCGACTTCCGTTTTAGGTCTCTCTTAACACTTGTTAAACTAGTCTGGTTTAGCGTCTAATCAACTACTTAGTCTGGTAACGTTAAACTCATTCGAGCATCGTTACACAGCGGCCGTTGGTAGTGGCCGTTGGTAGTGCCGTTGATAGTGGCGTTGGCTAAAACAACACACCGGTGTTAATGACGGTGTTAATGATGGTGTTAATAATGATATTAATGACTTGGTGTTAATGACCAGGAGGAAGTCTCTGAACTCTAGAAATTTCAGGGGGCTGTGGATTGAATTAGGTTTGAGTGTTCAAATCAAATACTATACGTTTTGAACTCGAGTTCTATACGAACAAAGATGTCCTCTTAAAGAACAGAGAGAAAAGATACAAATTTAGGTTGCATGAAAGTCTTATTTTCCGTTTGCCTCACAGCCTGAGTGGAATAGAAATGTTACAATATGCGTGAAACAGTATGGAAAGTAGAAAGTATTCACCCGCTAAACTGATCTAATTTGAGAAAATGAAAACAGGAACATTAGGTTATATCCAAATCACCAAAGCCTCCAACCTGCAGCTACTGAGTGAAGTACATGCGTGAAAAAAAAGCAGTCATGACACAAAACAGTAATTACCGACTGAAAATTACAAGAAAGCTGCCTCAGATTCGCCAAAGATAGAGTCTAGCATTAATCATATACATATAACATGACTTGTATCCCCATAGTGTACATAGGTCTTCACCATGTAGCATCCCAAAGTAGGGAATACGTTGGGCCTCCATCCCTTGGAGGCTCTACAAGATACCTTTGCAAGGCAATTGACAATCCTGGTCCCCCACCTGCCTGTCCATCGGCACATTCAACTGAAGACGTTGAGAGTAAACGCGATGCCGGGTTATCGGAAAAAGGTTGGATTGGGGTGGTAGTTCTTAAGATGCTTTTCTCGATAGTTGGCCATGGGATTCCTGATGGCTCCGCACCAGCTTCCTTGGCGTGACCCACACTTGTGCTTGTAGTGTGGATAGATCTGCGTAACGAATTGGAGTTTGTTTCAATGTCTCCCATTAGGTGCGCGTTGCGGGTAGAGTCATCCACCGCAGTATATTTCTTAGCCATTAGTTTCCTGCAAAAAAAATGTGTCAGAATAGGCCTTGGCAAACAAACGTGTTAACGGGTCCAAGATCTGGGGAAATGGCCCATACCGCTTAAAATTGGATCAAGAAATATTAATAGCAACAGGAATCTTCTGCAGGCCAGCAGGAATGATTGGTTCTTGTTCGAGTTCGTAGGGAAAGAGATGTGTGAGATTGCACTTGTGTTTTGGTTTGGATCAGATGGAGACTATGAGTTACTCTGGATTCGCTGATCGATATGGAGCTGCCTTTGACATTTCTTCCACTGGATTCTCCAAGGTTATATAATGAAGAAGAGCTACCTCGATTGTACTCGAGAGAGCAATCGATGTGGCAAGGCTGAGATGAACGCCGACACTAAGCTTGGCTCTTTCTAAATCTGTTTCTCATCAGTATGCTTCCATGGGCAGGTCCATCTTCACGTACAGGGGGAATATGGATGTGCATCGGTCCTCTTTCCTTTGCTTGTCTAATGGACTGGCAATAAAGACCCCTATCAAAGCAAGAGGGCTAGATAAAGTTACAAGGGCCGAAAGTAATGAAACCCAGCCCCCTCGATCGATAGAGAATAACACTAGGAACACTCGAATCCTGCAGAGAGAAACTGGTGCTCATGGTCTAAGGGCAGAGCACCATGAGTTACTGCTACATTTGCCGTGCATGGGGAATACATATTCACACTCATGCTCACTATGCAACATTATATTTGTGGTCCAGACACCCATTTCAGGAGCCGGCATCGATGCGTGAAAGGCAAATCTCTACTTACTGCTTAAGCTTGGAGTGGCCTAACAGTGGTCAACTCAGTAGTTATGTTACTACAGAATCCTTAAGCTTAAGTTGCGTAACTACAGATAATGTTAGGAGAATAGACTGGCAGGGATATGTCAATTTGAGCTCACTCCCATTTACCAGTCACCTCAGCCGCAATTGCTGATCTTCGGGCGTAGATTTGACTTTAGACCAAGATGTCACTGGAGTTGCATATTATTAATCCGGATTTACATGCCCGGCCACATGGAAAAGCCTCTTGGGGTATTTACTCTGGCGCTGGCTCCGTCACGCTTGCGTATTTGCGATATCTTACCACGGTTAGCTTTACACTGCGCGTGGCTAGCTCCTCATTGCACAGCATCGACATATGGAACACATGGAACTCGGCAATCATAACATAGCCCCTACATAGGATTTGTCCGTTCTTTGATCAACCAAGTCCTACTCGTGCCCAGCCGGCACGCCTGGGGCCTCTCTCTCACGCACAAACAGTCGTGGTGGCGTATATCGCGCATACACAATCCAGTTCAGCTAAGACGGGAAACCCCATTCATCTAGTCGTACATTCATGCATATACTTTCGCAATTCTATTACAGAATAGTCTTGTATCAAGTTCCAGGGGTTATAAAACCCATACAGGATCCACTCGTGCTAATCTAAGTCACTATTATTCTAGAAGGTTTCACCACATGCCCGCTTGATGTGAATCTTAGAGCTCCACGCGCCAGGATATGGTGGCAACATAATGTTTCTCCGGCACCGACATGAACCAGGATATATATTTAGATTTCGTCCATATTTCTCCCCAGGCACAATAATGCGCACAAGCTTTGGAGGAATTTTATCATAGATTCACGCCAGGAGAGTTTTGTGACTATTAGGCAGCCGTTTGTCAGGGCTGCAAGAGCTTACTTCGGGAATCCCTCCCGTGCTTTCATGCAAAGATAGAACAGTCTCGTGTGGCAACCTTCTTTTACAAAGTAATGTGATGCATATGTAAACTGTACCTCCACACGACTAGCAATTGCCAGCATTGTAGCGGAACTATGGTATTGGTGGGAACGGAAAGGGGGAACCAGAAGACCCTCTTGCAATTGACCCTCGCCCTAGATACTTTAAATGCATATTACTATGAACAGTTCTGCTTCCTCGCCTCTCTTATTTTTTTTCTCTATCATTTTGTCCCTACCTAGGACAAAATATCCATTTTCAGCGGCGAAATCCCAAATGTACAATTATAACATTGTCACTGGGCTTTTTGTGGAACTAAACTGGACCAGTCATGGATCAGGTTAGTGAATATTAGTGGTCATTGTACTGCTTGGGCCCCTTAGTTTAACACATAAATGGGTGTAGTGGTAAGTGCAGGGAGACAGGCAGGGTTCATGTTCATCCGTGTTTATGCCGCGCGAAAACAGGGATACCCTCACTCCCGGTTACTACCTAAGTAGGATCTCTCTAAGCTAAGCTAAACTCATAACATGAATAGGAACCTTTAGGTAAGGTCACGCTACCGAAAATCCATGACTAAGCTAGCCTATGCATAAATAAGCTCTTAGTAGCAAAAGCGAAGCTATGCGAACGACTAGAGGCTTGGTATGAGACTAATGTGTTCCGCGGAACTATATATCCGTATTATGTCAGATGATCCATTCACATATAATACACGAAGTCAACCCCCAACGCCCACATATAGGTCTATTTTCATTACGTTAAGAGCCAATAAGATATTCGATATTCCTTGAATTTGATTTTCGTATGGCTGACACACTAAATTCACAGCACTGAACCGGTGGGAATTCCCCGCATCATATGTACAGGTAGTGAACTTCGACGTACTGAAAACCTGGCTGTACGGAAGGGATTTGTCAGACCATCCCTGCACGCAGCTAAAGTACCCTGCCTATAGTGAAACTAAGCGGTACCGTATAACGATAGTGAAGAGATTTCCGCGCCTAATAAATTAAATCATAGCAAAACTGTATTGGCTACAGTGAAACTAGTAGTGCGCTAAAAAAAGAAAAAAAAAGAAAATGGAAGCTAATGATAATGGAAAACACAGGGAATAAACCAGACTACACGGAATATACTTGATGTAATACATGTACATACAATACAAGAATGACAAGAATTCACCTTGGAATAGAAAGGTAGAGCTTCAAATAAAAACTAAGAAAGTGACGGGCCAGAGTGTGGTTGCAGCCAAATGACTACATCCTATCTTTTTACTCCTTTAATTGGCGGGCACGTGACATCTTGTATTGCGAAACCTGGGTATAACGAAGGAAAGAGGTCGGAATCTTGGCATTCGTTAGGTTTGCCTGTATGCGAGCTTCCTTCCATGCACGCGTTAATTTCGAAATGTGCCACCCCTGCAAGCAATAAGTACCGAGTGTTGCTTGCTTTTTTAAAAAAACAAAGTCTACCTGCTGTCACTCGCTATAACGAACCTCACAATTGCGGATTTCTTGCTATACTGGACGGATATGAGGCTTCAGGATTTCATACCTGCAAATTTCCTCTTGTTAATACAGACATAGTGCAAGGTTTTCTCACCCCTGTCCCTATATGTACCTTTTCCACATCCTATAACGGACAGAGCTTGTTCTAGGTATAGTAGTCTTTACCCTTTGTCGTTCTACACCAAAACATACCAACTTTGCGACAAATACTAAAAACGATCAACACCTTGAATTAAGTTTGCACAAAGCTCTAAAATTTAATTACTTTCAAGGACTCAAGCCTCATGCTGTTTAATTGCACTGTAAATGGGAAATGCTCAACGAGAAGTATAAAGAGTGCAAGTACCTCTAACACAAATTTGTATGACAACACCATATATTTATGCTTCTAACGCTGCCAGCCGATGGAATACCAGTCCAGATGATTTTATATCAGTATTGCTGGTACTGTATTGTATTTGGCATATCTAGAGCTCATACTCTTCCGCCAGGCTTAACCTTGTCCCTTTTTGTTCCAGAACCCTAGCTATCCTGGTCAGGAGGGGTTGGATTTTGACCATCTGGTATGACTGCATATGTACCCGCAGCTGGCTTACGATAATGGCGGGGTGCTTTCCGTTAAATAGTCTCGGTAGTTTACCTTGTAAACGTACAGCCCCTTGTGCTTCATACAAACTTTAAAGTAAGACAACTTAAACGTGAAAAAGAGCATGCCTTGCTACATGCAACCAGACTAGCCTTGCTATGCTCGGGAATAAGCTGACCTGAGTTAGCTGAAATATCAACTGACCAAGTAGTACAAGGCATGCCATTCGATACAAGCACTCTTACTGTTTCCCCTTCAGCAGTGTGTGATTATGAGAAAATTTTATTTCGCTGTTTTCAATTCATTTCCTCCTGCTTTGAAGAAAAGCTAATCCTGAGCCGGAAAACCATAAGCACACGAATTCTAGCACTCCGTGGGCTTCTGCCTCTTCACTTATGGATGGATTATAAATCTAAACACCGTCCTCTCCGACAACTAGGCCTAGCGGCCGAACCCCTGATTTAACGAATCCCCTTTCTTTCTCAACAACTGCGCCTCTCTTATGCTTTCCCCCTCCACAGTTCCCGGACTATAATTGACAATTAAAAGGCTAGCACCTGGGAGAATAAGCGATTTTACTCAAGCTAAGCACGCAAACGAGAGGTTAAGTGACTTTGGAAAGCATTCTTTGGATGAGCAGGGCCATCCGGTATTACCTTTTAAATCGAAGGATAAGTTGTCACCACCAACTACCACTTCATTGTCTTGGGCTCATATTCTGAAGCTCTTCTTCCCTCACCCAAGCGCAGTCAAGCCCGCACTATCCCATTAGCCGAGCTTATTTCTGACCCGTACCTAATGCTTTAGACGTCCTAGAAATCCCAGAAGAAGCAATTGACATTGGAGGCCTGGGTTCAGTCAAGTGGAAGTCGCTAGGGGGAGCAAATTGGGTTGCGACAAGGGGGCTTAGATACATTAGTAGGTATTCGGGTATAGCAGGCGATCTGTACAGTCAAACCTTGCTATACCGGTCGACCGAAATCTGGCATTTTCTGTCCGGTATAGCAAGGATCCGGTATAAAATAATACAAGGGTACTTATGTAGCACAAGACAAATGACTCGAGGAGATGGAGGAAAAATGACGCTTTATTTCCAGGCATGCGAAATGATTCTACAAAGTCAAGTTGATTCTTTTACTTTGGGGGATGTCTACAATTGTGATGAGGACGAATTTGACCAAATACTTTGAAGCACTGCCGGTGTCCTCCCCTCAGCATCCTACTACCATGCGCAATACATTTGAAGTTTCGGACATAGTTTCTAGCCTTCAGACCATTGCACTTTCTCTCTAAGTCACCAACTGAACAACCGACAGTAGCAGACTTTGCATGGATGGCTTCATCACGTTCCAGCTCGTAATTGTTGTTTGGAGAGGGGGAAAGCCAGGGCGCGTTTTTTTTGTCACATGTATCTACTTAAGGATTTCGTTATAGCAAGGGCAAAATATATGTAGATAGTAGTAACTTCTCTGTATTCCGCTGTCCGGTCTGGAATAAGCAAAAATCCGTTATAGCAAGGGTGTTTAGGTGAAAAGTGCTTAGTATATAGGCTGTGTTTCTGAACAAAAATTGAGTGCATATAACACGTTGAAGAAGTCGGGCAATCTTTATGATCACAATGTCGCCCAGAAAAAAGCAAATAAAATGCTAGATAAGAAAAGAAGAGAAAGTTAAAGAGTCATCAATCACCGTTAAGAGAGTTGTGTTCTCTACAAATAACACCGCAGCCCATCTGTGTTGGGGAAAACTCACAACCCCGTACAGGTGATACATGTATGTACTGCACTCGTACCGGCATTGGAACAATACATACCTATTAATACCAGTCCTCACTTAGAATGTGGCTCAGCCCCCGCCTACCATTTCGCAACTTTGATTACAACCCCTGTTCTCCACGGTCTGTACGCAATGTCTTCAAGCATTGGGATTTGTGATGCCCTGATGTTTTCGGCCTGTTTTGTTCTAATCACATTACCGATAGGTTATTTGAATTTTCTTCGGCTCAAGATGAATCATATCGCCAATAGTCGAACCAAAAGCATATAAACAAAGTTAGTGGATGTGTGAGTGATTATTTGTCGGTTAATTGTACACATCATAACATGCAGCTAGGCTCTCCATCTGTACCTAATATATTATTGACCAGTTTTGGGAAATAGGTCCAGGTCAGCTTCCCCGGAAACTCTCACATCCGGATCCTTCCTCTACCGGAACCTTTAACAGACGACCCCAACGTTCCTTCTCACTTTGCTTGCAAAGGTAACTAGGGCCTTGCACAATTGATCGACAATTCAAACAAATTCTTCATTTAACGATAGAACATGGAAGTCGGCAACAAACCGCGATGAAACGAATCAGTCTTGATCTCACGCCGCCTCGACATAATTTGAAGATATGAATCATGAGTACTAGGAAAAGCGAGGGGTTGGGGGAAATACACACCAACATGGGTCCTTGAAATTTCAAAGAAGACGCATGAGCAGAACCATGCATCAGAGGAAAGACGACGACCAGCAAAGGAATATTAGACTAGGAAATTAGAGACGGGAATAACTGAATGGACGGTGGGAATCAAACAAAGTGCAAGCAATATGGAGTAGAAATTTGGCAGAAGGTGGCGTATAGGGAATGGAAAGAGCGACATGAAGTAAAATATCGGATGCCAGGCTGGAGGGGAAAAAGAACGTATTGACAACAAGCCGAACAGCATGACTAAGGAGAAAGAAATTGCAGTTCTCTGGAAATTTCAGCGAGAGAAATAATGGGATGGATGATGGGGGTGGGGGTCGATGATATAACCTATCAGAGTACCATTGTATTGCACTGATAGCGGGTGGACATGGAAATCTTAGGCACTCCTGTTAATTTGAGACCACCTCTCATCAAAATTGGTGGATAATTAACGGCAGATTGGAGTAGGAATGCCAACTTAAAGGGCTCAGTGGGGGGAGCATATGGTGCCGAAGGTACCCTCATTTGTTGTGCAAAAATTCCATGGGCTTGGGAATTTCCATGGTCTCAAAGAGTCGTGCATACACGGAGCCGCCATCCTTTCCGGATTCGTGATCAATATATCTTTGTAGCATCAGGGGTGCCTCTCCATGCTCCTCAGCGGAATTTGTGGAGCTAAATGAGGGGTGAAATATATTAGGCTTCTGTGGGATAACCATGGCTAATGCTTCAAAAGTTCGACCAAATGCGGACTGACCGGCCGTTTCTGATCCCTCAATCTTTTCTCTCAATCGTGGAGGTGACCGTTGATGTTCCCCTGTTGGTAGGGTTGCAAGGACAGTATCAAGATACTGAGACAGGATTGGTTGTTGTGCATATAGGACACCCAGCTCAGTCTGGTCATGATCAGCGGATCGCGAATATAGCCGGCCAGAGATGCAGCTCCCATCGTCTCCTATCTCCTGTAGGTAGCCCGTCAACTGCGGAGGATATAAGTCCAGATTCACACGGATGTTAACGTTTATAGTGCTTCCAATTGCCGGTGCGGGGTGAGCTACATGTCCTTGGTTCTGTTGCCCTAGGGGGAATCCAGCAGACTGTTGCATGTTGCTGGTGATTCGGATTATTGGTTTCCTAGTGGGAAATTGGCTATCCCACGACAGAGGCTGGATATGCAAAAGCACTTAGGATATTTACCTAGGATATTTACCTTCTTAGCTTGTTTTATTTGCTGTAGTATATTGGTGGTCAAGTTGATTTAGGATATGATGAGAGAATAAGAGTAGGTCAGAAAGAGGGTAGGTCCCTAGATTTCGATTCCATATACCTATTAATGGTCTCGCTCGAGTGATAGCAGTAACGGTGGAAGATTATTGCTAAATGTGTTTATAATCGAGGTTCCGGAGCTGCAGCATCAACTGGTATCTCTAAAGCAGCCGGGAGCGTGGGAATTTATACCAGAGTAGCCGTATTATATTTTTTCTTTTGTCGTTTCCCTTAGTAAGCCTCGAATGATCATGGAGCTGATTCAAATGTGTTTCAAGAACGATATGGTAACCGGAGAAATCACAGTTTGCCAAATAGTTCCAAGCTTGTGCAACTAAAACTCATTGCCTCCTCTTACCTAACGTTTTGGTTCCAGAATCGGGCCCAGACATCTGCGAAAAATCTTCACGGGTTCAGCAAGTTGGAGCTTTCATGAACCAAAAACATTCATGTCAAAGCCAAGCAGTGCCTACAGTAACCCTGTCTCGTATTATGTGTGTTAATATCCAAACTATGTTTTATTGACAGGCCTAGGCACATCTGCCATACACATGTGAAATTTCAATATTGCTCCACATCACCAGTCCATCTCGACCCTAAAACCTATCACCGCAATGAACCCTGACCCCATATGCACTTAGATTTATCCTTGCCGCTGAACTTTTCTATTTACCTCCTAGGAAAGGAACTTGCAGCTTTTGTGCTAATGGTTTGATGTTAACTAATCAAACTATACATATATACCAGCCCACACTCAACCAATTGCGTTTCTAGTCGATTGGCTATATAACATTTCAGAATATTTACTAATCGAGGCAAATAAACAAAACCTAAGAAGTAACCTCTCTCATCTATGAATATTTCGTAACGGAGGGCATGGATACGATCCTATGGTAACCGATCCAGAGGAACTATATATCAATGACCTTTGCAAACGCCCCCAACACCGTTGTTGATGATTAGCCGTGTCTACCTCAGCCTAAAAAATACTATTCAACTTGTTACGTACTTGCTGCAACGCCGTTCTTCATTCATGCTGACAACTCTCAACTCAACCTATCTATCAGCCTTCAACTGTTAAAATGTCGTAATTGATACCGGTTTATCAAGAAATTGAGGTTTTACTTCATGCTTGGTAGCCTTATCAGCACGTTGTGCGGGACAGTCAGGCCTGTAGATATCTAGGCCCCTACATATCCAGCTGAGTCCAAGTCTATAGAGGCACAGTTCGACACAAAACTGCGAACAACCAACCACACATATTCATGAATTCAGCCGAAGTTAACCGCTGCAGCCTCGAGAACCCAACAGTCACGAGAACACCTGCATATTACCATGGTCAAGAATGGGTGTATTAAAATTGGCGTCTTTCTTAGGTTTATTTCTCAAAATCAAAACCTTCTGTCAATCATCCTAGTATTATCCTGCCATAGAGTCCACTGTTCTCATCCACCTATAATGGCTTGCAGTTGGCGAGGACGTGTTACACCAATACCCGCTATCTTTATATATATCTGCCAGATTTCGTATTCAATAGCACTTCTTGTGCAAAAGCTTCCTCAGACTCGGGCAAGCATTATACAGAGCTTACCTGACTGTCCCTTTTGTGAATACATTAGTTGACATTGCTTACATAGTACTTATACCTCACTAGGTTATGGACACGGTGTCTTGAAAGGCTGAGCTTACTCAACGGGACATACTAGGATTAAATGTAGTCTTCAAGTCTCATGTGGTCGGAGAAACTCATACCTAGTCTGGTTGGAAAAACCCCTCCTGTGTGCATGCCTTGTGTGTGACTTCCTATTTTGCATAGCACGTGCTACCAAAACCTAATCCCTCACATGATTTAGCTGTATTTTTGTATTGATGAGATGACTTAGACATTTTTAATATAAAACGAAGCCGTAGACTTCACTTCAGTCCTTACATCTAAAATTTTGCTGGCGTCGCTGCCTTGTGAAATCAGTTTTTGATATCTCTCACCTCTGGCTAGTTTCAAAACTTGTCGTCCTATATCACACTTCTAGTTAGAAGATATTTCCGGTATGACACATACACAATCGGTGCATACTTACAGCATTACAGCCAATTATACGAAGCCTTCATGCACCACCACAACTCTCAGAAGTTTGTTATTCTATAATTGCTTTCTTTTCCCTCCCTAGTTGCACAGGTTATACGATATCATGGAGGCTCTTAAATTTTCAAAGATAAGGTATGTCTTGAATTTATGTATGCAAGCCTCAGCCCCGTGTCCAAACGTCTTCAGCTTTTGAGTATAATATCCCCATCGCCGAAGCTAACCACCTATTTTCTGGAGTAGTTGGAGCTTTACCAATGCGATACATTAGCAACTTTTACACACCTTGTATACATGATTGACGTAAAAGCATACAATGACACAATGGGAATGGCTTAGATGCCAACTCGGAATTCACCATAGGTTTAGGTTTCATTAGGCTCTTGCATTGACCACGATATTGCCCCACCAGGTTTGCTACAACTCGTTAAAATTCGAGGCACATTGCTGCCATGCAACCTATGAAACCCCCATCCTCTGTATAACGGATAGATTGTGTTGAATATATTCATTAATATAAGTGATCTAATTCGCCATTGAGAACTCCGGTGCTAGACTGAAAGACACCTCTGTTGCGTGGGATACAAGACAAAACTGTTTTCCATGATCGTATGCAGGTGGTAATATTATATCATAAAAATCTAGCAATCATAACCATCCATCGTCATAACGGATAATCT
The DNA here is from genome assembly GCA_015179025.1 of Terfezia claveryi. Taxonomy (NCBI): domain Eukaryota; kingdom Fungi; phylum Ascomycota; class Pezizomycetes; order Pezizales; family Pezizaceae; genus Terfezia; species Terfezia claveryi. The sequence continues at coordinate 206,647 of WHUX01000048.1, forward strand.
AGCGAGTTGGGTAGGTTCCATTCGAGTTGGGTAGGTTCCATTCATGCCTCCCTGCAGCCGTAGTTGTAGCTAGTTCAATCAAATTCCAGGTTTAGCCGGCCACCTAGCATTGATTGCCCCTTCTTGTTTGTGAGACGGTCACGACGGATATACCGGCACATGGCATGGCATGTTCATGCTGGCCCTGTTGTATGTAGACCAGGATAGGTCATATCCCTGCCTTGGGTCTGGGTTCCGCAAGTTGTAAGTATTGGCTGGGACGTACGGAGAACATGCATGATTGATTATTCCGCCGCAACCACCTAAAATTTATATCGCATTATAATATGTTCTCCGTCCATTTACTAGCCAAGTCATATCTAGATAGGGACGCCAATCCTATTACATAGTAAATATAACAGAAGGCTATAAACGTGTACATGCGGGCATCACCAGTACATCTCGCATCTGGGTGCTCTGTTTGTAAAGTGCGTCGGTTCGAGTATACCGCTCCCGCCTCATGAGCTTCGGATAACTGCTGTCGTGCATAAGCACAGCCGTACACAACACGCGGATTGGAGCTCATAATGTATTCATATGGAACTTCCATTCATATATTAGTTATGTCAGGATACCCTTGCTTGAGTGCCTTGTAATAGTGAGCAAGGTTACTCAAGTGGCTCGCGGACTATGCAAGGTGAGCTAAAAGACCAACTTTACTTAGGTGTACATCTCAATATAATAATAGATACATATAGCATGCACTCATACAGATGAACATACTTACTATGGTGCACAGTAGCTTGATGAGGCTATTTATCACTGTACATAACACAGGCAGCAGCTAAGTACCTCTTACTGCATCCGGCGATATCTTTTAATAATTTCCTGGGTGAATGTAGTCGAAGGTAACAAGATTTTGCCAGTACTAGTCACAAAAGTACTCTTGTTCCTCAGCACTGCATCGCAGAAGTGATTTAATCAACATTACGTGCAGCAAGCCACGTTGCTGCGGCCTCGGCTATCGATCTGGTCTAACGTGTCACAACTTGGAATATTCGATCGAGCAACCTTCCGTTATAAGGCAATTTATCGCATGTACATGACTGAGATGTGAGTAATCCGGCTGGGCAGCTACTTAACTACTTAGTACTTATCGATCTCGATCCATTCGAACATTGCGCGATAGAGCCATAGCTACACGACGGCTCTAACAGTATGTGCAATGCCACATTGAACATCGCGCCATGCCTAGCAGTGATAGGGAATACGCCCTCTAGAATAATTTCGAATTCATAATCAAGAATGAGAAGTCAGAAGTGACCGCACCATATATATCTCGGTGCAGTCCTAAACGCTTGTGAGAATATATAGTATATCTGTAAACCGTATACACATCACAGTCCGTGAGATCTAGCCTTCGGAAGCGTATCACACCCAATTGCTCCTTTTGCCAGTACTATCAACGACATTCACAGGAGGCCGAACTCTTATATAATTTCCATGTCATTGGCTCCTACCAATGAAGACAATATGATACATGCATAAGTATTACGACAGCAGCAGAACCAGCGCTGGCCTTCATAGTGGAAATTCAACTGATCAGGACACTAAGCCCTTGAACATATGGAGCTCCACGATTCCTGCTCAATTTTATGAAGCAATAGGTACTGGGTATACGAGATTATACCACACCAGATCATATTATGCATAAAACTTGAACTTATGCTGTCCTAAACTTAACACCTTGCAATATGAGAATAATAATAGCAGGGTTTTCCTTCGACTATGCGCAATATACTAAGAGCAATAGAATGAAATTCTTATAGGTACTTAGTACTTAGTTTTCTCCAGTTGCAAAATGTAGTTTACTACACGATAACTATATGGCGGAACCATACATATCCAGTCATGACTGCAACAGTCCCATACATGAAAGGAAGGGACAAAGGGAATTAATGGGGCAGCTGAGTTCGCTATAATAACTTCACCGGTAATTTACTGACTGCTTGGTAAGTACCCTAAACACAGATGCATAAGTATGCATATTAGTGATCCTGGAGTAAGTATTCGGGTAGTACGAAATCAATAATAGGTGCCATTATAGGTTTTAAGCATATCTGCAGTAATCACAAAAAGACGAGTCGTTGCTCGTATATGTGGAGATTCAGATGGATATATATCGTTACAAAGTGCAGGATAGATGATAACAGCCCTGAATGATGGTAAGAAAAAGGGACCGACTTCGACCGATATCGAAGACCATGTCCTTAGATTATCAGAAAGCGTCCAAGATGACGATTCATCATGTGCGGAGCGTATCATCACGCTTGCTGGTGAAGAGTAGAAGTCTAGCACTAACAGGTAGATCGATGGGAATTTAATTTGATATTTGGGAACGGGAAATTCGTTATATTACCGGGACTTGAAGCCACAGGCCACAAGGCTCTCACAATCGGATGAATCCTGGAGCAGTAATCGAGGTTAAAGCACTAAAGATAATTATTCTACAACTTTTGTTCTGTTCTGGTACTCTACTTCGACTTGTGGCTGCGACCTGCGATACCTTGAATCGTGGTGGCTAAAAACCCTACTTTTAAGCCCTGAGACGCACACAACCGTCACAAAAGACGGCTAGCTTCATTTTCTGCCAAGCCACACACAACTAACTACCGCCGAAAGTTCCACCGTACGACCAACGACCACTCGACGACAAACGCCCCTCGACGACGATTGAACCCCTGCGTTCAGCTCCTTAGGCGACTTAACTTCTCGGTTCAGATTTAGGTACGTTGGTATTTTTGTTTTCGGTAAGAGGAATGGGGGAAAGTGGGGAAATGGGGGGAAGTGGGGGAATGAGGAGGAACGAGGAAAACGATATGCGGGATGACTTCGACTCCGCAAATGGTTACTTCGTTGCGACATCGGTAAATAGGGGAGAGGGAAAGTAATGCAAGAGTTGGTGAAGCTACTTGTTCGACCTCGCGGAGTCCAACTTCTACATTTCCGACTTCAATGATCTCCCAAGATCTCCCTGACTTTCAGTTTCAATGACTCATAGCTTCTTTCTTTTCTCTCTGCTCGTCTCTCGACTTTCTCATCTCCTTACTCTTATAGTTCGATACACACCCGGGAGCTAGTCTCATCTCCAGAGTAATATTTGCTAACACTCATATTCTGATAGAAAAAAGCAAACATGGGTATCTCTCGCGACTCCCGTCACAAGCGCTCCGCCACTGGTGCCAAACGTGCTACCTACCGCAAGAAGCGAGCTTTCGAGCTCGGCCGTCAGCCTGCAAACACCCGTATCGGGGCTAAGCGTATCCACATTGTCCGCACGCGTGGTGGCAACCGCAAGTTCCGTGCTCTTCGCCTCGACTCTGGTAACTTTTCCTGGGGATCAGAGTCCGTCGCCAAGAAGACTCGTATTATTGGTGTCGTCTTCCACCCGTCAAATAACGAGTTGATCCGTACCAACACTCTCACCAAGGCTGCCGTTGTCCAGATCGACGCTGCTCCTTTCAGACAATGGTATGAGGCTCACTACGGACTCCCTTTGGGAAAGAAGAGGGGAGCTGCCAAGAAGGCTGGGGAAGAGAAGAAGGAGGAGGGTGCGGAGGAGACTAAGAAGTCCAGAAAGGTTGAGAGGAAGTTGGCTGCTCGCCAGGTACACGCCAAGGTTGAGGGTGCTTTGGAGTCTCAGTTCGCTGCTGGACGTCTCTACGCTGTCGTTTCTTCGCGACCGGGTCAGAGTGGAAGGTGTGATGGGTACATTCTCGAGGGTGAGGAGTTAGCTTTCTACCTGAGGTTGCTCAGGAAATAAATGTCTACAATTTTTCACTAGTTCCTGATCTCCAATGGCTTCTTATCTACATGTACGGGGTTGGTGATTGTTGTGTAATAAGAAAGCTTGGATTGAGGAGGGAGTGAGGAGTTGGGGGCAGCGGGGTAAATTGGATATGAATGTGCAGAACCAAAAAAATCTGTATCCTCGGGATTTGCGGATCATTCAGCAAACAAATCGTGTCATGTTAAACATTCGGGTTGGGTCTCCTTTACTTTTTTTTTCTTATCTTTTTTTTCTAGTCTCATTTTTGTTCGGTTCCCTTACTTCGGAATATATTCACATTTGTGTTAGCTCATCTTTCTTTGCTACTTTGGGTGTGTTTGCGGGGTTATCAACAAAAGCTTTTCCCCATCATCTCCGGTATTACTCTGCTTTCTCCACCAGCAGCTGTGTGAGCGCCGGTACAGAAACATCAATGGCTGCAGGTGGTTAGTCTGGTTGGTCATGTGGCGTTTTCTGCTTGGAATGGAATGATCGGAGGTTATCGACTCCCGCCGGTGTTCCGGACTTGAGTAGGACAAACAAAGGAATTGAGGATAACAGAAAAAGAAAAGATTTCCCCCATTGTATTTGACATATAACAAAACATAAACTCACCAACCCTACTAATAGGCATGCCGATGTATGGAACAAATTTGGATCAAGAAAAAGAGAATCCCTTACATACCGTAGGTAGAGAACCAATACCCAAAATCATAAGCAATGCTGTCTTTTTCGCCTATGCCTCTCGATAGCGCAGGGCCCAACGCAAGTTCAGTAATGCAACATTGACAGTAGTCGTGATCTGGATATCGATCGAGAGGATGCAAGCGCTTAACTGACGGACTTTAAGATGAGAATCTACCGTTAACTTAGTATAGTGCCGTAGCATAATGTTCCGGCACCAACCTCTACCAGGACTACCCGTGGTATCTAGTTGTAGAGATAATCTAGACGCCAAATATTCACGGATATATCACATGCTCAAAGGCGATATCACACAAGAAGATCCATACTTTGAGATCGGTGATGTACAGACGTTCACGGGCTATTGCATAACAGGCCAGACACCATTAAACAGCTGAGACCCTTTTGGCTATATTTCCTTATTATCTACCACGTACTTAAGTAGGTCATCCCTTATTAACTCTCTCATTCTCTACTTAGGTAGCGAATAATTGTACCAACTTTAACCAGACTATGGATATACTACATGCAGAAAACATATGATACTAAGGAGTTTCGGTGTTCATTCGCAGCCACAGGACAATGTATGACGAAAAATTTGGTGACTCGCAATCCCAACATGAGGGGATATTAATTAATCCAACAACAGCTATTCGTGAGGCTGAGATATCCACTCGTATATGGGGATGATATGGTAATGTAATGGGAAGGATGGTTGATATGACGATTAGTCATAGCGCGTCATCCAGGTACAGGAGATTAACTTAGTCTGGTTGGCACAACACACATGCTACAAATCTGTCTTATCTGATTCATTCCATCGCTGAGGACGGGATGCGATAGAATAACGTACGTGTCATGTCACGTCGACTAAGGCTGGCGATAGTCTGGCTTGCACTAGCCCCTCGTAGAGGCTGGCCTAGTGTCGCACAAGCTAGTCTCAAGGTTTGGCGGAGAGCTTGTGCCAACCAGACTTGCTTGTGCGGTTATAGTCTGGTTGCACAACGACCCCTCGTAGAGGGTGCGGTTACACTACTTAGGTACCCCTCGCCAGCCTACCCTTTAGTTAGTCTATCGCATCCCGTCCTCAGGTAGTGATGGAATGAATCAGATAAGCCACTTGCATATATGTGGTCGCCGGGACTAAATTCAACCCTAGGATATTTGGGTAAGGCGACGGGTATATTGATTGCGCATGTAGAACAGGTCACCAATTGTACATGACAGTACGACTAATAGTGGGTCTGGAGGAGGTGCGGACAGGGAAAGATCGGGGAATGACGGCATATAATGTCTACCAATACACCGCAATGCAGTGTCAAATCCAAATCCGCATTGGCTACACTATGGTAAAAGGTTTGGAAAAAAACCACTTTAATGAAGGCAGAAATTAATCAAAAGAAATTTCATGAAGATCCGGGAATAACCGGCAATATTTAATATATTACAAGGCTACGGAGAAGAGAAATATGGTATACACAGCACAGTTAACGTATTTGGGATGATAACCGCCCCATCGGCGAGCACAATTGACAGGGGTCTATTATTACATATATGTACGTAGGTGCAGTAAGATCCACCTGCAGAAACGGTAATAAATCAAACACCCGATTTCTTTCCACCCCTAACTTTGTATGTGAGGGTCAATTAATCAGTCTGTTCCAGGTTTTGTGATAACACGATTAGATCTATGGATCCTTTTCATCTGAAGCGAACGACATCTAAGACGCAAAATCCAACTTGTATACACCAATACGAAGACTTTCCTCAGCTATTACTTTTGCAAAAGATACTTGAACTACGAAACAACAAAAGGCTGTCGGCTCCAGACGCATGTACTACTCTCTGTCTTCTATACCATGTCGCTGCCTCGTTGAATTTTCTGTTATGTGTGGGTATAAAAGTCATGCCATATCAGTATCAGTGTCGAGCATATAACTTTGTGTACTCCATATGATCGCCTATATTGCCTGTATTTGACAACTGCGCATGCAGGCTCTATAAGTACTTATCCTGAGGTGGATGAACTCGCCAACTGTTTTCTGCACACCTCTAACCGGCTAGTGTTGCGATCGCCATTACAGTAAACTGAGTGAAATCCAGACAATTTGTATGGCAGGTACTCATTAATGGCGCTACAGTGTAGGGTAGGTATTGATCAGCCATCTCCTGTAGCACTTGCGGTTTTCATATAATGCCAAGCCCAACCCCTCCAAGAACATTCTAGTACATTGCCTTATACATAAAAAGCAATATTGCAAATTGGATAGAGGTTCTGCCTTCAATCGAGATAGTATGAGACATACCTTACGCATAAGGGTTTGGCGTTTGTGGGCTTGTCAAAAAATAACTTACAGTTTTAAATTTTGCTGTTCCATTAACTCCGTAGGGGTTCGGCCCATGCCTACTAGATTTCATACCACGTTTTCTTTCCTTTTTGGTTATCTTCACAGTGAAGGTAGAAGTCCTAAGGGGCGATGTTGCCGCAGTGGGAGCGGAAATTTGATATGAACTGCAGGACTATTCTCACTAGGCATCCCTAGTTTTCTCCCATAGATTGACATCATTATTTCTAGGCGGCGGTCGAGTGTAGTCCCTTTTTGGAATAAAAAGAGCTCCTGCGATATAGCTATCTTAGGATAATTATTGATGAACTCCCGACTGCACAATCTACGCATGCATCCCGATCAATATGTGCGTGTAAACAAGAATATTGGTACTCTATTTTCCACTTTCTGTCACCTAGTTAAGCAATCAGGCCGGATCCAGTTTTGCTACAGTTCCAACTTTGGTAGCTAGCTTGTTGTTACTCGGTACAGCGAAGAATTATTGCGGTTGCATGTCAACCAGACTAATTGCATGTGCGTGTAGACTAGAATCCATTGCCCAGTCCACTTAAATTCAGTTAATAATTGGGAACTGCACGCTGCATGCATGACAATAATTTATCGCTGTACCGAGTACAAACGCCGAAAAAAATTGACGGTTGATAGGTACATCTGGTATTATGGCACTGGCGTTAAGCGGCGATAATAATATTATAACGGAAGAGCCAGATTGACAATCAGACTGATCGTAACATAGCAATACAAGGAAGAAATGCATATGTATCAACTTAACAACAGTTCTTACTCTAAAGAACAGATTACACGTTGGGCTGAACGAAAGTCCCCAACAGGGATCCGGAGATAAGTAAATCCGAATTGGGAGAAGGCTCTGTGTTGGTTTGATTTCTGTGGGACTCGTCATGGCCGTATTATTGCAAGGGAAAAGAATATCATGATTACCTTCCGAATATCACGCGCTTGCAAGATAGCTCTATATTGGTCCGGTTAATATTATCGGCTTATAATCGTTGTTATTCAACCAGACTAAATCGTTGTTGGAGAGCAGAATATACCCGATTTGCGCAAATTCGACAGCATGCATACTTAGACAACCAAGGTACCATGGAAGCGTTTACTTAGGAACGTTAGCAGGAGTACATTGGCCATGGGACGCAAACTGCTCCGCAATTCAACTCTTTTCTTGACCTAGCGTATGTTATTACAAGGAATGATTCTTATATTGGCTGCAGTTGATCATGCACATTCGAAAAGCGCAGGGTCGAAATTCTTAATTGAGAGATTGATAGCGAACCTACTTGCTCGATTTTTGTTATTTCCTCGTAGGCAGCAGCTTTGATGAGTAGCATGAAAGCTGATATCATTGCAGAAGTTGGTGTCAGTGATACTACATATACATCTCTATACCTACCCCCCTAACGGGGCCGCATAGGTAGTAACTAGTTTTAAAAAAAAAAAAAAAAACATCTCTATACCTAGTGCTTAACACAATGTGCGAACCAATCAATCAAGGTTTCAGGGCGTAGATATGCATAGGTATTCACTCAGAGGGTTTCGTGTCAATATACAGATGTACAAGTGTATAGCCAGGCATACGCGATCATGCTGTTGCAATTGGTTCGCACAGTGATGAAGGGCTTAAGAATACCGGTACCGCTCGCTAGCCACAACAATTACTAGTTATGAGGAATGAAATGCACCTCTTCTGGTATGTACATAGGGTCCGTGCCATTAGTCTTCGCCCTTTGTCGCTTTTATTGCCAAAATAAACACCCGAAAAAATCCAGAGTGGCTACAAGTATTTTTCCCACACAGATTTACATAAGTCCATGCATGTATTCATGCCCCCTCGAATATTCTAGGAATTCCAGCCAATGAAATACCCATTAAAGAGCTATCTTTTCTAGTTTTCTTTAGTCTTTCATAGTCTGTAGCTAGTACTGGATATTAGCAGAATTTATAGCATTGTTGCTTTTTGACACTCCACCGACAAGTGGCACTGTGCGTGTAAAAATGCGACAGCTATATGACAATAGTTTCGTACTGTACCCTGCATAAGGTTGCAATGTTCGTCCTACTCTGTACCTAAAGAATATTCTGTAATATACATTCGTTTAGGCCCGCTTATGCAAGGGGGCGGGGGGGAACTAAACTAGCTCTGCAGGTACGCTAATCTTCATATACAGTAGACATGCATAACCTGTGAAAAAAATTTTCATGTACTACTACCTACGTATTGTAAGGCCTTTTGCTTTTGTTGCATATTCAGGGATTGCCCTTTACTAATTATCCAATAAAGAGAACCGTATAAATATTCTAATCCCAAGGCTACGTCTTTGCTCGTGCTGCGCTCAGCTTGTTGAGCTAGTACTTCCGTTGTACTTAGCATCCGTCTAGAAACTATACTTACAGAGATCTGCGCTGCGCTGTAAGTTTCAGCTTTCCAGCCTGGCTCCGCCCCCCCGGTTAGCAGTCCCTTAAGTGGGAGAGGCTGTGTGGTGTATATGGACAGCGGAGATGGGGGCCAAAGAATCCCTATGGCTCATTAGACAGCTGTCACTGGATGATTCCGCATGAGTATGATAGACGGCGTTTGCGAGCTGCTAGAAACGCCGAAACTGGCCAGTGGGCCTTGACTCCTGAGGATATAAATAATGCTCGACTTTATATCAACTGGAAAGATACTCGACAGATATGCGTTTGAAGATCGCAGTGAGGATGCTTAAGCTAGATATGTAGCCTTCTCGCCGTTAGGAGTAAGGATGTTGGCACAGTTGCCAAGTAGAGTGATAGTATGAGTGTGTTGTCATCAATGCCATGAGGAAGATGCTCGGACATACGCCTTCGCCCCTGGCGGCGGGCGACGATGAAGATCCAGATACTAGCCTAGGAATACGTAAGGTATCGGTTGATGAATATATATTACTGCCAATATAGATAACTCCTATGAAGTTGTAATTGAACCCTCTGACATGCATCACGACCACGTGTCTATAAGAGAGTTCGCTCGAAGATTTGCAGTGACCATCGGAAGTTGGCCTAGACCGTCTGTTCTCAAGATTTACAACATGCATTTGCATCATATTGTGGTCAGCTGCTCAACATCGGAGTACGCATGTTGCAGTAATCTATGAATTGACAAGGCATGGAAATTTGTGCTAGTATCAATCACTGAGTAGCCGGATCAGCGCATGCAGACCACCACGAATGCGATTGCCGTAAAAGCGAGGGCATGAATAGCGGTTGAGGCTGACCACAATATATGTAACAACGGGTAGATAGCCGTACTTTCGATGCTACCAGTGCCTGAATGTATACCCTGAAGCATTTAATTAGCTTGTGGAGCGATTACGAACTGCAGGACGGCTCATGAGCAGGGCACACTGCTCCCTAGGTATCCTTTTGTAGCCGAAATTGCTGGGGCATCGATATCGGCGTCACTTTCTCGCTTGAGAGGTTGGTTATCATGATCCTGCTGCATATAATATTAGTCCAATAGGCTGTCAACTTGGCAGTCTCATTTCATATTATACGGAACTCGAGAGGCATGGAGCTGGTATATAAAGTTAGGGAAGGTGTTAAGCTGGGTGAATTCGTTTTTCAATTATAAATTGGTCCGCAAATCCACAAAAGAAACGAGTAAGCATTCCCCAGGCTCGATCTACTCCCGCCAAATCTCCCAGGACTGCCAACTATTGCTAGCGCAAAGATTTCCTCAGAAGAAAATTTAGTAAAAGGTAAGGCTTACTTTTTATTGTATATCCCAAGTTCCTGGGGCATCACGCCGAACAAGACATCTTTGAAGGGAGATCTAACAATTTCAACTTTAATCATCAGTGTTCTTTGGCATACGCACACGCTCGAGATTGCGGTTGCCAAAACAGAGTTGTAGAAACTATGCCCGCAGCCTCGCCGCAATTGAAAAGATGGCTGGCAGAGCCAGCAGCGGATGGTAGCGCTACAGATCCCCGGTTTTGGGAGTCTGGATCCCAGCGCCAAAATGCTGGAGCCAACCTCGGCGGAATTTCTCCAGCAGGAACTGGATTGGAGCTGGGTCAAAATATACCTCCGCCATTGAGAAAGTACCTGATGGCGGCAAGGGATAATAATGATAATGGCTGCGTCCATAAGAAGATTCTAGAATTTGCTGTGGAGGATGTGGATCCTGTACAACAGAGCCTCGCAGAGGTAACGGAAGGTTCCGCACATGTTTCCGAATGTAATCGCTCAAACGAATGTCGATGCTTCACTCCGGACGTGGAGGACATGGATCCTGTACAACAGAGCCTCGCAGAGGTAACGGAAGATTCCGTACATGTTTCCGAATGTAATCGCTTAAACGAGTGTCGATGCTTCACTCCGGATCGATATCCCCACATGCCAAAATACCTGGCGAGCCGGGGTATCGCCTATACTGCACTTTTAAAATCCCTCCATGCCCAAAAACTTTGAATATGTGAGTTGATCCGGGTTTATTTCTCCACTATCCCATCCAGGCTCCTTCCGTTCAGGTAAATTCTATACACCACTAACAGATGACATAGCCATCTGCGAAGAGAACGATTTTTGAAAGGCGACAGCCACGTCAACGTGGTAGCGGGGATGTCGGTTCTGTAATGGGCTTTCACATCACACCAATTTTCCTTGTTATAACAACGCAGCCTCCATTTCCTCCATGTATTCCTTCCCGATGCCACCCATTCCGAGCTCTTTGGATTTCCAAACCCTGTCAGCCTCTTCATGTTTGTAAATCCCTCCTGTCTCCTACACTTCGTTTGGTACCGGTTGCTATGTTATTATCTTGTCGTTTCCGCCGTAAGCTGCCACAACTTCACTCACTCCTGGCATATCTCCCTTATTTTATTTCCCCTATGAACTTCTGTTTCCAATCTCAACTTGCTTGCTTCTTTCGATCGTATACCTTTCCGTTTCTTACTCAAGGCAATGGGCTTCACGATCCAGTCCCGAGCCTAGAATTATACTACGCGTGCACTATCTCCTCATATCTCCTTTCTTGTCGTGCGACATCACTTGAAGTCCATTCATAGCATCACTTTGCTTCAATCCCAGTTGTTGACTTTGCAGAAAAGCTTTAACTTGCCGAGTCGCATTTATAATTGAGTGTCCGACGTTGCATGTTGTTTCGTAATCGCCGCCTGACTATGCTAAGATGCAACATTTTTGTGATGTGTAATTCCGGAGAGGCCAACTTTTGGTTCTGTCAGCTATTTTGGTGGATACTTATAGGGTTCTGAGGCTGCTGAAGGCTGAGAAATTTGCACTCTGAGGTGAAATTGCACCATCGCACGGGTTACATACATACGACACGTGTGTCTTGATGCAAGAGCTTGGTGACAGGGACTAACAAAGTACCGATAATATCTACCGGACAACTGAAAAAAAAAAGCGTCTGTTAATACACTTCGCTATTTGCAAAAGCACGATCAAGCCAGGTACTGTAGTCGATTGCATGAGCTGCTTCAAGTTCATCTTCTCGGGATTGGACCAGAACAGTACCAAAGACACAGAGGATAAAAAGTAAAGATTGCTACGACGGCGTTCTTTTTTTTTTTTTTTTTTTTTTCGTGTGGTGCGTCACCCACCAAAACTCATCTAAGTTTTAGCTAGATCAAGCAAGAGCATTAACAACGTAAATTACAATACAGTGGTGGTCCAGCCACCATAAATGAATAACAGGTTTTTGTATAATCACCAGCTGTAGGGAAAGGATACTGCCTAGGATGGAACTGATGAGCATCCCATGGTAGAGTATAACAGTGAAAATTAAATACATTTGTTTGCCGTGTACTTAATAACGAGCTCGAAGCAAGAATACATAGGCAGTCACTATAAGGAGACATTTACGCCGACGCACGGGTGAGACATGCGCACGGCCTTATCCTGCGTAAATACCGGTCAATAGGACAGGCTGATCGCAGCGTACTATACCCTAGCGGATAGACTTGTTGATTTACCTTACCTCCATTTCTTTCACCACACTTAACCATACGCGTGTCCCATGGACCATAAAAGTAGACTGCATGACAGTACTTTGGTATCGTTCAGAGACCTGACAGAGGAACAGGAGGAATACAAGACTGGCTGTGAGTAAGTATCACGAAATACAATAGGTCGAGCAGAAGACAACTAGGTGGAGATGATGGGAGCACGCTGAAAGAGGACCATCGATCAGGGAAGACCCACCTGGCACTCCTCCTAGTCATGTACGTGAACGAACCCTGATGGTATTAGCACTGCAGGTCGTATAGGTCGGCAGGAACTCCGCATCCGCACCTACGAATTTGTAAAGAAGGAGGAAACCTGAGAGGTGTTGTTTGATTTCTTCCACTGGCTTAATAGATTGCCTGTGAGAATTTGTTTTCCACTGGGACGTTAAAGGCATTATTTTGCTTCCACTCGAGCGATTTCTGTTGGTTTTACCAGATCATAGGATCGATTTAAATTTCACTCTCTCTACACAGGCATGCAGATTAAATTGTACGCTGTTGAAACCACCCGGGGCCCGCCATGGCCCGCTATTGGTTCGTCATGGCCCTTATTGCCTTATTGGGACTCCATGCGAGTAAGAGTTATTAAATGGGTGGTTGCCTAGCTATATAGGAATTCAGAGCAGAATAACTGTAGGATCTGAGAGTAGGCACAGCCCAGACAATTATTACAGCTGTTTATTTACATACAGTAATGGTCACCGCGTACGTGGGTATATGTGTATGGTACCTAGGTCAAAGAAGAAAGCACGATTTCAATGGAAAAGAGGACATGAAGCGTGTAACTTTAGGCCAGTTTGAAATGAGACCAATCCTAACTGGACGACCATCCTTCTGGCGTTAATTGATACCTACGCTATGAAGTTTTGTACCTAATAATATATTCTTCTATTCTGGGCTCTATGTAGGTATGAGTTGTCTTGTTGTTTGCCAACTGTGGACCCTGTCAAAAAAAAAGCGCTTTTACTTCCAAGTATTATGTATCTCGAGAAATTCGTCACCGTGCTGCAAGAGTTGACATCCGCTCACAAATTGTAAGAAGTTATAATTTACACCAGTGAATTATTACTCCCGTTATACGTCCTAATGGAACAAGCTATTAGCAAGGTTGGCAGAAGCGTGTGGAAGCAACTAGAAGCTTGCACCGTTACAGAAAAGATACGCACAGCCGCCTAAGTTATGACTCATGTATTTCATTTGTATTGATTCGTGTGGCTCAGTCACAGGAAGATTGAGCGGGGAAGCAAGAAGTGAGCTAGTTATGTAGCCTACTATACAATAGAGGACTTTACGCTACCAATATTCTATGACACCAGGTCCCGCTTGCACAAAAATAAAGCCTTCCCGGCCTATGACTCGGTAGAATTACGCGATGCAAAAGATCATATAAATTCAGATGGGTCAGTTCCGATCCGGTGCGACCCGAGTCTGAGACACTGGCATCACGCTCGATAGGGATAACTCTGGTTGCATTAGCACTAACTGAGCGTATTATTTGTACAAAAATATTATGCACACATGCATACCCACACTGTACGCATCCTGTTCCGCACCGGCACTCCGTACCAGGCTCTACTAGAAGGCTACGCAGCTTGAGTAGATACCCGTGAACAAAGGATTTGTTTCACTATTGATTAGAGTTAGTACCCAGACAGCTAAGACAACGGGGGCTTGTTGTTGATTTGCACAATGATTTCTAGGCTTATTTGCATATACTAGGGGTTCTCTGCACAGTGATACGGGGCTAATTTCTGGTGATTTAGGGGCGATAATTCTGTATATAGCGTGTTTGTCGCCATAAAATACGTTTTGAAATGCATAAATTTAGGTGCCATTATTGCCAAATAAGGCGGCCGTAGGCTGGGGGAAAGCAATAAGAATTTGAGTGTGTGCATACATAGATGCAGTAGCATGCAATTGTTACATTCGGAAAGTATAATATAATGGGTGTGCTTCAGGAAGCAGATATTAGAATGATTTGCGTCCTGCTAGCTGAGGTCCTATCTCTGCATTGAGAAGTAGAATTTTGTAAAAGGGCATTGCCATCCTGTGCTTCTGACGCATCTGATGCAGATATCGTTTTGGCTGGTTGGCACAAATGTATATGAGAATATAAATGGCCATGTAGGTAAAAATATAAATAGATTGCTACCTAAATCAGTATCTGAAATACTACCAGAATTAGGTAGGAATGTTACTACAAATATAGCTAGTAATATAGCTACTGATATCAGTCTACTTAATACAATATACTACGATGGCATGCTAAGTTGTACAATAAATATTAGCAATTGTACAGTGAACCCTCTTTATAAGCAACCCCCTCGGGACCGACCAAGGGTTTCTTATAACGAGGGGTTTCTTATATCGAGATATATACAAAAAAATTAGGAAATTTCCGACCCCGGCCTAAAATAACCTGTGATTGTTGCTTGTTGCTGTGTGTGTCGAGCCATGCCTTGTAGACTCTCAATATCCCGCTTTTCTCTATATAGAAGAGCCTCTAGCTTCTCCCCTTTCTGTCTATTAACATGATCTAATTGATTCCATTTACCACTGCGAACTCGTTCTGCTGTTGGCTGAATCTTATGCAATTGTACCGTCATGCTTGCCGATGGCACTCGTGGCCGTTTTAGACTCAGGATCTTGCTAATTTGAGATTTACTAATCGTCTTAGGTGCATATTTGGTATTGAACCACTCTTTAATATCATGATAGCTATGACCTGGATGTAGTGCACGTTGACTGCAATATCATCACGTTCTTTCTGACTCCATGCCTGGCGAGTTTGGGTTTGCTTTGGCAGCATAGTTGAGGTGGGGTAAGTGGATGTAGGACTAAGAAGCTTGGAGTAGTTATCTCAATAGACCTGGTATGGGTGCACACAATGAGCGCTTGTGTAATGGCACTTGATGTAAAGTGGTTGAGAAACAATTCACACGATATGGTTGCAACTGCGGGGTAATATCTGCAGCTGACTCTACGGTACCTCGATATAAGAAACTCGCAATTTTATATATATTACTAAGCAGATACTTAAGAAACCTGCTAGTAACGAGGGTTTATACAAATTCTGGCGGGACCGGAGCACTGTTTCTTATAACCCTAGGTGTTTCTTATAACGGGGGTTGCTTATAAAGAGGGTTCACTGTAACGGGGTGGGCCGGAGGTAGGGCAACCGGGGAGTACCTACGACGGGGTGGGTAATGGGTATCAAACACGTAGGGACCGTACATGTGTGATTTTTTTTTTTTTTTTTTTTAAATACTTGATACTCCTATGCAGCTCCAACATGGAGCTATGAGGAGCCACACGGAAGCCCGGTGGATTCAAGGGAGAGGCAAGTTAATCTGCCAACCCCACGCAAGAACTAAATACATATAACGAAGCGGGGCCCCATGCTGTCATTAACGGACTGGCCGAGGACTTGGAAGCCTGACTGAGCCTCACCCCCGATGCGCAGAACTAGAAGGACTTAACAAGAGGAATAACTTATGAACTTTTAAACAAAGGGAACTCGTGTACTCATAGAACTGAAATTAAAGCTGAACTCAGATGAGCTCTCCATATAACAACCCAAAGTAGGCCTCCGTGGCCTCGTATCTATCCTCCCCCTCCTCTCTCCAGTCTGGCAGGTCTAGCTCCTCCCAGCTACCTCTGCCCCCTAGCAGGTCACTGCGGATTCGGTTGAAGCGTGGGCATTTGAAGACTATGTGCTCT
The DNA here is from genome assembly GCA_015179025.1 of Terfezia claveryi. NCBI lineage: Eukaryota > Fungi > Ascomycota > Pezizomycetes > Pezizales > Pezizaceae > Terfezia > Terfezia claveryi. Next base: position 223,212 of record WHUX01000048.1, read on the forward strand.
CCAGTTTCGGTGGGATGGCCGCATGGGCACTCTGCTGATTCCGATTTGCCGATGTGGTATAACCAGCTTCGTTGGGGGCCTCTTTCCGTGCGTAGCCATGTGTAAGCTGATAGGGCCTGCCGATTCCACTCCGTTCTCCTCAACCCAAATCCCGCTTTGGTCCTTGCTTCTTTCCGACTGACTTTGGAGGTAGCGCGGAGTCCTCCTTCTGTTATCGTGTGTTGCTTGCCTACAAATTCCCCTAGGTGTGACTGTAGACTTGCCGATCGGTCCGCTTTCTCGTTCCCTGGGCAGTGGTCGCAACGGGCCAGGCCGTCCTACAGGCCGCCGGAGGCCTGGCCAGCCGGCCGAGGTCCGTGCTGGCCTGAAACAGCCTGGACCGCCCCCGGCGGAGTATCTCGTGGTCTGGGCCGACCTCTAGGCCACGCAGGCCAGTCCAGGCCATGCAGGCCAGGCAGGCCATGCAGGCCGGTCCAGGCGGTCCAGGCGGTCCAGGCCGGTCCAGGCGGTCCAGGCCGGTCCAGGCTGGTCCAGGCCATGCAGGCCGGTCCAGGCGGTCCAGGCGGTCCAGGCTGGTCCAGGCGGTCCAGGCCAGTTGTCACGGGCTATGTCATGGAACTTTGTCATGGACTTTGTTACAGACTTTGTCACGGATTCTGTCACGGATTATCACCTGCGATCACAAGCAATGGTTATTGCACTTTGGAGTCAGACAGGGTTTAGTCCGAGTCTCAGATTGACAAGATGTTGAGTATCATACGCGTAATCTTCCTTATGTGTGTGATGATATCATAGAGCGAACAGCTGTATATATATGAGGCCATAGTTGTATTCTTTGTTCTTGCTCTTCACGCAACGTCTTGTATATCGAGTCTTTCATACAAGTTGCCTTTTGTCCATAGTCTACATCTATACTATTGTCTACCAAACCCACAACAATACATATTGTCACTTGAAACTATACCACACTAGTGTGGTATAGTTTGGCCGTTGCGTGCGCTCCTTAGAGTCACGTTTATAGCCAATTGTCTATGCCATAGCCTACGCCGTCACACCAGTCCAGGCGGTCCAGGCCGGTCCAGGCCGGTCCAGGCCATGCAGGCCGGTCCAGGCGGTCCAGGCCAGTCCAGACCATGCAGGCCAGTCCAGGCTGGTCCAGGCCATGCAAGCCAGTCCAGGCCATGCAGGCCGGTCCAGACCATGCAGGCCGGTCCAGACCATGCAGGCTGTAAAGTCAGTGACAACCCTCCAATATCGAGCATACTGCAATAGGCAATTTATCTATATAAAGGCACGTATTTCTGGCCAGATATAGATATAGTTCATCACAATACCCTCACTACATTCAACGGTATATATTATATATAATCCACCATTCAGTTCCAGGTAGCTGCTAACATTTCTACTTTAGTTCCGACTCTTGTATACCCCACTATGAGACTGCCCTACTACACTGATATAGACAATATTACCTCAAGTGAGATGGACTATTTGTTCGATAATATTGACGAAAGTGATATATCCCCAATAGGCTCATCGTAGTCCCAAGATGCATCCAATATGGAATATGATGATATAATGATAGTTCGACCTCCTTTATCACCACAAGGTACAATCTTAGGTTCATCAGACCATTTAACTCTTACACCGTCTGCTTCTGGTTCATATACTACATGGTATACTCGGAATTTATAATGTCGATCTTGGATATGGCAGTATGGTACCCAAGTTAATCAAAATGGGAAACTATTTTGGCGATGCTCTTTATGTTGACATAGTCCTAAGCAGTATACGACTGGCTCTACAAAGCATCTAATTGAGCATTTAAAAACCCATCGTCTTACAGAACAAGGACATATAGGACTTGACTCTAGCAACAGTTTTATTCGGCAAGCTTTTGGAAATAGTCTTCCCAAGATCCAATTTAATAGTGATGTTCTTAAGCAATTACTAGTACAATGGATTGTATGTTGTCATGTTTCTTTTAATCAAGTTGAGCAGCCTAGTTTTCGTCTTTTACTTAATTATCTTACTGCTGTTTCTGCTTCCTATACAGCTATTCTAAAGTCTCTTCCACGTTCAGGTAATACAGTCTGTATATGGACTATACAATTATACTAAGAACAAAAACAGGCATTGATCCTACTATTAGAATCTCCATATACTATTCATTTTACATTTGATTTATGGTCATCTCCTAATCATTTAGCCTTTCTTGGAATTGTTGCGCATTGGATAAACTTAGAAGGAAAAGCATGTTGTGCATTATTAAGACTTCGCTGTATTCATGGAGCTCATACAGGAAAAAATCAAAGCCAAATTATACTGGCAGTTCTAGAAGAATATTCTCTTACTACGAAGATTGGTTATTTTACATTGGATAATACAACAAATAATGATACCGCATTGTCTTTTCTTTCAATTAAGTTAAAGGAACTTAATATTGATTTTGATGCAAAGGAAAGTAGGTTAAGATATATTGGTCATGTCATTAATTTGGTTGTTAAGGCATTTCTTTATGGATATGAGTTTGTAGGAGAAGACGAGGAGGATTCAGAAGATATCGAGAATGTCGCAATCTTATGGCGCAAGCGGGGACCTTACAGAAAACTTCGGAATGTTATCACCTATATTTGTTGGACACCACAACGGCGAGAAGAGTTTGCACAAATTTCTCAAGAAGCACAACCTGAAGAAAAGGCATTTCAACCTATTGCTGCAAATCTCACGAGATGGAATAGTAATTTTAAGGCTTTAAAGAGAGCTCTACAATTACGGAATGGATTTGAAGTCTTCATTGCTAGGCATATGCGAGATGGACTTAATCAAAATCAGCTAGATCCAGAGGATTGGAAAGAGCTTCAGGATATTACAACTCTTCTTGAACCCTTCCATCGGTGTACTTTAGAGCTAGAAGGGCATCGTGGTAATAGTGCTTTATATGATTTGCTACCAACTATGGACTACTTACTTGACTATCTCGAAGATGCAAAGCGAAGCTACACTACTAGCAATTCAACTCCACATTTGATTAATTCTATTGAGCTTGCATGGCAAAAGCTTGATAAGTATTATTCATTAACCGACTCTAATACAGCAGTTTACGCAGTGGTAGCACTACATCCTGGAATGAAGTTTGAATATTTTGAGATTAATTGGGAGGAACATCCGGAGTGGATTTCAATGGCAAAATCAAAAGTGACCTCACTTTGGCGAACTAGGTATGTATATCCTTTTTATTTTATAATTTAAGATACCTAACAACTATTAGCTATAAAGGAGCGCAACTCAAGTCACGAGTACCATCTACTACAAGTAATACTCCTGGTATAGCTACTTCCACAAGTACCCCGATTGCCGACTCAACCTTAAACAATTGGAAAAATAAGCATACTTCTCGAGCACGACAGAAAGATGAGCTAGAACTCTTTATATCGACCGCTACTATTGATATTGAGAATCCTCGGTTATGGTGGATCCAGCACCAAGCTGATTATCCACAGCTTTCCATCATCAGCAAGAAAAAAGTGGCATCGGGACGCCAGGTGGTGTCTCCAAGAGACAGAGTTGTCTCTTGTGTCTTTTGTGTCTTTTGTGTCTCCTGGGTGTCTCCTGAGTGTCTCCTATATGTCTCCTGGTGTCTCCCAGTGTCTCTAGGAGATACTAGGAGACATTCTGCCAATCGTGGAGACACATCTTGTCTCCAGTGGCATTACTGTCTCTAGAGATACTGGAGACAAACTATTTTCTTTCCTGATGATAATGGCGCTTACTCTTCTTTCTATTCCAGCTATGAGTTCAGAGGTAGAAAGAGTATTTAGTAGTACTGGATTGATGGTTACTGACCGGCGCAATCGATTGAAGGAAGATATAATAGAAGCTGCAGAGTGCATGAAATCCTGAGGTGCTGATGGTGGGCTTGTGGGCTTTAAGGATACTGAACAGGTTCGAGTTATGTTGGAACAATTGGAAGCTAAAGGCATGGGTATCGATCCCAATGTGACTGGAAATGTAAAGGTGAATGCAGAGTAGTTGCGGTTGATTTCTCCTCAGTTCTCCTCAGCAGCATTATTGCAATTCGTCGGTCTTATTTATTTTCCCTTGTTAATCTATCGAAGAGTGTTTAGTATTGCAATTCGTTGGTCTTATTTATTTTCCCTTGATAATCTATCGAAGAGTGTTTACTTAGTATCATGTCATGATTGTTTATCATTCGGGGGTTTTACCAAAATTGTACTTGTGTGAACTTTGCATTAATGCAGGCCGGTCCAGGCGGTCCAGGCGGTCCAGGCCAGTCCAGGCGGTCCAGGCCGGTCCAGGCTGGTCCAGGCCATGCAGGCCAGTCCAGGCGGTCCAGGCGGTCCAGGCCGGTCCAGGCTGGTCCAGGCCATGCAGGCCAGTCCAGGCGGTCCAGGCGGTCCAGGCCGGTCCAGGCGGTCCAGGCCAGTCCAGGCGGTCCAGGCCGGTCCAGGCTGGTCCAGGCCATGCAGGCTGGTCCAGACCATGCAGGCCGGTCCAGACCATGCAGGCCGGTCCAGACCATGCAGGCCGGTCCAGACCATGCAGGCCAGTCCAGGCGGTCCAGACCAAGATCTCGCCCGCCTGATTATTCAGGCCAGGCCCCGGCAGAGGTCTGTTAGGTCCAGGCCGGCGCCGGCTATACTTGAGGCCGGCCTGGCCCGCCCGTTGAGAAAGCTGTCCCTGGGATGCCTAGATGGCCTCTGACCCACGATATCTGCAGGTCCCTGTGCTGGTTAGAGATGATGAGAGATTTGATGCTTTTTTCGATGCCAGACCTGGGTGGGGACCCCGAACTCATATTATGTACCGCTTGAATTGCCGCCTGGGAGTCAGATAAGATTGCCAACATATCCGCGCTCTCCTTTTGTAAGGCTAATTGTATCGCAAAGAGTTCGCCGTCTGTTACCGTTGCTTGGTCACCCAAATAGCCACCATAATCCTCTGTTGTACCTCCTTTCCGGTCCTCGCTGTGGACTCCACTCGCTACTATCCCTTTTCTTCCTGTGCCATCTGTGTAACACGTCCTCCAACCCTCTTCTAAGAGTGAGCCTATCCCCGCTGCCCATGGACCTAGCTGCTTGGAGAACTCAGACTTAGGGTCCATGATTACCTTGTGGATAATGGGAAAGGGTGTGGTGTCCTCTCTATCGCCCCATGAGAGTTCGTTCGGGGTTCCGCCGTTTAGGTAGAAGGCTTCGGATATCGGGGTTCTCGGGTGGTGAAGATCATTGCTTCGGAGCCATGAAGTATCCGCTTCAATGTATGCCCTAATCTGTTGGTCACCTGTCCTAACCGCTCTTGCTGCCCAGCACCGCTTCATGTCCTCTATCTTATCTTGTAGTGGTTCAATATTAGAAATCCAACCTAGTGCCTTATGGCTTGACCCGTGATACCCTCCTGTGATCTTTCGTAGGGCTAGATATTCTAGACGTTGCATTGGGTACATGTGTGATGATCAGGAAGAAAAGGGCAGGATCCCGGGGCGGGGAAGGACTGGCAGGACTGACGACTGACACACGCATAGAAGTCCTACGCGTGCCATAGGCTTGAAGCTGTAGAGATAGAAGAAGATACAGAGGCCAGGACCGGGAGGCGAGGACGAATTCGTCAAAGGACATCAACGTGGGCGAGGGAACCCAAGGGTTATATATTACATACAAGGTTTTAGTTAAAGAAAGAAGGGAAGAAAGGAAAGAAAGCTAGCAAAGGAACTACCGTATATGTGTAAGGCCCTAGTGGCGGGTAGTGGCCGCTAGTGGTGTGCCCGGATGTGGCACGACAACATGACAACAATATCCCAATAGAGAGTGCCAGTTTCAGCACGAGTGGTTGTGACAGCAATACCACTGGCTATTTTAATCAATTTGGGTATTCTATTTATCTAGAAAAATAATTTTGGTAATTTACTACCTTTTTTTAGTGTACTAGGCCCTGTAATAGGCATTAGCAATATTACTATATGGTTCATTTGATTTTGGCGTTCTACCTTAGAAATGTAAGGAACATACTACTAGAAATGGAAGTAAGAATAAAGGTAGTAGAAAGTCTTTTAACTTATTGTAATAAATTACATGACATTAAACTATTGAAATTAGCTTTCAAAAAATTATCTACTCATATATGATAATTTACTTGGATCAGGATAGTTCCAACCATATATTAAACCCTATTTATACTCTTACAATTACCTTACTTCTCTATCATTCATTTTTATTATATTCGCAACTCAAGCAATCTGGCAATGCACCAGGCCCAGCTGTAGGCCGCTCCCGAGCGCCAGCTAGAGTTCTAGATCTCCAACCTATGGAACCTTTTACCAGTGGAATATAAAAAGCCATTCATCAGTAGCAACGTGATATGTACATCGCTTGCGATTTGATGACACTTACTATGGTCAATACAAGGGTTGGCTTTAATAGGCTCAAGATTCAGGCAATAGTAAGTAGAAATAAAAAGAAAGCTCGCTGAAGATGAAAAACTTTGTTATAGAGATGATACTAGAAAAGAGTTTATAACTAGCAACTCTTTGGTATGATCTATAATATGCATTGTGCAATTCCTTATGGAGGTTAGGAAAAGACATTTAATATTATTGGGGCACAATATCTGGCCAGAAGTATGTTGGGCTTAAGCACTGTAAGGTATAGAAAATATATTCTTAACTTTGAGTCTGGAAGAAAAATAGTAAAAAATATAGGTGTGTGGACTTAACTATCAAAATCGACAGAGACCAGTGCTAGGCCTGGCACGAGACGAGACATCTCGAGCTGTAAGTCTCGAGACTTTTTGTGAAAATTTTTCATTGGCTGCGAAAATTTTTCAGTGGCTGCGAAAATCTTTTCATGGGTTGCGACAATCAGTTTAGCAGCCTACGATAGCATTCGCTTGTAAATATGTGTTATTCGGTACTCAAAGGTAGAGATTCCTTCTTCTCTTTCTCCGTTCATTATACTCTTTCTCCGCTCATTATCAGCACTTCCTATCCTGCATCAACAATCAGCACAATGAGCCAGATTTCCGTGTCGCCTGTTCATACTCCAGATGATTTTAGAGTGAGGTTTAGCAGAAGAGGGTATAGAAGAGGAAATTGACGTCGAAGGCGAAGATGATGATGATTGATAATAACTAGGTAGCTAGCTAGCAAGTTCGAATATAATTATGATTTGTGTTGGCTGGTGCTCGATATCCAGAAGTCTCGAGACTTTTCCGGTCTCGAGACGTCTCGTGCCCAGGCCTAGCTCAGCCTCAGACCACCACTCCAATTGTAGTCTTTATATAAGCGATATAGTCATTATAGGAATTCCAAGAAAGACGTGCCAAAACCAATGATAAAGGGTTAAATGCAAAAGTTATTGCAATACCACAGCCTAAAACGCTATCCCTTGTTAACCTTTATCCAACCAAAGACCTTCAGCCAGCAACTAATCTTATGGGCTTGGAAGATGGAATTGCGGATACTCCAGCTACTCGACAAATTAAAATCACCCTAGCTAATGCTGCTCGACAGGCATCTACAATAACTCGAGTTTCAGTCTCATGTTCTTGCAAAAAAAGTCCTGTGCCAATCGTCGCTGCCAATGCTACAAAAATGACTTGAAATGCTCTATTTGTTGTCATACCAAATTTGGTACTAGCAGATCATGACTGTGGCAACCTCTCAGCTCTAGCTGAACGAACACAAATTGAACTTTAAGATAATAACCCAATTGGCCCGGAGGATAACCTGGAGGATGACCCGCAGGAGACCACAATCGACCCAGAGCTAGATGCAGCTGTTACACGTCCCACAGCTCCCAGGCCAGCTTCTGGCCGATATTGCCTACGCCGGGATCAGTGATAGCCTAGTTATATACCTATATTTGATATAGGTCTAGTTAGGTATATTGTCATTAATTCAAGTGCGTCATGTACCAAATCCAGTGATTTAATACATTGCCCGCGAGGGGCATAGTGGGTATACCGCCAGCCGGCGGCTGTGTCTGTGCTGCTCGCGAGCGGCCTGGAACATATATATAGTTCTATGTCATTAGTACCTGGCAACTGTCAGTTTCATAGTAAAACTACTCCTTTTGTGAGGAGCACGAGGTAGATAGTCCAGATAGCATAAATAGCATAGATAGCATGACTAGCATAACATAGCATAGATATATAGATGCGCTCGGCATGCAAGCACATGCCACGCGCTAGCGTAACCCAGGAAGCCGGGAAACAGCTGAGTTGATCATCATTAAAATATATATATACATTCACACATCATCTGTCACACGCCTCTGGCCGGTTCTGACACCTTTCTTCACTCGAAAAATATCTAGAACTATTGCGAGTTGGGAGAAAGTATGGTCACAATCACGCTCGTTGTCTGCTGTCATACAGGACCACTAGCGGCCACTAGGGCTCGTGTATATAGTCTTCTTGCTTGTGCTCTTTCCTTCTATACCAACGTCTTCTGTCTAATATCAGTCCCCCCAGCCCACGTCCAAGTCCACTGACCGAGTCCTTTCGCCCTTGATCCTGCCGCCTTCTACCTCTAAGCCTATCACACACATTGGGCCCCTACGTATTTGATCGAGCCCCACTGGCCTCCTTTTGATGACCCTCGCTCCGAGATACTGCCCTCCCCTATCTGCCCATCACACATATAGGAACCCTGCGTGTGTGTTCCCCCTTGCCCAGTCCGTCGTGCCTTGGCCGCCCCACTCCTGGCCCACCCCATTATATATACATGCCATTACTATACAGTACAAATTTATATAGGAAGGTGCACTTTACCCTATCCTCAGTATAATGCAAACCCTGTTATTTAGAATATCGAAGGAATAAGTATTCAATATTTGGATATTGGGTATAGGGAAGAGGAAAAAGGAAAAAGAAAAGAGAAAGCTAAAACAACTACTTATTCCATTTATTTTGCTTCTGTTCTGCTATGCTAGAGCAAAAGAAAAAATATAGGTAGCTTCTAAAAGTTCTTTTACATTTTTGAATTAAAAAAGCAAAAGCTAAAGAGGACATTGCAGGATAGAAACGGGAGAAGGAGTTTTCGAACTTTATAAATAAATATTGAAAATATATGAAAGGCATGACAGGAGGAAATAAGATTGCGGTTTTCTCAACTTATTTTTAAGCACGCTAGAGAAGGATCAAAGAGTAGAGCTTTTCTCTTGCAATTATTCTTCAAGAATTTTTGATAGTAGCAGTTTTGGTGTAATTGCTAGGTACTAATGGGATAGAACTAATATGCATGTATGTATTGAACGTATGTTTTTTTGATTTTGTTTCTTATAAGGTTCCAAATAGGAAACAAGGAAAGAAAGCACAACAAATATGTTCCACCACAACAGTCGGTCCCCAGATTCTTCCTCACATAGTCATCCTAGCTTCAGCTTGGAGAAGATTGCCTCCACCAAGTCAACTATTCATTCTTTGTTCCCTCCCTTGACATTCATGATGCATCCCCTCGGTGATCCATCTCTTCTCACGTCCCTCAAGCTTCCCACCACCAAGTATCAGGATGGAGCGACAGTACCCCCACATTACCCACAAGTGGGAAATAACTTGGCCCAAGACATGTCGCCATGTTTGCAGGCAGCGTGTGACTTTTGGTTTTATCGCCTAAACCGCCCCACCCCTGTTCCCTTTCCTCCACTCTTGCTTCCTTCCGTCACCTGGGGCCTCTTGGCTTCCTGTCATATGTCCGTATATATATAGGTACTTGGGTGATGCTACAGAGCTAGTTATTTATTGGACAAAGTTAGCGAGTGTGCTAGAAACGCTAATCCGCATCGAGCGGCTACGCTCGCTTGTTTCACCTCTTTAATTCTGTTTTGAGGTCTAGTCTGGCGCCCAAATTTGGGGTCACCCAATGAGGACAACCCCGCATTGTGTGAAAAAGCAACGATGATATCATATTGCGAGGTGCGTAGCAGGGAAAACGGAGCACAATACTACCGTCAATATCCTACACTGGTATTTGGTCTATTTATATTAATATTAATATGTTCAGCAAATTCATTGATATACAGATCATTACAGATATCGATATCGTATGTCTCCTTTGTATGCTTGGTGCCTACCCATAGTTACCCACTGTACCTAACATGAAACTCACCGCCACGCCTCCGCTCCTAGGGATGGATGGTTATGTAGGAGTGATAAAGGAAAAATGTTTAGTTAAGGATCTACCTAGCCCTCGCGTGTCAGACAGCTGCAACCTCAGCTGGTCCAGTAATAAACTGGTAGTGAAGGCACTTTTGCCTATCTCAGGTCGATCTGCAAGTACAGAAAGCGAAGGTACTTAGATCACATATATCGAGATTCTTTGGATTAGGAGGGTACGAGCTCAGGGTCGATTATATTTTTGTGGGAATTCTTTTGACGTGAGAGTTGGCTAAGTTTATATCTCTAAATGTATCTAAAGCCTCTTTAGGTTGTCCGTTCATCGTTCTTATCACCAAAGAGTGTTACCTGACTCCCATGACAATTTCGCCTACCAAGTTACTATTCATAGTTACATTCAGGATACACTAGAGCATTGACCGGTTCAAACTTGTTTATGTAGACAAGCTGACAAATGTTACCAGTAACAATTCAACTGCCCCCCTGGCTCGATATGCAATCCTACATAGTAATGTGCTAATTGGCCACTATAAATGTGCCTAAGATAGGCCAAAAAACCCAGGAATGTGTGTGGGGAAAACAGCACCAGGTTGCTTTATATAATGCAGTCACAGTATGCAACACTAGTCTTCGGGAGACGACTGCGCACGGGGCTGCAGGTTTGCAGATATACTGATCGTGGGGGGTGTTGTTGTATATCATGACAGGGGAAGGATCGATTGCAAGGAAGTTTGGCCGCCTAATATTAGGCTGGTTTTTTAATTTTATTTTTACAAAATTATTCATTACTCGTATTCAAGTTATTCCAACCTATGACGAGAAACCGCGGTGTTGGAACAGCTAGGCCTGATCGGATGGCATAGTTTTCCTGAGTGCTAGTGACGTTGTATATAGGCTAATTCCATAGCAGTGCTTGGAGTTACGATAGTCCTATATATACGAGATCTTGGTCTAAACACGAGTAGGGAATCTCATATGGCAAACAGTAAGACCGTAGATTTGGACAAGGAAGTAATTCCTACTTCAGTTTCCTGCAGCTGGACCCCCATTGCAGGGTGGGGGCTTGCGTTTTGGAATACCTGGCATTACAATTGTGGTCTGATTCTCCCTGACTGACAGCTCGGACGCCGTAACAGCCAGCTCGAGCCTTGTCCATTCCAACAGCATTTTAGGCTACCGTGGGGTTAAGTCGAGATACGTAAGCATACCTCAAGATAGCGGTGTAATCATAATATATCTAAGCCTGTCCCTGATAATTAGCCTCTAGAGAGTAAGTTAAGTGAAGTTAGCGCAGTTATTAACCGCCTGTATATTCATATTCTAGCGAGCAAGACTTAACTTTAAGATATTCGAATTAATCCAAGAGGCGAAGCGGAGCTTTCGATGGTGTGTATTGGCTGCGTTTTGTAATTTTCCAGCCAGCTATTGGATAGCCCATGTAAGACACTGCAGGTAAATTTACGTTGTGCATCGTAACGGTAACCCTAGTAGGTACCATTGTGTTGCTACCAATTTTGACTCAGTTATGTGTTTTACCTTAGCCAAGCCAAAGCTTCGATCTTATGCATTCGAAGCTAGGGAGCTATTCAGCTTCAATGTTGACCCGGAAGGACAATGAGCATAGAGGTCATTGTCTCAGTGTGCTCAGTGATGAATTGAACTACCGCTGTTGACACTTAACGGCTTTGCATACATCAAAGTTCACTATTGTGGAGCTGTCAGAGAAAGCAGATAGCTTAAACCTGCTCCATACCTCGAGTACTTTTTTCCATAATTGGCGGCGTATAGCGAGTCATGCAAGCTTCCAGCGGAGCCTTCCAACGAGACCAGGCTATTCTCTGGTCCCCCTATTCATACGCCGGCCCTTACCGTCCATGAGAGGGGTGCACCAACCTGGCCGCGGATACCTGGCCAGCAGGTCTTACCACATTTATCAGTGAGATTGCGTCAGCTATCTAGTTGAATATCCGAAATCATGGGCTTCATGATCAAGGCCTAGGCCTAACCTACCGCAGCCGTGATACTAATGAGTCAACTTTCTGTGTTCGTTCTTTCAGGGCACAAATGACGACCTTTCGAGGCCACTCGATGATATGGTATCTGGTGGGCGGGCTTTTATATAAATGGGCCCACCAGATCGACTTTAAACACACTGTCAACGCTTCTGTAGGATCATATACCCCATTTCATTAGCATGACCTCGTCGTACGTACTCATCAGAACCTCGTTCCTGTCACACCTTCTCCGATCCTGCTTGGCTAACCCTATCTGCAGCTGGTCAATCCTGTTGCCCCGGCTTATATCACCATCAAAGTCTCCCCGCGAATCGCTGCTTGCTTACGGCCAAGTGCTGTTGACTACCGGCGTCTATCTGGGTAAAACCTCAGCTTTTCGATACCATTTCAGTCAACGCAAGTCGCTACATACCACCTCCCCCAAACACCAATGGCTACGTGTCAAATTACTCCAACCTCCAGTTCCCCTCGTGCCACGACGATAGCTGGGATCCAGGGGGCACCTTCCCAAGGCCCCCAGGCTCGGAATGCGGTATCTGCTTCTGCACTTATACCAGCTGTACCTCAGGAAAACCGTGCCAGGGCGGGCTATCAGAACGAGAATCAGTGTCTCTCCCAGGCAGTGCAGAGATATCTATGTGAGCCTGCGAGGGACGGCGGATCGACTTACAGTCTACTCCACCAGTTCCTTGATGATCACCGCTGATAGCGGACAATGCTGAGCGTTTGGCTCTTGTAACTGGTTGTTTTAGCTGACAGCGGAGCTAGAAAGTTTTTTCCTTTGAATTGCCTTGTAATATTCAAGTTGTGGGACTCGGCGAATTTTTTTCAAAAAAAAAAGAAAAAAAAAAACGTGTTCCTTTGCCACATATTTCTCTTTCTTATACCCTTCCGATTTCCCTCACACTGTTTCTGATCTAACCTGTTCTTGTGTGGATTGTCATCAACGGTTGCAATTAGTGGGGCCTTCAAACGGTAGTTGCTCTCTATAGGCTTGTATTCAGGGACAGAAGTGTAGTTGAGGTTAAGCCGAGAAGTTCAGGTGCGGAATGTTTGCTTTTTGTAATGGCCCGAGACCACTACTTTTTTGACATTAATATTTAATCTATTTTGTTATCCCTTGATCGCAGGTGGCTGTTTTGGGATCCCGTTTCTCATTATAACTTCTTAATTCACCGCACCTGAGCTTTGTAGGATGAGGCATCTTCAGGGCGCGTTTCCATTTTCTCCTAAGTTTGAATGTAAGAGTAGTAGTCAAGTAGAGGTGTTAGGGTTACACAATCTGAGGATGGTTAATAGGACTTTAGGTATCATGCATGTTAGTTACGACAATTGATCTGTAACCTCCAACCTAACTAAGGTTATTTTAAGTGCCATTTTCGGCGCGCGGCAACACATCACCCAGACCTACATACTACAAATTTTTGTGTACCTAAACTTATTGTCACCTGTGTAACCTCAATTTCTCGTGCCTAGGCTGATTTCTGTACTAGACTATAAGTATAATCTGGGACTTGGGCTCCGGAACACTTCGACTGAAAATCTTCCATGAGGGATACCATGTTCACTTAGTTACTTCCCCAGCATCGCCTCCTACCCAGGTTCCCACTAGGTTGTTAAAGTCAGCTCGTACAAGTACCGGTACTCCAGGGTACATCAAACGGAAAATAAAACCGGTTACTTTTGTTTGGGATCATCAAGTAAACCAGGAAAGAATTGGAATTTGTTGATTGAAGGGTAATTTATTATTTTTGCATGCAGTTCATGTACTATATTGAGTATCACGTACCCAAAATAATTGCTCCAAATCTTCCTAAAGAATATTGGATTATCCAGCTGAAACTGTCTATGAAAAAGCAATGCCGGTATTGATTGTATTCTTTACTGCTGGAATATTCCAAAAAAAAAAAAAAAAAAATTTAAATAAAAAAGACTGGAATGTTTTCACGCGCCTATCGCGCTACAGTAAGTACCAGTACGTGCTGTCTCACACAACTAGCTGCATAAATTTTGGTGCAATATAATCCACTAGGTAAGTAGGTACTGAACAACTGTACACCGAAATATGGGTTAATGTACTAACACCATGAATCTAGATACGGAGCAGATCAAGACTATTCCGGAGTCAACTAATGATATGAATCCGTGAAACACACGGCTTCAACCAACGCGTGATTGAATACTCCGGATTTCGTGCATGCCTGGCCGCATCTAAGACTACATAATTTTGGTCCAATGTTGTTGTACCTACATACTGCATTACCTATTCGTGTTACACGCGGCATAAACCACCAATACAGTCAACTTACAGTACCTGATTCTATACATACTAGTAAAGTTTTTCGATCAAGAATCCTAGTGGCAGATAAATCATACGATTCGTAACTACACACTTGCACTGACACTAATTCCCCCTTACGGTAGAGATACCTCAATCACGGCTATAAAGGTCCAATATCACGAGCAGCCAAGTATTCCCCTCTTGAGTCAATACATCATCGAATACCAATCCCTAAATCGCTGTCATAAATATAAAGTAGCTGCATATATATGACGTGTAGCTATTATAATATTCGTGTTCCCGTACGAGGGGTTCCCGAGCTATTCACACTCTACTAGCTTCACCTTATCCCATGGAAAGATTAAACCCAAAAGCCAGCTCTTCGTTCTTCTATGACCCAACTACGCTAGGTATGTTGATTATCCCTTATTTCTAGAGTCATCCTTCATGAAAATAGTGAAGAGACAAGCCTTCTTTGGAAGGCAATTGGCAGGATACTACTGTTTTGCTGGTGATTTGTGACCTACAATTGTAGCACCAGACACGATCTTGAAATAAGGGAATTTTCAGTCAATAATGATGGGGCTCCACGCAATTGTAACCAGGTATATCCCTAGCATGCATACTCGGAACCCAGAATTTGGGCTTCCATCTTTAGCCACCACAGGGCTGCACGGCACAGACTAACATCGACAACAACATAGCTTGTGATTGTTTGTCCCTCTACCCAATGGCAATGAGGCAATATAGAGAATCTATGCAGGGCCAAATCGATTTCTTGGACCCTGACAGGGACCACCCCCCTCAAGACCAGGGCCTATTTAGCCATCCCAGCTATTGAGCAAACTACCTTACTTAGAATAGGGAAGGTTATATTGTTCCGCCTTTAATCCCTGACTGTACTACTGTACCTGTACATACCTATTATTGCGCTACGAACTAGGAGTGGGACCAGGGAAACTCCAATCCCGGAAATAGTGCTCCAGAAGCTCAGAAATTGGAGTTCTTTTTTCTGGTAAAACCACTAATATAGCTCCTGAGCCGCTCCGTATTCCTCTATTATAGGAAGAACCTTCCGCAGGTTTTATTTTAAGAATTTTGCCAGCCTCCGTGAGACTTTTTATCAGACATGGAGCCACAATAATTTTGAAAATAAATGTTTATTCTCAGAATCTTCCATGTATGGATAGTAAGACTTGGGCGGATATCGGTATTTTTTTGGAAAAAGGTTAGGATTTGCTTCCGAGTTCATCTGTCATTTGTATATTGATGATAGCCTCATCTCCATGGATACCGCTGACAATTGATTCATTGACAATTGATTCATTGACAATTGATTCATTGACAATTGATTCATCGGCAATTGATTCATCGGCAATTGATCGATTTATTGTTCTCATATATATAGTGGTTTTTGCATGCAATTCAAAGTCAATTGTTTGATTTGCGATTTGAATTGATTGCTCCCGGAGGATTGGTTGGCGGTTTTGTTGTTGGCTTTTCCTTTGGTTTTGCTGAGGAAGTTAGGGGATTTTGGTGTTGGTGTTTGGAAGAATGGGTGGGAGGATACCTAAAAACGTTGTCTGACCTAGCCATTTGGGGGGCGTTCTTCGTGTCATGGTGTAAGTGGCCCTCCTCGTCGAATAAAAGCCATAGCCGTGGGGGAACTTAGAGACGGGACAAAGGAGCTGGTGGGGCCCGTAATATGCGCGCGCACTATGATTATTCGAACATCTATCGGGGGGACCTTCAGGACGATTATTTCGGTGAAGACTGTGATGAGGAAGACTGTGCGTCTCGGGAAGATGGGGGGAAATGTAGCTGTGGGAAATGCACCATGATGCCCCATGGAAAAAATCGCAGTGGGAATGGTGAGAGTCCGAAGGGTATTGGGTATATGAGTACGGTGCAAGGGGGGATGGGGCGGAAGTGAGGATCATATAATTCGTAAGCATGGGGAGGAGGATCTTGAACGAGGTAGTGCGATATCGGGTGCTGATACCCCCTCTTCCCATCGAAGAGGAGATATGAGAGGGCGAGTGATATTTCTGTCTTGTGGTTTACTTCCTTCAATTTCTCATCCCTCTGTTTCTCTTCACATTGTTCATGTGCATTCTTGTGCGACTTTCCCTTGTTTTTGTTTGCCTTTTCGAATTCACTGTTGTTCTAGTGATATATTGGAGTTTTTCCTCGGGATCAGCCCCTTCTCTGCATATCCTCGCTTCTCTTCAAATTGCGTGAACTTACTATCTCTTTATATTTATCATCATTGAATTTGTTTCCTGATGGCCTGGGCGGGGCTGGCGAGGGGCGCTGAGATAGCTTCAGCCGGGCACCATCCAGGGATATGTGCAATACGTGTAGAGGTGATAAGGGGCATAAAATACGTTCATAAAATATTTTCACGACTTCAGAATTGTAATGACGGCTCATATAGACATCCCGAATGTTGAACAAACGCTCACGAGCTACTTACTACATACAAGGTCTTTAGGCTGACTTCAGTGTGTATAAGAAGATTTGTATTCTCTAAGCTAAGCTAAATTCATTCTAACATGAATAGGACCTTTAACCCAAAACAAGCTAGCCATCCATATCCAACCAAGCTATAAGAATGCTACAAGGAGGTGTATCTATGTAGTAGTCTGGTTGGGTATCCAGTCTATACTCACAGGATAGTCTGGTTGGCACCTCACAGGAGGAGGGTCGTGCAACCAGACTAGGCTTGTCAATAGTGCTCCTATCGGCTCGCTTCCCAGGCAGGCTTAGTCCGGCTCGCTACCCACGTTAAGTAGGCGTAGTGCTTGGCCAAGACCAATCAGATTGGATAAGCCTGTTAACTGTCACGTGATGGGCTTAGTAAACGACCAGCTGGAATGCCATCAGTTCAGACTGCATCGTCACCACCAAGTTCTTCTCGCCAGACTTTCACATGCCGCCAGAGCATCCGCAGCGGGAACTGACAAGGTTCTCTGGTCAAGACACCAATGGGCGTTCTTGTTTGGTGCCGAGAGTCTCAGTGCCGGCGTCATTAGCCATGCATTCTAGACTGATAGTAAGTGTAAGGTACCGGTACCGGTCACAACCAATCCCTGGAAATACCAACCAAGTCTAGCAAAAGATGTCGGGGTAGATTGTAAAGTGAGGAGTTTCATTGTCGTCATTTTTAGGTGAGACTTGTTTCTGCACGTGGCGCATTGCTA
This sequence comes from Terfezia claveryi, assembly GCA_015179025.1. Taxonomy (NCBI): domain Eukaryota; kingdom Fungi; phylum Ascomycota; class Pezizomycetes; order Pezizales; family Pezizaceae; genus Terfezia; species Terfezia claveryi. The sequence goes on from WHUX01000048.1 coordinate 240,845, forward strand.
ATTGTTCGGGTAGTTGTTTCAAATCTGATGTGTCGAAACAATCTCAATTTCCAAACTTGTGGATCTCCATGGGAATGTCCAACAGAAAAGGGTGTGCATCTAACATCACAAAAATGTTCCGAAACGACTCATATTCTGCTTTATTATGGGATACGAGATAACTTTGCGGAATGTACATTTTGACATCGCACCAGCTACCTCTCCCCACGACACCGTGTGGGTTCAGCACCAACTTACACTGTTGACGACTTATATTCCCCTGATCATATATACAAATACGCTATACTAGGCGTACACACATCGTATATTCGAGCGGCGAAAGCATGTGATACACTCACGATCAATCACGTCAGCGACCAAGGTACTGGGTGGAGGGCTGGGAATGTACCAGACTGAGTGGATGGGTGGGTATATCCGTTGCCAGTGGCAATGATGTCCATTTGTTAGTGCTTTTTCCCTCCCCACATGTATCGAGGATAATCAAGCACTGTGTAGTAGTTGCCAGAGGCATTATTCCCATGAAGAACAAATGAAGAAGTAGAGTGCTCATCGTTAATCTGATATTTGCGATGGAATGAAGCAGGTTGAAGAGATACGAAGATGCGATTCGTACCTTGACCTAGGTGGGGCGGAGCCATCTGAAGTGGCATCCTCACGGTGACACAAAAGAGGGGTGGTGGTGTAGATGCATATGCTGTTTGCCATCGATCACTCCTCACCAACGCACAGACATGGGTGTCCATTTTTGTGGCCAACGCACCTTTAAGGCTGATAACCCAACGAAAAGGGTATCGATTCGCCATGGCCCTAACTGAACTGGAATACGACCGGTTTCGGAGAATGGTCTCCGCTTGGCTGGAGATGTTAGCACTGGCACTCGATATCCTTGTTTTGTATTTTTGGAGTTTTGACTGGTTCCATGTCACGCTTTTCTTGTTTCTGTTGCTTTTTCTCAGTTGTTTCTGCTGGGGGAATGCAGGACTCAATCAGAGAGGTGTGGGTAGGTATGTGAAATGTTCTTCTACCTTCGACCTTTGCCTGCGAATCTGTCTATCCTATCATAGGGCAGTGGCAGATGTGCGCAAATTATCTCTTACTTATGTCTTTATTTTTTTCCTCTGGCCTTCACATTCTCTGCCCCTCGCACTTTTCAATCCACTGTTCAACATCTGAAGTTTTGCCAAATATCTAACGTCTTCGGCGGCCTAGAATATTTGCGGGATAAACAGCACCAGCTTTTCAACTTCACGAAGACTCAACGAATTTCATTTACTTCTGATTGTTTCATGTCCTGGTCGATAATTAAGTTCAGTTCAACTTCAATCTACGTGATACGAAACGACGGATTATACGAATTTCCCTCCATTTTCGCGTCGCGAAAATTAGCGGCTCAGGCTACACTGAATTGAAGCAAGTAAGCACGCATCACGCGATTCGTGTGCCTGTCAGTACGCACTCAGCTGTGACCGCACAAACGTTACCGCGGCGAAGGCGAACGCGAGGTCGAAGGCTGACGAGGGGAGAAGGCTGTTGCCCATCCCGAAATATCACAAAACAAGTGTCGGTTGGTGTGGTGATATAAGTGATAATATTTCCTTTTTACCAACTTATCTGCGTTTCTTGTGTGTTTCCGTGCTGCCCCACACTTTCTGGTTTCCTGTAAAAATTGCTCGATTTCTGTTACAATTTTTTTTGCCCCGTCCCCTGAACCTCTGCGGCTGCCTATTTGCCGCGCAAGCACAGGTCGTGCTTGCCCTCCCAAACAAATTAATCAAATTTAACCCCAGTCAAACTATCCACTCTGGATTCCTACTCTGATAACCGTTCTTTCCTTCATCCTCCGTCACAGCCACCCTCTCGACAGCCATCATTTACCTCCCGGCCGACATCGCCGGCACCGACGCTGCCGCGATCGATATCGCCGTCCCCGCTATACCCGCCAACCCTTGTACCACGTCCGAAACGCTCGAAAAGCACCACCAGTGGCACTCGCGGTGCGCGTTCGTTCTCCCTCCCCACCACCCCCACCCCACCCTCCCCCTCTCTCGTACCCTCCCGCCCAAAAACACCCATCAACTTTGCCCCCGTCCTACTCGCTTCATCCACAAATCTTTCCCGAGGAGACAGTATCTCGCGACCGAGCAGTCGCGCATCAAACACCAGTACAACCAGTAGCACTGCGAGCACCAGTTTCTTCCAGGTGATACATCGATTTACCCCGAGACCGGATTTATTTAAAATTGTCAGTGGCGGGAGCGGGGCGGGGAGCGCGAGTGATCATTCTCTTGCGAGTTATTCTTCCGTGGGGGAGTTTGAGGTACTGAAAGCGACGAGGGTTAACTTGGATAGGAGTGTCAGTGCGAGTGGGTATTTAGGAAGTGGAGCTGGATTATCAGATCAGGCTTCGGTGAGAAGTAGTCCGGGGAGTTTGTATAGGAGTAGTAGTTTTGGTTCGATCCCCGCTGGAGCACCGCTAGTCGCCCCGACGCCTCATTCTTCAACAGAATCTACAACTGGTAATAGTGGCACGGGGGTATTATTGAAAGAAGGTGCCGGAGGGGAATTTTACGCAGGGACATACTTCCCGACTATCGCTGAGGAGGAGGAAGAGCGAATCGGGACTTTGCGCAGAAAGAAATTACTGCACCCTGATAACGATTACGAACAAAGAGGTGGGGAACAAGTCTGGGTGCAACAACACCGACGTACAAGATCCTACGGTAACGTACCTCTCCATCGCGGCGCATCTGGGGATTGCGGCAGCACACACGACACAATGCCTCCATCAAACAGCTCGCCAACCCCTTCTCGTATACCCCCTGGGACCGGGGGAAGTTCTTCGGACACAAAATCCACCCCCCAGAAACGCCCATCGCGAATGGCATCGTCCGGGCATATCTCGACACGCTCTGACGTATCAAGCTATGCCATGACTCGCAGTGGCTCTGTTGATCCGAATTTCTATAGCACTCCTGTCCGGCCGACGAGCTCAGCGGGGATAAGTAGCGAGAGCAGCTCCGCTTATAGTCGCGCCGATACGCCGGATTGCCATGGATATGGAAGGCCGGATTCGATATCTCCCGTGTCAGCCGAAGCGAGTTCTCCTGGCGCGGCGGCCGGGGACTGGGGGGATGGCACAATTAAGAGCAGGAAGGAGGGAGCAGCCGCTATGCAGAGGGTATGTAATTTATTTTCTTTGTTTCACAATTCTTATGTTTCGTGGAAGCCTGCTTTATATTTTTATTTTTATTTTTTCCTTTCTGCAGCTGCACTCACAACTTCTTTTTCCTGATTTGCACTGGCACATGAGAACAATACCCCTACCCCCGCGGATTTCTCGCGTGCTGAATGGTCGCCTTGTTCTTCGTGTTTGTTGTTGCAGCAACATTCCCAGCAGTGCAGCAGTACCAGGCCAAATGGCTAGCCTCATGGGGGATTGTGCGCTGGCTTGCTTTGCTTTGCTTGATTGCTTTCTTGATTAATTCCCCTGGGCCAGCACTCGAGGTAGTGGATGTGAGGACTGGATCGCGCGCTGCGCATTGGTTATCCCGCATGCTGCGCTGTGGTTGCTGGTTGAGCTGGGTGGACCCAGCCTCGGGATAGGTTTCGCATCATCCGCCCATCAGTGAAGACCCAATCGGAGGCCACGCTGGGGTAAGCAGAAGACAGGACAGACGGCAAGCAAGCAAGCAAGCAAGCAGCATATGAATATTCCTGTAGCTGTACCTGTGCAGTGCAGCCACCAACGCAAGCAATGCAGAGCAATTCAGAACCTGCCACCCCTTTTTGGATTTTCTGCACACGCAAGAACAATAACAAACATGCTCCGTTCCGTGCCAGTTCGTGTTTTATCTCGCTATCTGCTCTCGGCAGTTTATGCTGAGGTGTTTTTGTTTCTGCAGCTGGTGGTGGTCATCTTCCTTTATATCTGAATCCGTCATCGCTTTTTGAAACCTTTCCCTCCCCTTCTCAGTTTCCTCCCACTCTTGCCTGCTTTCGGAGTTACCTACTGCTGTCTGCCACACCGTACCTTACCGCAACACACCACCGGGGTACCGACAATTACTTGTTTGTACCCTGTTGGACGTGGCGACGACAACTGGTGTCAGGCTTTAGTTTATCCGAATGGACATTTAACTGTTTCATCCACTAATACTGGATACTGAAATCAATTGATAGAGCGGTTCCAAGCGATCAATTAAACCCAGGTACGGGTCAACATACACCTCTCCCTACGCCCCGTCGGAGCTGGCGAAGATTGTTATGACCCCGGAGGGAAATATCCCTATCGAACAGTATATTGCGTATAAACCGCAATTTGACGTACTGCCCCCCTCCCTTGCACCCAAACCCCATTCACTCCATTCTTTGGTCTGTCTATTTGAAGTGTTTAGCTAATTGATACGATGTTACGTATATTTACAGGAAAACGGCAACCTCATCCCCTTCACTATCCCCCAACCACCACCCCCACCCCCACTCAAAGCAGATCCGAAACGAGAAAATATGGGGAGAAAAGCACTCAGCTTCGATGGCTTTGGTCGGCTACGGGGTAGTGACAAAGATAAAGACAAACCTAAGGATCGGAGTGAAGACCATGGGGAAGTACCCGTTACTCCTCCTGCGACAGCACTTTCGCATTCCTCGTCTAGCACAAAGAATAGCTCGAATTTGGGACAAAGCACCGGGCCTAGTACACCTGCATCGTCTATCGGGGGTAACCAAGCTACGAAAGGAACGGTCCCGATCTCAGTGACGACGCCCCCGGGGATGATTGAATTCGAGAGAAAGCAGTCAAAGAGCAAGAACTCGTCGTTGACAGATCTGGGACAATCTTTACTGGGTAGGCTCTCGTCTGGACATCACTCGTCGATACCTGGGTCAACGCACTCGAATGATCGGGATGCTAGTCAGACAGCGGAGAAGGAGAGCAAGAAGCTTAAGAAAGCGAGGGAAAAAGAGAAGAAGGAGAAGGATAAAGATATTAGTGGCGGGCCCGATAAGAAGCCGAGCAAACGAGAACGTTTACGCAAAATATTTGGCCGTAGGAGTGGATCCGATGGTGGGTCTGGATTGCAATCTACCACCTCAGCAGAGGATTTAATGCACGGAGAGTATCTCCTTCCAAGCAATAGCTCTATTAGGTCGATGGAGCCGAGGGATATTGATCTTAGGAATCGACCGAGCGCGGAGAGTCTGGCTAGTAATTTCGATAGTTCGCCGAAACCGAAGATGGTGGCAAGGGAAGAAAGGTTATCGCTTTATGGGGGCAAAAGTAGAGAGGAACTGAGGCATATGAGGAGTACGTCTATGGGATCTTTTTTGTCGGCGAGGAATATAGTGCATCTAGATGAGGTAGAGAGTGATGAGGGGGAGGTGGGAATTAAAGATAATAATAGGGAGGTAGTGGGGGAGCCAAAGAAAGATGAGCCAAAACAACAGGACCAACACATTCAGGCGGCGCAATCACCTCCAGCTCCCTCCCCCGCTCCAATATCTACCCCCACATCCGCTCCACTAGCCTCAGCACCTTCCCCTGCAGCTATGGAGATAGGTTCCCCCAAGCGCAAAGGCCCACGCATAATGGGGTCCATGGAATCTATGATCCCCATTCCCAATAAAGCTATCCGCCGCGTAGGCTCTATGTCCATGAGCAGCCTAGGCAGCATCATCTCGGCCAACGCCCCCACCACAAACATCAACATCACAGCCTCTACCGCCTCAACCCCAAGTAAAGACAAATCTCGGTCTCAATCCATCTCAACCCCAATCAAAGCTCGCTCGTTTTCGACATCAACCTCAAAGAATCGAAGTCAATCACCGGCTGCCACCTCTGCATCGAATTCCGCAACAACAACGACTTCTCCGACAAAACGCACTCTCCCTCGTCCGGCAGCTAACTTCACACCGTCAAAATTGCTGAATCAATCTCCTAGCGCAAATAGCGCGAAATCCAAGGCGATGAAATACGGCTCGCTTATTGATGATGCAAACGCAACTATCCGTCCTAGGATCAACAAGGCTAGGAAGCCTAGTGCGGCGCTGACGGGGATGGTAGGAGATGATATGATGGGGGGGAGGGGGAGGAGTAATAGCGTGCCGAGTGGCAAGCGTTCTGGGTATAATAGCGAAGAGAGCGGGGCGGAAACCTCGAGTGGGGAGATGAAGAGAAGGAGTGTTAGTGGGATGGTGGTGGATAAAGGGAAGCAGAAGGATGTGGTGAAGATGGAGCTGTTGGGAGAAACAATGCCCATGATGTCGCCACTGCCGACAAACGTGGAGGAGAAGGTGGAGGAGAAGGTGGAGAAGGGCGTGGAGGAGAACCTGGAGCAGAAGGTGGAGAAGAACGCAGGGGAGAAGATGGAGGAGAACGTGGAGGAGACGGTGGAGGTTGAGGTAGAGGCGAAGATTATAGAACCGCCTCTGGCAGCAGTAGATGAGAAGGTGGCAGAGATAGTGGAAAAAATGGAGGAGAAGGTGGAGGAGAAGGTGGAGGAGAAGGTGGAGGTTGAGGTAGAGGAGAAGGTTATAGAACTGCCGGTGGCAGTAGTAGATGAGAAAGTTGCAAAGATTGTGGAGAAGATGGTGGCTACCCAACTGCCGGCACCTGAGGTATCACCGGCACCGTCAAATACAGAGGAAACTCTACTTAAGGAACAGGAGAAAGTCATAGAAGAACCAGCGGCAGATCAGGTTGCAGTTCCAGGGGTTGAAGACCCAGACTACGAGATGATCGACCACCGAACTCAGGCCACCCTACCACCAGAGAAGGAGGAGAAGGAGCCGCGAAAGACTCTCGAGCCAGAGGTGGAAAAAAAGGTACAGGTTGAGGTTAAGCCCACTACCGGAGAAGATGCTTTCCCAATGCCGCCAACCCCACTCTCACCAGTGGTGCTACCAGTATCACAAATTACCGCCCCAATGTCTCCGGTACAGCCCGCATCAGAGTCCCCCTTCCCTACTCTTAACGAGAAACCTTCTCTCCTCCTTCAAGGCCCCGAAGACACACTTACGATCAAGAAAAAGCCGTCTTTGATATTACAAGATGACTTCCCCACTCTCAACCGCAAGCCGTCTCTAGTCAAGCAGGAGATCGATAAATGGGAGAAAATGGTGATGCAAGAGACCATTTACAGCTCTTCGAAGGATGAGGAGAAGAGGATGAGCTTTGAGAGTAATGTGTCTAGCGGATGGACAACTGATGAAGATGCCGCACCTGTAGCTGTGGAGAGGAAGAAGGATGATTTGGTGGTGGTGGAGAAGGGTGTTGCGGCGAGTGAGGAAGAAAAGGCACAGCAGGAGAAGGTGGATAGGGTTGCGAAGGAGGTGCATATGTTGATTGATGAGACGGAGAAGGAGGTTAGAAAGCATGCTGGTGAGGCCACCTCGCCCATGGATAATGGAGAATATCAGTCTGGGGAGGAATTGTACGACGACGAGGAGGAGGAGGAGGAAGAAGAAGAGTCGGCACCAACAACTGCCGTTCCCGTCACTCCTGATGAAATCCCAACTTCTCCCCGAGTTGTTCCACTCCCGGTTTCACTCCCAGCATCGCCACAGAGTATCTCCACTTCTCCGAGTATTCCTACCTCGCCAAAACATACTGCAAGGGATATGCCAATTGATAGCCTTGATCAGATTTTTGAATTGCCAAAGACCCTTCCTCTTTCACCAAAGAATATTCCAGCATCGCCAAGGGCTACCACTTGGGATATTCCAGTGGACAGCCTTGACAGACTTCTAGGCTCTCCAAAACCCCTCCCGACCTCTCCAAAGACCACTCCAGTTTCCGTGAAAATCATTCCCGCTCGAGAAGTTCCTGTCGAATCGCTCGACAAGGTCCTCGAAGAGATGGAGACTGGAACGTCAGAAAGCTATCTATCACCTCGCCTAGCTCCGCTTCCTAGCACTAACGAGGCTGAGGAAGAGAGTAAAAGAGGGGATAAAGTAGAAGAAGCGGAAAAAGAGAAGGGCGGGGAGGTGGCGGCGGAGGAGGAGCAGGCCGACGACGAGGAGGAATATGACTCAGATGAGGAAGGAAGTGTGATATACCGGTCGGAGAAGATTGCAGGGTCAGTTACACTCGAGTCTTCACCCAGTACCTCCTCAGTTTATGATCATCCAATTCACAGATCTAGGGAGCTGGGGGTTGTCTCTGGGCCAGAGGACGAGTATGAAGAGGAAGGGACTGAGGAAGACGAGATGGAAGCGGCGGAGGAGGAGCATAATGAGAAGAAGTATGAGAAGGCCGAAGACATTGCCGAGAAGCAGGAGCAACAGGTCGAAAAGCGAAAAGTGGAATTCTGCACCGTAGCGACACAAACTGATTATCTCTCTCCACCTCCCACACCCCCACCTGTCAAAGACCACGATGAGAAGGTTGAACGTGTCACTCTGCCTTTATCGGAGAAGGAAGTCAAGGAGGTGCTAGCTGCTACTGCTGCTACTCCCGACGAGACCGCGAAGGCTGCACCCACACCAGTGGAGCTAACACCAGCCCCTGCCCAAGTGCCAGCACCAGCACCAGCCGTAACAACTCCCCAGCCAACCACTATAGCCACTCAAACCGTCATCCGCGAAACCCATTACTTCACCTATGTTCACACCACCGACCGCTTCTATTGGTTGAATGCCCTCACCTTCTTACTCCTCCTCATTATCTTTGTGTTTGGCAGGTACTTCGACATGCAAAAAGAGCATTTATACGAGTGTGGGTATCCGCCAGAGTATAAGTGTCTGTGCTTGCCGGTGGGGTGGCTTGGCCGTGAGGAGCCGGTTTGCAAGTGTATATTTTGGCCGAGGACGTGTTAGAGAATGTGTCGTGGGGAAGTGTGTGGTATAATGAATTGTGGGAATCATGGAGAATTTGGTTATATGGGGTTTACTTGGTTTTCCCTTCTCCTTTTGGCGAAGCACTTGATTCTTTTTTGCTCATTTTCTTTGGGAGAGCTTCGACGAATTGTGTTTTTATATCTATCCCTTTTTTGCCTTCTACCTAACTATCATCATCTTCTTCCGCCACGTCTTGTCATACTGCAAGTTTCATCATATCGGTTTTGCGTTGTCCTTTTAGTCCTGTTTCGGAGTTTTTTGCTCAAATTTTTGACTTAGATACGAACAAACCATACATTACAATGGGGCATCATGGGGGCATCATGGGGCTGAGGGGGGATGGGGATGGGGAGCTTTTAGTATTATCATATCACTACTATTCATTTACTCTCGTTTTCCTTCTTTTTCGTACAGTCATGATTAGTTCGTTCGCTTGATTTTAGGGGGCAGCATGGTTGTTTTGTTATACATAGCGAGTTGTAGTTATTGATTTTTGATTTATTTATTGCAGCTTATGTTTGTGTTATTATACGATTTTTTTCTCTATGTTCAATGGTAGTTGGGAGAGAGAGGTGACGAGTGGTTTCTTGTTATTGGATAACGTCATAAAACATATGCAACAGTACTATTGGATACATACCGCTGTGGTATGTAGTCTGATTTCCTGGGGTGGGCTAGCCCAGGTTTTCAAGGTCATTGGGGTGGGACCAATATTGCAATCAACAACAAAGCATGAAGAATTGAGCTTCATACTTTGTATGTAGCGGAGCGCGTCATTTAGCCACTCTTCCAATCTGTTGGGAATTACATTATTCAGAGTAAATATTTAGTTTACCTTAAGTAGTCTACTCCGTATTTTACGATTAATTAGGGTTTTTTTTTTGGTAGCACTAGGATCAAACTGGGTTCATTTGGAACTGATGCTCCGTTTGGGTTTGAAAGTTACCCTGACCTCGAAATTTATTACACTAATCACTTTTGCAATGGTGAAATTACTACCTACTATGGCTCCATTCCCAGTATGAAATCACGTGATCAGTGGAGGTCGGAATGCCAAGTCCGAGGACTTATTTAGGAAGTCTACAACAATACAGTAGGTGATCTGAAACAGTGTACAGATGTCAGTACAAAAGCCGCGATTAGGGACGATCAACAGATCAAGTGACCGATCGAATTCGCCGGTTCTTCCGGCGGGTGTTCCACCTCAGCGATGCTAATTGGTTACTACGCGCATATGCAAGTCAAGCTAGTGGTGACATTTGTAGAACTGGACTGGGAGTTTTATGTTAATATACTGTTGCACCCATTTCGTAAGCACTCTACCTCTGGTGGTTTATTAGTCTGGTTGGTACAAGCCTTATTACTTTTTTTCAGCCCTCAGGCCTACATAGCACTCCTTTGAACATGGAAACTACCGAAGGTATGTACAAAAGTCAAATACCCCACCCATGCCATAATGAAAATCTGCAGGCTCTGATATAGTCTCACATACAATATATGTATGTTGTATGTAGGTACCAATGGCAGAAAACTTAGCCTTTCTTGGGGCGCAATACGTCTCTCAGTTATTGAGCAGCGTCATAGATATTACCGTACCTTAAACGTATAGGTTACCCCTTATCTCACCTGACTCGACGAAGGGGAGTTTCTATAGAGTTATATGGAATAAGCAAGACTATTACTGTATACCGACTAAGCCTTTTTTTTTTTTTTTTTTTAATAAAAAAAAATAGTCTATACCCGAGATCGACATAAGGTCATAACGGGAGCACTTCAAGCTGATCACGCTAAAAGTCTCACCATCCTATAGAGGAAAGGAAGCAGCTTGGGTGTCTTGCTGCTTTGGGATGCAGAAAGGGGCATCATGACGAGTTAGCTCCTGTGCATAGGCTATCTGTACAATTCCACCCTTTCCAAAACATCCAACGTTTGCTCCAACCATAATTTACGCCCACCCGATCCATTACTTCTACAACATATACTTTTGCTGTAATCGCTCCATAGTCCTCACAGCCGAAATACACTAGAATTCACTCAAGCTCAACCTAAACCGTGCCGATACCTCCTATCACACTCTTCTAACATCATTACAGTATCAGAAAAATAGGGGCTTGGACGCTTGCTTTGTTTGTTTATCATGTGGGAGCGTCGGAATTAAGAAGGTAATCCTACTAGTAAAAGAAAATGCGAGTGCCTTTGTTCACTGTAAAATGTTATCGTTATTGTTACTTTCTCTTAATTTCTCTTACAAAGGAACAGCAGTTTTTATGGAATCCATTTTTACGTGAAGAATAAGGATACAGTCTTTGGGAAATCTTCTGGCACGCTCTCTTAAGCAATGAAGATTTAGCAATATATTACTCTTTTCACACTTTCGCAAAAAATAAGTCACTGAACAGGAAATACTCGTAGCAGCTCTATTCGCTGAGCCTATACGAGTCTATTATATCAATCAGTTATCTTAAGAAGCCAGGCAAAGCAGAGTCTTGCTTATTTCACCCGTACCTTCAAGCTCTACCAACCTCAAGCCTCAAAGACCTCCGGTAATTCAGTCACATGTTGCTATTATCAGAAATTTACGACCACTTTATAACGGGTTTTCATAGTATGGTTGGGGTTTTCATCAGTTTAGGATATGAGCTATCTTTCATCGTTTTTATTTATAGGCGATAGCGGCTGGCTTTGCAGTGCCAAATTTATGGCACTGAATTGATTCTCTTCTACAATCCACATAGCCCTTCTCATGATCAGTCAAGCATGAGTGTTTTCCTACTTATGAGTATGGGAATATAGAAACCAGGTATAAGGTTGAATGGTATAGTATAGTATTGGTGTAGAGAACATCAGAACATATTCTTTTGGAATGGCATTCGCATTGATGTAGGATGTAGTATTCGCGCTGATATTATGTTTGGCTCGTCATGACGAGCCCCATTGCTACCTCTCAAAACAGCTAGATATTCAAGCTTCTGCTTTTCCTTTATAGGATAGTAAAATTATTAGCGTGATCAGCTTGAAGCGCTTCCGTCATGACAGGGTTCCACATCATAAATTTGACCAAAAGAGCCTCCTCAACAAAAATTCTCAAAAATTCATATATGCAGGAAATTACCTTGTGCACTTGATATTCTCGTTATGAGAATGATTTCTATCTTATCTCAAGAAATCAGGCTGTTCTATGATCTTTTCGTGGCGGCTACATCGATTAACTGTCATGAAGTGGCATTATCCACATACAATTTTGTGTGGGAACATCATTAATATTTGAAAGCTCTAGATAGCTCTACTTTAACGCCTATAGGGCCTGAAGGTTTGTGGTTTTTGTGTAAAGCCCGGTAAGTTGTCAGGTTTTGCGAGGCTCCCATGAGCTAACCTCAAATTCCGTTAGGACGCCTTGAAGGAGATATGATTGGAAAAACCTCACGTAGATCTTCAGATAGCTCAGCCTTCAGAAGATGGCCACTTTGTGAGACATTCTCGGAAAATGTTTATTAAAATTGATGGAGATTGTCTCATAGCCAGAGGACGGATCACGCCAATTGCCCTATTTACCAGAAAGCAGTGCATAGAGCTTCGACGGTTTGTGCATTTGTGAAAATAGTGGCATGCATGTATGCATGCGATAGCTGTTAGCAACTAACTGAAATGCCAATCTAAAGAAGGCAATATGTATTGGCAAGATATTCTGTAAAGTAAATTTGTGACGACAGGAAAGGTTCGAAAGACTTTGCTGTGCAAATGTGTAGTTACTTCAGAGAGCTCTCCAAATGCAAGTTAAACATAAACTTGATAAGGGTGATATTAAAATAGCTCCTAGGTATAATAGAAAAGGAACATGGCAGACAGGCCATATGAGTAAGATGTCAATCCACATTGTTCCCTTTCTAGGACCGAATAGGAGTAATAAAAATAAAACAAACGTCAAATGTTAAAATACCAGAAAATATAGTGATAATGCCCCCTAAACTAATTTATCTTTTATATCATAATACTCGAAGCAGAATGGTTTTCCAGGATTCCAGTCCCAGATCATCACAATACATGCACAAATCATCTATGAGTTTTCCATGCCCTGAACTTTCAATTCACAGACATTAAGTGCGGAAGCAATGGCATTGAGTCGACTCTGAATTGTCACGACACTATGAACAAGACCATCTGAAGGTCCACCATCCTGCGGAGCCTCATTTAAGTACCGTTTCATTGCGAATGAGAGAGTCTGTTCTCTTGAGGGTTCTAGAGCTTGACAATGCTGGGAACGGGTAACATCCTTGTCCCTAGTGGTCTTGACAGGAATCGTGTTGGATGCAGTGGCCTGCGTGGAGTCGTGGACATATGGTAGGCGTTCTTGCTTGCCTGGAGGCCTGAGGGTCCAGGTGAGCATGTCTCCACTAGACCCGATGAAACCTCGATGGAAACTGAGTTGACGTTGATAACAGCGTCGTAATGTGGCATTGGCACTATGGTCTTGCTGGCGACACTACTAGTCTAAAATTTTGTCTATTAGTAATTAGCAAGAAGGAAGCAAGAAAGACGAGGAGAGCAAGAATAAAATAAATGAAATGTCTACTTGGCGCAAAACCTCTCAAACAATCCGTACTTTGGCACGGTGTAATGCCGTTGCGTTCTCTCAAGCTCCGGTGGTCAGGCCAGCTGGTGGGCACAAAGCAGTAGGGAATATATATATAAGTTCTACTTATAGAGGCTTATCTAGAGGTATAACCTCGGAAGGATAATGGTTTTGGTATCGGGTAGTTGACACAATCTCCTCTTATGTAGTGTAGATAGTGCCAATGGTTCTATACATAATTAGCGAGAGGGAAGGACAGACGTTTTAAGTTCAACGAGGCCGTAGTGCATTACTGTTTATCATTCTCTGTTCTTGGGGGTTGCCTACCTTACATCATTGTACGGTAGTTACCATTTACAAGAGCTAGAGGTGAAGTAAATGGGAGGTTAAGTTTTAACGTTCTTTGTTTTTCTTCACACTCATTGTACACATTCAATACTATTAGGCGCATGGAGAGGTTGGTTCAACGCCTCATATCTGCAGAGGCCGACATCGTCATTCTCCTGAGACAAACATAGGCAAAGTGGATACTGCAGGACGTCAATCCTTTTTTTTTTTAAAAAAAAAAACGCGTATGCAAGGGGAACTATGATGAGCCACCGAGACATCTGGGTGGAATATACGACTGAGACAAGTAATTTGCCGTTCCGGCACAATGCAGAAGCACTTGAGCAGTTTATTCAACCTTGTCCCCCTTCGCGATTTGCAGTTATCACCCTTTTTGCGCGCCCCCCTCCCCAACACGTCTGATATATATCCCATAATCGGTCAGAAAATGTGACGCAGTTACTCTACACTAGCAAGGATAATAATTCAGTTCCCATTCAATTTTCAATGAATTCCTCCCCTACAAGACTACGACAATGAAAGTGAACTGTAGGAAAGGAAAACTGGTAGCGCTAGAGTAAAGGTCTGGTAGTCTCAGAGCAGGTATACCTTACACGTTCTTGTGCTCAGCCTAGGATTATTTCTCAGTTGACAATTATATATGTTTATATATGTACAGTATCATCACATTCACAAGATAGTTCCTAAAAGATTGTCTCACTGCTTTGGCCCTCCTCCGGGGGGCTAGTGTAAGCTAGACTATCTTAGGCGACTACAGTAGCTTAGGCGTAGCCGCGCCTTGATCTGCTCATATAAGTAGTATAGAATCCATATACAACGATTTTTTTTTTTTTTTTGAACTCTGTACTCGTATTCAGCATTACATTTACTCCTGATGGTCCCCTTTGTGAGACAATAGGTATAGTAAATGGTTGCACTAACTGTATTGTCTATATACTGCGTGTGCGGTGGGCGGAGTTGCGAAATCTTGGCATGCTAAGCATTTCTTAAAATTCTCAGAGACTTACTACAGGGGAGAGAATTGAATTAGTATAATATTGATCAAATGTTAACGCAACTCGGGTAACGCTGACTCCTGTGAAACACCCATATCTTCTTACCAGCATCTCCTCAATTTTGAGCCTATGCAAATATCAGTGGTCTACCTTCTCACTCTTTTACCCGCTACACGTCGCGATATCTCCTACATAGTGCTCCTATAGGTAATAGGCTTGCTTCTATAAGCAGGCTGCAAGGCTTATGCATTCCTATGCTTCAAATTACGCAGGAAAATAGCTATACGGTACGGAGTATATAGATTTGGGAATTATGTAGTTGGATAGCTCCACTAGATATATCTACGTTATAGTTTTTGACCTTAGAACTGATCCATGATTCATTCGGTTGCAGTGAAAATCCCTATTTGGTATGCTACCTCTATACACTGGAGGATACGAGACTTACACCAGATAAATTGGTTATGCTCTACAGTATATGCTTACTAGCTCGGGATATAACTCATATGATAATTTGCCTCGAAAACTAGAAAATATTCCTCCTCTACTATATAACTCCCCTGAGCTTGGAATATCATGAATAAACAAGCCTACACATTGCCAGCACCTCAATTTATATCTATGTTTACATTAGTATACATGATATAGGTATAAATCAATGTTTGGGGTTGATATATGCAAGTACTTACATTGGAGAAGTTGATGTCGTCGGTACAACTATAAGTGAGTGCATAGGCTTAAATTATAGATAACTAGAAGATTATGCATGAAGTTGCCTTTCCTCATTTGTCTTGGTGTATAGAGGCTTCTCTTCTACGTCTCCCCATTCTACTATACCCGATGCCTGTTTGCCCTGAATTCTGTATGGTCTACCATAGGTCATCGACACCGGATTCTATGCACCACAGATACAGTTGTCCCAACGTAGCTGAGTCGATTGTGTTTGCAGGCTTATTATTTTTGGTAGCCTGGGGCATGCCACCAGAACATTTGGTGGTCTGTGTCCTAGTGACTGGAGGAGTCTTGGAGGCTCATCTTACCTCCTCTTTATGGTCCGCAGATATCATACAGGGACCGGCCGGCTATCTATACATCGTTCGAGTTTCCAGATTTGGAATTAGAATTTAGCTGCCATCCCTGCCGCTTTCGGATCTATTTCCCTTTCTTTCCCAGTTCCCCTCCTACCGCTTCTAACTCTTCAATATCTCCCTGCTTCGCCGACCCTTTCTTCTGCATGAGTTGAGTAAATGTTGGTCTTAGAAGAGGAAAACCCGCCTGTTCACTCTGTCTTCACTAACACCCCCAACCGTAGCAAGGGATTAAGTGAACCAGGTTGTAGGAGCGATGATGAGATACTAAGTACCGTAGTTATCTACTATATGAGCTCCTACACCGTAAGCAGAAAGAGGAAGCAAATACCCACGGATTAAAAGCCCACCAGCCACAAGACATAACAAAGTTAGAGAGCACCCAAGAGCCAAAGTGGAATATAAATAGTTTATGATCCAATACAAGTTGCTCATTAAGTACAGAGCGCTAGAGAGTTTAGATTCAGCCATGACCAGCCCGCACTGATGGGCAAGATGCTCATACTTGAAGTGGAGATTGTTAGAATGCCGACCATTCCGTCGTTCATTCCGCCTATACCTTGCTATACCACATGCTTCACTCGCTTGCACTCATATCGTGGCTTCATGGCATGCATGCTTCACTCATATGGCGTGCTTCATACCTCGCTTGCACTCATATGGCGTGCTTCACAACATGCTTCAGATGTACGTTCATACATGTATATGTTCTGGGCCGCTCGCGGGCATCGGCCATGGGCAATTTAAATAATTACCTAATTTGGTGTATTGATAAAGTACTGATTTACTAGAAAATAAAGAATTGATAATTTCCCAGCGACTGCAACAGATTCATTGATTTCCCAGTCGATTAGACCCCCCTCTAACATTCCAATTTGGTTCAGCTAGAGCAATATAGTCACGATCTGTTGATACTTTCGTATGTTAATAAATTAAGCATTTCAGATTATTCTTAAAGTATCGGTGACAACAATTAGAGTAGAAGTTTTTGAAACACCTGTAGTTATAGATGCCTAGTGAACTGTGATTTACTGAGCAGTTAGAGTATCTAAAATATCAAACTCTAAGCCCGTAAGGTCGGCCTCGTTTCCTTATCTTGTATTTGATTTTGCGTGGTTCTGGCAGACTAACTTGCCTTAACCTTGAATAACAGGGACGCATAGGAGTAATAAGTATTTAAATAAAAAAAAAATAAATAAGCCCGTAAGGTCAGTAGTTGGGTAAAGGTTATCGGGTTTAGCAATATCAAACCGCAAAAGTATGAGGTTTGTTGTAGCATTGTGCCATTTGATCTCCCACAACGCTGTAAAATACCATTTACCTGTTATATAATTCTAGGTAGAACCTGCTTCGTTTTGGTTTAAAATCAAGAACTTGGAGTAGCTTAGCAATCTGCATGTAAAACAGTACCTGTTATCAAGAAAGTACCGCTTTGCACCTGACCTGGATTTTATAAGTGAGGAATAGCCTGGATTTTTCTAGTATAAAAATCAATCTTGCAACAAGATGTAGAGAAAAGATATTATAATTATGATTACTCCAAATTTCACTGAATTCCACATAGCGTATCGATATTCAGCATAAGATGGTCGATATAGCATGGGCAATAAGGCCCCATCAATAAGAACCCCCGCAGATAAGAAACTAATTTCCAAATACCCATTGGATAGGGTTGCGGATTTTTAGGGCAGCAGTAAACTCAGTATCCTCTTACTTATTCCATTTATCATCAGATATGTAGTGATGAGTTGTTAACGTCACCAGCATATACTTCACCATCTAAAGGGCTTGAGGTAATTTTTCCGGAATTCTCCCTTATTCAATGTCTGCCGTCTGTTCCGGGCCAGCCGCGAGAACTTAATATTCGCGAGAGGCCCTGTCCTGCTGCGAAAACGGCTTGTTTTCTCGCGGCTGGCCCGGGCCCCGCGAGAGAATACGGGAGCACATAATTACCCAAGTAAGTAAAATTTGTGTATAGTAGATACAACGCTGAATAAAGAACGCAAGGAAATACAAAGTGGGAGTAAAGTACAAAATGAGATTAGACATTATGCAGAAGGGCCGCCAACATGTGTAGTCAACATAAAATTTTAAACACATCAGCACTGACGAACATAAATTGTACTTGATAATAAATAAAATACATCAATGCTAGTGATATCATGAATTGTAGTCAATATAAAATAAAATACATCAGCGCTTGCGAATATTACAAATATAAATTGTACTCAACAATGAAATATCACTATTAAAATTCTATCATAAATATAAGTCTAGGTGGAAAATAAATACAGAATGCGGAAGACATATTTCATGAACCAAGTGCAGTATGGTGAGCAGCTTCCCGGAATCTGATATATTGCTGCACAATATCAGGCCATACACACTCAGAAGTAGAATTATTAAATCCCTTCCGAATTCGAATATTAGGTGCATCTAAGGAGTGAAATGCATAGTAGCTCACTGATTGGATATTGTCAATCCAAAAATGCAAGGTGGTTAATAAAGCATGGCAGTTTGGATGAGGTTTTCGCACAACGAGACAATAGAGTCATCGGTCATCTGTACCACATGTATCTTGTCGAGGGATATATACACTAACAATATCTTCGATTACAAAAACCTGAATTGTATGTTGCGCTCCACCATATTTTGATGAGCTTAATTAGTAGTATTTGAATGAACATGTTGGAGAAGGTCTTCGCAGTTGTGGAGAGGTTATGGAGCTTCTCTGTCAGACTCCGAGTCCTCAGAGTCCAGTAGAGGTTGAGAGAAATCTCTATCGGACTCTTCATTTTCCACCGGTGAGCCTACCTTAAATGGCCGGCATATGTATCAGGTGGCAGGTCGCCAGAGTCCGCAACCCTACTTTAAGTACCCGGTGGATAGTCATATGCTACCCAACTGTATAAATACCTTCCTTCCCCCCCTCTCTCCATCTCTTGTTCTCTTCTCTCCAACCATACTGAAGTTTCAGTCCACCTTTCGGCTTTCTTCATATCCCTTCATTTTTTTCGCTCTTCTCATGTTCTGCACAAAGACTAATAGGTATATAACTTGATTTGACTTGGATGTATTTGTTTCTCTTTCGTGTGTTTGCCTAACTGACTCCGGGTGTTTTGTAGGTGTCTATAAGCCGAGACTTTGACTTGACTAATAGGTCTATTCAACTTGAAAGCTCTTTTCTATAGCTCTTACTAACTTATGTGTTTTAGGTGTCTTCAATAGGCCGACAGCTTCGACTGGACTAACAGGTACTAATTAACTTTCTTCTTTCTTGCCTCCTACTAACTTCTTATATTTGTAGGTATACAATCAGGTCAGTCTCCTCTTCAAACTCCAGCTTGCTGGAATCCTCTTCGGGGAATTACGGAGAAGCCCGGTAAAGCCATATTGAAAAACTTATATAGACGCCATGGACTAACAGGTATGTGAATCAACCAAATGCCTTGCTACTTGACCTTCTTCATGCCCTCTACTGACCTGTATGTTGACTAGATGAATACTATAGGTCAAAGATCTCCTTACACTAACATGTACATAAATCAACTTGGAGTGAATTATCTCTTTGCGATGACTTTACTGACTTGGTAGTATAAGGTGGACACTCTAGGCCGCATACTTGACTAGAGTAACCGGTCTATTCAACTCAAATGCTCTCTTTTATACCTCTTACTTAAAAAAAAATATATATTTATTCCTCTTCCTAAGCTTTGTTTTAAGTGTCTTCAACAGGTTTAAAACTTCGACTGGACTAACAGTATGTTGATTAACTCGAACGCCCTTTCTTCTTACTCTGCCTCTTACTAACTTCTTATATCTGTAGGCGACAATTAGGTCAGTCTCCTGTTTAAACTCCAGTTTGACTTTTGTTCACTAGAATCCCCTTCGGGGAATTACAGAGAAGCTCTTGAGTAAAGAAAGCTGTAAAACTCTAGGAATGCCCGGTATCCAGATTTGGACCTCTTTGTGCTCTTAGACTCTTATCCTATGGGACCCCACTGGACTCGAGCAGGGGTAAGGTTGTGACTAGAGAATGGAAAACAGGGCGGATCTGTACAAGCGGCAATAATATTCTTGCGACACTTTACCGATCGCAACCGAGTGCTGGAGTGATATTGATACCCAGCATATAAATAGGCAATTTTGACCACTGCATTTCACCATTATACATTTTGAGGCTAATCTCCGGCTTCATGACATTGCCTATATTGTTAACAAGATTTTTGAATACTTGGCACGAAACCCCCCCTGATCTTAGCTCTCTATTGAACGTATCTGCATAGTGATGGAAGGCATGTCCTGGAACTGATAGGTATTTAGATAAAGCTTAAATGTTGGCTCGGTCTCGACTGACAGGCTACCAATTGAAGTATACGATTTGACAGGTCGGAAGCGGGTGCAGTAGGGTCTCTTTCGCTTTTTTTTTTTTTTTTTTTTCACGTTGGCTGTTCACAGCTGTTATGTCGAACCTTTGAACTGGAGGCTTTGAGGCTCCAACATAACCTTGCTTCGACTGCGGGTATAAACTCAAAACTGAGGGACCTTCCATAGCCTTGTCTGGTCCATGAATTCAGTGTTATGTGCTCCCTGCTTTCACGCTACTGCATGTCAGAGAACAGATACCACACTTTTAGATCTTTATCCCCCTATTGGATCGGGAGGCTTCCAGGGATATTCTTTGGGCTTGCCAGAAGCTTACAGGTACCCCGATATTCTCGTTGGCAACAGGCGTTTCTATTCCGAATTTCGCAAGCTAACTATTAAATTTGTCATGCCTGCCTAGGCTAATCATTATTACCAGTCCCTAATAAGTGCAATTTTATTGCAACCCCAACATATGACCAGCTCCAAAAAATTCCCTGCATCAAAGCGAGGAAGCTGTAGTTATGTATGCTCTAGCATTTTCTCTGAAAACCAATCCGGTAATGTTAGAGGCTCAGGCACCGATAAAAACTTCCTTTCAGTAGTTGCCACTATGTACTGATTGAGCATGGGGTATGCATGAATGGAAAAGGTGCAGATATAAAAGCAAATGAAGGTGCGCAAACAAAAACAGTGGTTGACTGGTCAAAGTCAATATCCCAGGCATAAAGGCCTTGGATAAACCTCTCGAAGACTTGAAGTGGTATTTCTAATATATATTATATCATTTACAATCTTATACTTAGTGTAGCCACCAGCCTCAGAAAAATTACCTTTATTTATGGTATCTTAGATGCAGTATTAATAAATAAACCCCCAGATTGTTAGCTTTACAGATACTGTCTGAAAATCCTTAGTAGATGTAGACAGATTGCCCACTCGTTGACCGATGTGGGTTAGAACCGCAAAATTTTATAGGGTATAATCAAGATCGGTGCTGCTTACTGGCATACTAAGCCCATACCTACTATCAGGCCATACAGCTGAAATCATTGCATATATTCAAATATACTACACTATACCTGTGACTTCTGGAAGAAAATATATAGGTATTACGAAAGTGAATGGGTAATCATTCTGATACTGATATTCTTAATGCTTCATGTCCATACGCAACATTTATATAAATGTGAAGAGAGATAAATCATAATAGCACCGTAAGTAGGGACATAAATGTCAATCGGCTGGTTTCACACTATCAATTTCATTCAAGACAGGGAATCTGGACACGATCTAAACTCTTGCAACACTTATGTAGCCAACTGGACTCTGAGGCTTCATTGACGCAATACACACTTGGTGCGGTTAGGAGATAGGTAAGTACCAGTTACACTGCATACTATACAGGACTATTTTACATGTGCGTGGTCTACCCTTTGCCCCTAGGTACGTTTGATTCAGGAGCAGCTTGGGATATTTCCGTCTCAAAAGATTCCTAACAGCCAAGGAGCATGGGTTTGTCCTAAGGAGGTTTTCCATGCTTCCTCAGTGAGGTTCAGCTGAAACTAGGTAGTCCCAAATGGGCCTTGGTAGAGGTCCGCTCTTGAATCCACCCGGGTGGTCCCCTTACAGGGACCGCATATGAGTAATGTGTTTTTGAAAAAATGAAAACAAGTCTTTTCCCCATTTCGGTTTGGGCCCCCGTACGTAGTCGCTGATTAAGATTTACGTGATTTACGTAGTCACGAATTAAGATATGCGTGACGTGATCAGGGATGCAATGCAGCTCCCGACGTTGACATACATGCCGTGCAGCTGCATAAGCGGCTCGCCCAATTTAACAATGAGTTGTCTCTCGCTCATTTTCCTAAAGAAACGAACCTTCACAGCCTTTTCCAAATATTTTCGAAAACGATATGCGCAATTGTACTGTCGATGATACGTCTCACCTCAACAACAAAAAATAGAGATGGACACCGCAAAAGTATGCCTTGATAATACAGCTTCGTGGCATGCGGAAATATCAACCTGACTTCAGATGAAAAAAACTGGCACAAAATTTTGAAAGCCTTGCCAGCATTAGCTGTCGCCTACATTATAACAACTCTTACGTACTTCTTTTTCTAATTCTTCTTTCTGTTTCCATGTTTTTATTGTACATGTAAGTTTTGAAGCACGTTTTAAAATCAAAAAATGATCTTTTTTGGTGAAATATGCATGTACCATTTTAACCAAAAAAAATTAAATAATTAAAATGTTAAGGGTATAGCAGAATTTTATTTTGCTTCATTGTTTCTTTTGACCGTAATTGGTAATACAAAAGCCTCCTTCTCTAAACAAAGTCAAACACCTAAACTCAAAATGAAGCCCCCCTAGTATAGATTAATAATTTTTCCCTCATTGATTTCATCAAGAACGCGAGGAAGGGTAGGGCGGAGACCGGAAGAAATCCTAGCAATGCCTGTTTTCTATAACCAAATATGTCCCTTTCTTGGACCCTACCATGACCACTTCCCATCAGTTCATCTTCAGTTGCCTTAATAAGTGGATCAAGGGGAAGATATTTTACCAATATATGAAATATATTAATGCGCCCCCCCAATTCTTCGTAGGTGAAGCCCAGAAAAGTGGGCCATCCCTGCTAGTGCTATAGAGATGAACTTCCCTTGGAGAGCTACATAAGCAATTAACTAACAGGAACAGAATGTACAAGTCTCGAAAAGCTGATTTTTTTTGATTTTTTTTTGAAGTCTATACGTCTATGGAGCCTAAGGCTATGAGACGGTTCGAAAAGCTGATACCGTCTACTTCAGTCTCAGTATTTTAAACCTTTTTTTCATTGTTTTATAAATTTTCGTTTATAGGTAGATCTATCAATCAACCAGGCGATAGACAGACTTTTTGGATGGTTATTGCAGTGCCAGTAATACTAACGCTAGTCTTGCATGGCACTCTGTCCTACGACCCACTCCATGATATTTATAAGTTCTCAGACTCCATATCCAGGAGGATTTGAAGCCGAAAATCGGGAATTTGCCTTGGAGAATCCCTAGGTGGGAGGTGGGGGAAATTCCGGTGGTTGATCCCGTCATATTATCCCGAACCGTACATAGGAATCCGTTATCAACGAAATCAAGAGTATCATGAAAAGTCCAGAAAGGTCCTCGCTCCTGCCGTACCCTGAGTCCCAGGCCTCCATTCACATGAAATTTCATTCACGAGAAACTCGAGATTGGTCACATGTGAAGTTGGCTGAGTCTATGAAATCCCACAGGCGTGCGGAGGCCTATCACATTCAGTGATTATCGATATTTGTTTATATATGGATATATATTCGGCCACGGCAGTTTCGAGAGCATGATTCAGGGTTTCCTTCCGCTATTACAACCTGATACAAGCACGGCAAGTGATTTGCATAGTACGACGTGCAGTGACCACAAATTTCCTTGTACTTCGGTCCTGATATTTCAGCGACAGCTATTAAGGTGCGGGTTTTATTTCACACCGCATGTTTGTGTGAAGGTCTTAAGGCTATGGGTGTGCGGCATTAGGTTACTGCATAGCGGTCGTTCAGACACTATGAAATATAACCTAATGAAGGCTTCCGAGCCCGCATCCGGACTGCAAATCACGAGACTAAGAGTTCGCATGTCTCAGTGTTCTTGGTGCTCCCTCCAGTTGGCACGTGCAATGGCGTGCGATTGTACACAGGGGTTCGATCCGAACTTGCGGCTGGCTGCAGGAGGTACCGATGGTCCGTGCGTCCCTGCAGCAGGGCTGACATGTACAAAATGGAAAAAATTCGCGAATAAGCCTACAGATACAGTCTCAATATTCAGGGTATAAACAGATTTTTCCCCAAGATAACTCGAAATTAAAATGACAAGGCCCAACACTTAGTACATTCGCGTGCAATAAATCTCAGATCTTGATGTCCATCTATAGCAACCTTCTTTTTTTTTCTCTTTTTTACCTGCTTTAAAGCCACGTGCCATAATATACAGTGCCTGGCCCGTTTAGTGCTAGCCAGTCTCGACACGAGCCTTGTATTCAGGTATCTTATAGTAGGGTATTGGCAGGGTTCTATAGTAGTGCTCGCAAATCAGCTCCAGTAAATACTGAACTCATAAGGTGCTATAGCTAATAGTGCAGATAGATTTTAGATGCAAAGAAAGGACCAGAAACATTCATCATGAGCCTACACTTATCTGTAGCATATCAATGCAGACCATGATAAATTATTGCCATCCTTGATATTGATAAACCACAATTAGTCTCGTGCCTAATGATAATCGTTTTCAATAGCACTTGTAAATTTTCAATATATGGCTTTGCGTTTCAACGTATTTGGCTTCGGACGACTAAGCAGTCTCGCACAGTAAACCAGTAGGACACCTGAAGTCAGGGCCTGTAACGTGGGCTCTGGGAACAAGGCGACCAAGGGGTACGCCGGGAAGAAGGCAGAGGCTAGGGCGAGACACACGTAGGAACGCTACGTGTGTAACTAGGGGAAGGCTGGGACGGGGGGTAAGGGCAAGAGGCAAGAGGGGCAGAGGGTAAGAGATACGAGACACATGGAAGCAGTTGCCGCGTGTGTCGAGGGAGGCAGCTGGGCTGCAGAGACAAGGCGAGGCAAGACAAGGACAGGAGGTTCGCGGGGTGGGCAGCAGGGCTGCAGAGTCGAGGCGAGACAAGGAGGTGCACAAGGGAGATGCACCAACGTGGAGAGAAGCAAGGCCTTGTATTGGATATACAAGACGTTGGATAGGGATCCAACGAGAGGATGGAGAGAGCAAGCTATATATACAGGCTTTCTTCCTGGCCAAGGCCACCGGAAGGAATAAGGTTCCCGAGACCCCTTATCTCGGGAACAGAGATAACAACAATATCAATCAACAATAACGAGAGTTGGACGGAATCCCGTCCAACTCTCAAACCTGACTAGAAAGAACGGTTGTGACACTATCCCCCCTTTAGGCTCGGAGCTCCAGCAACTAGGAGGCCTGGGCACGATAACCGGCAAAATCAACACAGGAAACAACAACAACAAGGTAAGGACAAAAACCCCAACTCCGAACAACCTAACAACAACAGAAACAACAATCATAATTCCAACTCCAAATCAACGAAGATAAGACAAAAATATCATTCAGCTGGGCGAGGCTTGAGATGGTAACACTGGTGGAATAGGGTGACTAGGTCAGGGGCGTTTTCCAGATCCTCTGCTGGTTGCCAGGTGGTCTTCTTGTCCCCTAACCATTTGACTTTGTACTGAACTCGTCCATAGCGCTTCCTGGAGTCCAGTACCTCCTCAACCTCCCACTCCTCTTCTCCTGCAATCACTACAGGAGGAGGTGGTGGATGCCTTTGACCTGGAAGAGGATCATCCGCGGCTGGCTCGATCTCTGAGACATGAACGACCGGGTGGTGTTTGATGTCCTTGGGAAACCTCAATCGATAGGCATGAGTGCCTACAGTGCCCAGCACCTCGAAGGGGCCTAAGAACTTATAGTCCAGTTTGTGGGAAGGCCGTTCTGTTCGGAAGTGTCTGCTGGATAGCCATACTTGGTCCCCTGGGTGGTATTTAGGAGCTGGCAACTGGGACCCATTGACATACTCCACTTGCCTGGCTTGGGCGTAGGCCAACTCAGCCTTCAAGGTAGCATGGAGTTTTGTAATCTCTGTTGCGAAGTCCTTGGCTGGGGCATTCTCCCTGGCCTTGCGCAGAGGTGCCAGGGAGTCTACGAACCGAGGGTGCCAGCCATAATTGGCCAGGAATGGGGAGGTCTTCAGGGTCTCGGAGAAGTGGTTGTTGGTGGAGAACTCGCAGGTCGCCAGCAACGAAACTCAGTTATTCTGCTGATAATTGATGTACGCCCTCAGGTACTGCTCCATGATGGCGTTCATGCGTTCTGACTGGCCATCAGTCTGAGGGTGGTATACCGTGGACAGGTGTACTTCAATACCTAGCAGCTCACAGAAGGTTCTCCAGAAGTCGGTGATGAACTGAGGGCCGCGGTCTGAGACAACCGACGCCGGGAGGCCATGGTAACGGAAGACATTATTCAGGTAAAGGGATGCCAATTCAGGGGCTGAGCAGGTGTCTCGACAGGGTATCACATGCCTCATTTTTGTCAACCGATCCACTACCATTAAGATGGCATTGAATCCTGAGTCTTCTGGCAATCTGGTGACGAAGTCTATAGTCAGGTGTTGCCAGGGTTGTTCTGGGACTTCCAGGGGCTTCAGGGTACCATACGAAGCGTGGCGGGTGGGTTTGGCATGCTTGCAGACATGGCAATTCCGTATGTACCGCTCCACCTCCTTCCATTGGTCAATCCATGTATATTGCCTAGCTAGCAGCTCTAACGTTTTAGCTACTCTAGGATGACCCACAGCCAGGGTATCATGGTGTTCCTTGATCAGCTGCATCCGCAGCTCCCCTTCAGGTATATAGAGCCAATCTAGGTGGTATAGGAGGCCGTCCTGAGTGGTGCACTCGGCTAGGGAAATCTTGGTGTGACGGCGCTGTCCAGACTCCACTGCAGCGATTATATCCTTAACTAGGTCGTCCTCCACATAAGCCCGTTATATCCGCAAAAGGAGATCTACTCCTGGGTTCACTTCAGCTTTAGTATCAGCATCAGCATCAGCATCAGCATCAGCATCAGCATGGCTAGTGGCCACCAGGTCGAGATTTTCAGGTTTCAGTACCACCTGATTTTAGTACTTCAGCCTTTCATCCCCCCCTTTAGGGAGATCTCCTGATCTCCTGGTCAGTACATCCGGCTTACCCCCAGCTTTTCTAGGCCGATACTTGATCTTGAAGTTGAATCGAGATAAGAACTCCGACCACCTAGCCTGCCGTCGGTTCAGCAGCTTAGTGGTGGTGAAGTACTTAAGATTCTTATGATCGGATAGCACCTCGATGATCCCCTTGGCTGACTCCAGGTATGGCCTCCACTCCTTGAATGCTCGCACAATGGCCATTAACTCTTTATCATAGATTTCACAATTACACTCAGCTGGAGAGTGCTTTTTTGAGAAGTATGCCACTGGGTGGAGGATCCCATTGACATACTGAGACAAGATTCCCGCGGAGACATAGTCGGAGGCGTCAGTCTCCACGATACATTCGCTGTCCAGATCGAAATGGGCCAGGATCGGTGCTGAGCAGAAAGCTTCCTTGAGGTTCTGGAAGGCAGATTGGGCTTCTGGATTCCAGTCGAAGCACCGGTCTTTCTTGGTCAGGGCGGTGAGGGGGGCTACGATCTTCGAATACCCTAGAATGAACCGCCGGTAAAAGTTAGCGAACCTCAGGAAGGCTTGGACATCCTTGAGATTTGCTGGGATTTGCCATTCCTGGACAGCGGTAACCTTGGTGGGATCCATCCTGATACCTTTGGTAGTGATAATCAACCCCAGATACTTGACCTCCTGCATATGAAACTCGCATTTCTTGGGCTTGAGGTATAATCCGACTTGCTCCAGCTTTTCCAGCACTTGTCGGACATGGATTTTGTGCTCTACTAGGGTGTCTGAATAGATCAGGATATTGTCCAGGTAGGCTATGCAGAACACATCCAAAAAGTCTCGTAGGGTATTATTAATAAAGTGCTGGAAAGAGGCCAGGGCGTTGGTTAAGCCGAAAGGCATGACATTGTACTCGAAGTGCCCATACCGGGTGCGGAAGGCCGTTTTCCACTCTTCACCTTTAGCTATTCGGACCAGGTTATAGGCTCCCCTCAAATCCAGTTTAGTGAACTATTTTGCCTTGAAGAGCCTGGCTAATGTTTCCTGGATCAGAGGTAGGGGGTACCTGTTCTTGACCGTTATCTCGTTCAGGCTACGATAATCAACACACAACCGAAGAGAGCCGTCCGACTTCTTCACGAACAGCACCGGGGCACCCGCTGGAGAGGAGCTGTGGCGAATGAAGCTCTTGTTGAGGTTTTCCTCCAGATACTTTTTTAGAGCTTCCAGTTCCATCCGGAACATCCCATAGAGAGGTCCATAAGGGGGGGTCTTACCTTCTACCAGCGGATTGTGTGGTCGTATGGTCGATGGGGGGCAAGCTTCTCCGCGGCTTTCTTACAGAACAAGTCAATGAATTCGTGGTATTCACCCAGCACCATGGACTTCCATTCTTCCTTGGACCGCAGCTTATTGATTTCCAGGTTAACTTCGCAGATTGATAGAGTATGGGCTTTCAGCTTGTGCCTTCTGGTAAGGTAAGCAAAGGCCCCTGCTCCAATGAAGTTAATATCGAGGGGTTTTAGTGGGGGGTTTCTGCCATCACCTGGCTAGGATCCTCTATCGGGGTGGTAGGGCACATAATCCTTTAACGGCAGTCTGTGGGGCACCGCAGTGCTTCCCGCAATACCCGCTGTTAAAGTTCAAGGTGTAAGAGCCAAAGTTAACGGAGACATCATGCATTCGGAGCCAGGGGATCCCCAGGACAATGGGGTATTTGAGCTTGGTTACAAATATGGGGAGGCTTTCAGAATGGTCTCCAATGGCACTAGGTAGGCATGCAAGGTCGGTAATAGCCCCGGAAGAGATAGGTCGGCTATCAATGACATCAAGAAGGCGGGGGGTCTTTAGCTTGGCTGTTGGTATCGAATTTTTACTGACAAAGGTCTGATCAATGAAGGCTATTCCTGAAGCACCACAATCTATGAGAGCTGATGTTACCACTGTTTTACCATTGAATTTAATAGTTATTGGTACTACAAAATGCTCGCCAAACAAGTGAGATTCGTCAACAGACATAAATGCAGGAACAGAGAAAGATGACAAAGACAAATGACCCAGGATAGGTCCCTTGCTAGTGTCAGTAACTAGGCAAGGGACTCCACTTTTCCCGACTCTTCCAGGGTCTCGGAGATCGCATGTACGGCCAAGGAGCGGTTTTTGCAGAGGGGATAGGCCGCGATGAAGTGGTCCCCTTTCCCACAGGCAATGCATAACCCATTGTTGCGGCGACGTTCCCTCTCTTCTTGTGTCAGGCGGGCCTTCCTGATGATAAATCCATGGGGTGGTGCCGCCCGCCACCAGAGATAGGTGAGCTGGCTTGTTGGCTGTAGCTTGGGTCTGAGGGCTAGGGTTCTGGGGTCGAGTTTGTTGCTGGGGGTGCTGGGTTTTCACAGAAGGCCGATAGGTACTGGGGGCACTGACCTGGACTCTCAACCTAGCCATCTTTTGCTCCATCTTGGATGCCTGATCAATGAATTCATCCAGGGTTTTAACATCTGGAGATTGGAGGAGGGCCTGTTTGAGCTCAATATTGAGGCCTTCCTCGAACTGTTCCAGCTTCACCCGATCGTTCCACTCCACCTCTGCTGCTAACCTTGAGAATTCTGCCATGTATGTTGAGAGGTCATGGCCCTTCTGTTTTAGTGCTCGGAGAGTGCGAGTTGCCGTACCTATGGGGTCTGGGTCTCCAAAGGCACGGTCGAGGATTGTGAGCAGAGCAGCAACATCAGGGAGGTTGAAGCGGTCATCGAGCACATAGGGTTGGACCTGGTCCAAAGCTCTGCCCTCCAATAGGCCGTATACATAAGCTAATCGGTGCTGAACGGTAGGGAATTTTGCAGCATCCCCAGTTAGTTTGATTTTGATGGAATTTTTCCAGGCTTTCAGGCAAGTCCTGTCACCATTGAACTTTGGCGGAGTAGGGAGATCTTGGGTTTTGGGTGTCTGGGATGCTTGGGGTGCTGGGGCTGTTTGGAATCCGATTGTGTCCAGGGCCCTATTCAGGGTCTGAATGGTTCTTCTTTCGTTGACTAAGTCGTTCTGGGCGGTCACAAGGTTGTTTTGGCAGGAGACGAGGTCGGCCTGGCATGAGAGGAGGTCTTCGATGAGTATTGTGACTTCGTCATTGGCCCTGGTCTGTTTTTGTTGTCCTTCATGTATGGCCGATTCCAGTCGTTGGCCTAAGGTATCCGCCGCCAGGTATATATCGATAATTGTCTGACGATAGCTGCCGAAATCAGCCTGGTTCATGGGAATGGGTAGAGCTTGCCAGGCTCGAAATCTGGCTGCGAGCGCAGGAGTGGTGTCTTGGGCAGCCATTGAGCGTACCGGTTGATCAGGGTGATCCAACGTAGTGTAACGTGGGCTCTGGGAACAAGGCGACCAAGGGGTACGCCGGGAAGAAGGCAGAGGCTAGGGCAAGATACACGTAGGAACGCTACGTGTGTGACTAGGGGAAGGCTGGGACGGGGGGCAAGGGCAAGAGGCAAAAGGGGCAGAGGGCAAGAGACATGAGACACGTGGAAGCAGTTGCCGCATGTGTCGAGGGAGGTAGCTGGGCTACAGAGACAAGGCGAGGCAAGACAAGGACAGGAGGTTTGCGGGGTGGGCAGCAGGGCTGCAGAGTCGAGGCGAGACAAGGAGGTGCACAAGGGAGATGCACCAACGTGGAGAGAAGCAAGGCCCTGTATTGGATATATAAGACGTTGGATAGGGATCCAACGAGAGGGCGGAGAGAGCAAGCTATATATATAGGCTTCCTTCCTGGCCAAGGCCACCGGAAGGAATAAGGTTCCCGAGACCCCTTATCTCAGGAACAAAGATAACAACGATATCAATCAACAATAACGAGAGTCGGACGGAATCCCGTCTGACTCTCAAACCTGGCTAGAAATAGATGGTTGTGACAGGGCCCAGTACGTGTCAAGTACTAATTTTGTCATATACTCATATCCATACCTAGCGTGGGCCCAGACGTAAGCCAGACTAGGCCCGACATCGTCTTACTACTGTATATGTACCCCGACATAACATTATTATACTGTACGGGCCTCTAGATCATCACGTGCATGTGGATCAGCCCCTACGGTGATCGGCGCAGGGTATTTGCGAGGCAACCACGGCACTAGTTCTTGACGGAGTATCAATGCAACACCTATCCAACACTCACTAAGGGATACGGAATCACTTGAAGGCACACCTTAAGCTATTTCAGAGGGCTACGAAAATTAAAGGCAGTGTTAAGCAAAATTCCCAATCTAAATCCAGTAAGTGGTTTTGTTTATTGCCATGCAATTAATAAGAGTAATAGTGAACTAATGGAAATACAGTGTAATGGGAAGGCTTAAGTAATGCCAGTGGACAGAGGAAACCAAACGGGAGCTTATCATTTGTCATGCAATATTGGCATATAAAAGAGGCCAATACCCCTCTATTCGGAAAACAGCAAATGCTTGTGGAGTTGGATATACAACCCTACATTGACATCTAAATAGTGGACAATCTCGATCTAAAGCACATATATCATGACAGCTATATATACCTGCAGAGGAGAAGGCAATCGTATGATAGATTGTGAAGCTAGAGAAGTGGAGGTTCCCTCCTAGAATTGCGCATGTTAAGGAAGCAGTAACATTACTTAAGAGGAAAGAATGGGATGAAGAGTCTACAGTAGGAAGAAATTGGATTACCAGGTTTTTGAATCAACATCCTGAACTCGTTTCCAAGCTCAGTAGCCAGTTTAATAAGAAACGTATCAAAGCAAGTGACCCAAATCTAATTCGATCCCACTTCACTAAATTGTAGCATCTCCGGTGCCTATATAATATCCTTGACAGGCACACATATAATATGGATAAGAAGGGATTTCGCTAAGGTATTTCAAATCGTGCTAAAGTTATTTGCCTCTATCGAAGTAGAGGTATGACTAGAAAGCTAGCTACAGATAGCAATCGAGAGATGATAACAGTAGTAGAAGCAATATCTAGAAGTGGAAATATATTGCCTCTGTTGGTTATTTATAAAGGTGCAGGATACTATGTGGGATGATATCAATTTCTAAAATCCCCCGAGTTTGACTGTGATAACTGGAAGTTTAGCTATTCTAAGAAAGGTTGGACAAGTCGGTCACTTGGACTTCAGTGGATTCAACATTTCCATAAAGTAATGAAAGGTTTAATTAAGGCAGGAGAATATCGGATATTAATTGTGGATGGTTATGGCTCACATATAAGTATTAAATTCATTGAATTCTACTTAACTGTTAATATCATTACATATTGTTTACCACTACACTCAACCTACCTCCTCCAACCACTTGATGTCAGTTTGTTCTCTCCCCTCCAGAAGGTAAATGGGAAACAGGTGGATTATCTTGTTCGATTTGAAAATGTTACGATCAACAAAGGGAATTTCTTGCCTATGCTTGTAGCTGCTTGTAAGGCTACCTATACGCTAAAAAATATCCTTAGTGCCTGGCGTTGTACAGGCCTCATCCCACATAACCCACGATATGTCTTAGACAAACTTACGCTTGGACTGGAGATCTCTACTAAAGCGACCAAAGTACCCCCACCTAATCCAGTTGAGCCTCCAACCCCCCGAAATACTGCAGAAATCTATAGAAAGGTTCGACAAGCAACACTACAGTTACGATCTCAAGATTCCGAATTATCTCGTGCAGAATTATTGGATCTTATTCACCAGTTGGAAAAGTTTGTACTTGCGGCGGATCAGGATCAGGCACTGGAGCATGCGACATTTCTCCAGTAGAAGGAGGCACAGAACCTAAATGCAAAGCCTGATCAATGGCAGTTGGGTCACGGAGGAGGCACTGTTATGGATGGCAAGTTTTTGAAGCAGCTTTATGAAGAGCGGGAGGAAGCAGAACGAAAGAAGTATGAAAAGCGTGAAAAGCAAGCAAATAAGACTATCCGGGTAGGTTCAAGGAAGAAAGTAGGTCTACAAACTCTAAAGCAGAAAGGCAGAAAGGGTAAGCGGGTTTCTTTTGTATCTCTTAGTGCGTTTGAGTCTGGATCGGAGAATATGGGTTGGAGCGGGGATGAGCTGGAAGGCTGGGAAAGCGAGGATAATATTGTGTCTATTGGGTCGTCAAGTTCCATTTTATCCACCATTACGCTGGCTACACCAGCCCCTGCATGTTTAGATATACCCCATACACCCCCTTCCCCTACCCCAGGGCCTTCACGTACCTCGTTTGAGGCCTCAGGGTGTCGTGTAACTAGATCTCGTACCTCCCGGAGATAGCCGAAAATATGATCCACTTGCACGTGATGATCCGCTAGCCCGTGCAGTATGGTACGCTAATTTGACATCGGAAGTGATTTAGTTTGCGTGGCAGTGTTTCCACAAATTAATGGCTCACTAGCAACTGCAGCACTATCGAGACATGTATACGTACAACATTTTACCTGGCTCCTGAGAAGAGCTACCTTCTGTTCTCCGATACCAAGCTTCATGTTTCAGTGCAGACCATGATCTAGGAATTCTAGCATTCAAATAATGCACATCATATGGCTGTAGCTTACCTATGTCATATAAATGATAGATTGATCTTTGTAGCTACGCATAGTTGCATTCACGCATTCCTTGGACTGTGCTCATGGGACAACTTTTCTCTTCAGACCTCTGATCTCCTTGACCAAAAGATTACTTATGTATAATGTCCGTCCAGAACCACATGTATTAATATTCACCTACATTAGCGATATTGAGATAACCAAGTCACAGCCAAAGCTGCCAACGTGAAGTCAATATCAACTGAAATCGAACAACATATAGTTCAGGGTAATAGCAATCATGACACAAATCAGTGGTAGTTCTAACTCGGGCGGTTGGGTGCAATAATTCTATTGAGGACGCCGCTATGGACTGCTATCAGGGTATGTGAAATAGTAAGGGGATAATTCTGCTGTAGGGACTTTTTCCAGATCCATCCATCTTCCTTCCCTGTCCTCCAAGATTCAATATGCTATATTGGGTTTCTTTCCACTAATCAGGCATCAGTGCCACAAGCACGTTTGCAGAATGATCAAGAAGAGGCCACTCTTTCCATCACCCGTACTACCTTTATCCACCCATCATAATTACGCATCACCCACCACCCATTACCATTACCCATTACCATTACCCATTACCCGTCATAGAGCAAAGGTAACGCCCCTTGCCTAGCTCTAGGGTTTCAATCCTTTTGATAAGAAACCACGGCCACCACACTCTTCGTTGGGATCCTGCAATAGCCTGCAGTATAGCCAAAAATGGATGCATATGAAGGATGATAGGCTCAATAAGTGCCTCCAGAATGGAAGGTTCTCATCCTGACTGAATCCCAAGCAGCAGTTGCGGCAATACGCAAGGCTGGAAGAAGAGGAAGGCGGAGGGAAGATTAGCGGGGGCAGGTGAGGGGGTGGTGAGATGGGAGCGGAAGGCACGAGTTAACTACGTTCATTGTAGGACCGGCAAGGGCAACCTACAATCTTGGCGGAATAAGTTGGACAACTCAGTCGACCCAATGTGCAGAACAAGCGGCCGTTATGTGGAAACAGGCAAGCACGTAGCCTTGGTGTGTCCACGAGGGGAAGAAATTGGCAGAAGATGGGGGAGCTGGGAGGACATGGATGATCGGAGAAGGTGGCTGAAGAAGGGGGCGAAGAGTATATGGCAGATCTGGTTGAGACGTTCTTCTCGAACCTGGATCTGGCATAAGGGCACGGAGGAGTTGTTTCTTTTGTTTAGGGGAGGGCCGGAACAGGGCGTGGTGGCGGTAGATATTTTATGACGGGGCTCGCAGGCCGGCAAGAGGGGTGTACCGAGTCTTGTAAGATGAGGTATCGGGACCGCTTAGGCTCCACAGGCTTGTAGACTTCAAAAAAAAAAAAAAAAAAGGGCTCAATAAGTGTCATCAAAATGAAAGTATGCAAAATCAAAAGAGAAGTTTTGCCGTAACTTGATGAGGATAAAACAAAATCGAAGTAGCACATTGGAGGTGGGAATGGAATAAACGATATATCAAATTCAAGTGACGAAATATGATTCATGAGCTGCACTCGCTCTAGGTGGGTACCACGAGTGATATAGCTAAGAATGATGTGCAAATAGCTTCCTGATGCACCTAAATGCAACCACATAAACAGTACCATGTGGCACGCTACCACAGGGAGGATTAATATGCTGTCTCCCCTCCCCCAAACTCCGCAATAACCCGGGCCAGGACATTGACAGTATTGTGGTCTCCAGATCCATGGACAAGACTATAGGTAGGCCCCCCCGCATTAGGATTCTCATCCAGGTACCGCTGCATTGTAAACGGAATATTTCTCTGCCTTGCGGGCTCCAGCGCTTGAGAGAGTTGGGGGCGGGTAGCATCCTTGACACTGGTAGTCTTCACAGGGACCGTGTTAGATGTGACAGACTGAGTGGGATCCCCCTTGTTGTCATTTGGAGGGTCGTCCGCGGGGACGACATGATAAGGTGGCCGGGTGGTATTGGTCATGATATCAATGCCACAAATCGTGACACTTCACGAAGGTATCGGTGGTGGTTTGATTCGGTCCTGATACACTCAGAAATGCAAAGGCCTATAGTAAATGTAGGGGTATATATATATATTTGGTGAATCTAGTGATAGGAGGCAAGTGAAAAAGTATAGCTTTTGTAGGGAAGTTGATCAAGCTCCTGATATATCGATTGTGATGGAGGCTTCTGAAGTTGTGTGTTGAGGCCCAGTCGTTTTTGCCTTGACCTTGGTAGAGTTGTCTATTAAAATGTGTTTCCCCATGAGAGGCTAGGACAGAGGACTTCTTAAAAGGTCAACGAGGCCCATATCCTGTTACTTACAGTTAGAAACGGGCTGTATATATATAGAAATTGAATATATCATCAATATGTCCCCCCTCCCTCCCCCTCCCTCCCCCTCACACAAATATTTAGATCTAAAATATGTGTGAGATATTCTCTTTCATCCACTAATATAGTCATTGACTATATTGTGGATAAAAGGAGGGGGACGCGTCACGCAGTGACGGGGGAGGGGGCACTTTTCAGCTAACTAGTTAGTTGAAAAAGGGGGGAAAATGACTTGTTGAATTCAAAGGACCCCGGGGCATATCCCCACTCAATGACTGCACTTGCATGGATTTAGTATAATTATTCATACTACCGGTACGCCTTCTGCTATCTGCGGTAGCGTGATCAGCCAAGGGGAGTATGTTGCGGCCGATTTTTGGCAACGGAGCACGGCACGTGCAGTACTGCTGAGGATAACGAGAAAATACTAGTGCTGCTTCCTTCTACCGGTAGATCTAGGCAGTTCAATTGTCGATATCTTGCGGATCCCATCGGGTATACGCGTTATCTTGTTCGCACTGCCTCGTCCCATTGCGATATGCCTCGTATTGTAAAATATGCATTCCAGGGTACATCTGGTGTTGGGGATGAAATCTGTTGACTGAAGCTGTATTCTGGGCTGAACTTGAAGTCCCATATCTACACTGCGGCTCTCTAGGACTACTCACGTAAGTGAAACAAAAACGAAAACATTTTTGCCATACCCTGCAGCGCAAATCATATGGTTAGGACACTTGCACACATGTGCATTTCTAACGTGCATACCGAAATGATTAGCTAGGTATCCCCTGTATCTCGCGGTGGCAAACTAGTGGTCCATGGGTATAGTCGTGATTGGCCGGGGGATCGATATTGATGTTCGAAAGATTTTCAGCTGGCAAGTGGTTTGCCAAGCACAAGGCTCCATACAGTAACTCTTGTCAACAATTGGCTATAGCATTTTACGTTCAACTGCTCAACGTGATAGCCTAGCCCATGAAGGTTGGTTGCCTGCGGGAGCGATGTTAGGTACTCTGCGACCTGCACCTGAGCGGCGTAATATATTCTAGTCGCTCGCATCCCGTTGAGCAATATATCAAAATGCTGTATGCCCTAGATGCCACAGCGTGCTCACCCTCAATGTGCCGCCCACTCGAGATGCCTCTGAAATCTCGATTTGTGCTTTCCAAACTCGTCGGTTCAATTGGGCCCCAAATGGGACCTGGCGCATGTAGAGTATGTACCTGCTCGTATGCGCTCATTGATGGACATGTGCATTGTAGCGCATTGTGCAAATTTGAGGCACATGTGGACTTGGTTGACCTGTAAACTTCTCTGAGAGTCAGAGATGTCTATGCTATTACGTACGCGCCCGCCTCCAGTTAGTACGGTTTCGATGGCCATCATCCCCTGTCATTAGGTAGATTCAAATCTACGGTAGGAGTTTTAAAATCGGGATCCGCCGCTGGTAGACCCTCTAACCCCCGCCAGGAAAATCGGCCTAGCTAATAATATACATATGTAACTGCAATAGAAATACAGTACGCTAGCCAAGAGGTATCAGGCATTTGATAAGGATATTGTACATGTATTACGGGGATCTATTACCGTTGGCGCGGTACTATAAAAGTTCCCACTGCTATTATGCACTTGGGATCTAGCCTAGGTACAGCATCTGACGGGGTAATGCAACATGACAGGGGTATGCACCAAAAAACGGCTGTAGGGTAGAACTCAATAAGTTATATTAGAATTGGACGGTAGGTGCTTAACAGAGACGTATGAGCTCAGAGAAGAGTGCGAAATGAGTGCCTAGAGTCCCGGACCATGGAGTCAAGGCCGCGGGAGAAGGGGGGGGGGGGGGGGGGCGGTTGCGCCCTGCTACATGCCTAATATTGAAATTTTTGATGTGGACTTATGATCAAGTATTAAGTTGGAACAAAGTGGGTGAGAAGAGTCTGAGTGCAGTGCCTGCCCTTCCTACATGCAAAAACCATGAAATAGATTGACACTTTAGGGTACAATAGATTATACATTGGTATGAACAAAAACTACGGAGACGGGAGGTTAAGAAACCAGTATTCGAAACAGTCTAAGTTAAAAGTTTAATATGTTAGACGAATGACCAGAGCAAGGGCATGCAATCAAGCACCTACAGCTTTTCCCTTTTACCGCAGTAGAGCCTAAATACCTATAGCTACCGACTCTCCCTCTAAATGGGCAAATTTTTCTTTCCTATATATTCTCCACAACACTATGTCTTTTTTAATTTACTTAGAAATAAGAAAGAATACTCATTACTCACATACGACCAATGGTGAACCACCGGGATCCCATGCGGACCACTATGTACGATGTCCCATGACCTGCATCATAACGCCGGATGGAATGTTCGCGTTACGTCTACGTCTAGGTCCAGAGGGTTATAATTAATCACAGAATCAATTCGGTGTCTACCGCTTCCCCAAATTCAGCGTCAACCAGAGCAAGGGCGTTCAGGGTACATACCTAATAGGATCCGGCTAAGTGTTGTTTATTTTAGTGGCTAAAGCCTCATTTTTCGACCACCTTCTCGGTAACTCCGGCACAAGGTAATAGAGATCCATTAACCTAGTTCGCCGAGGTAGACAGAAGGCTTAATTAAGAACCTGCAGGCGGATTCTATAAACGAGATTGGGGCAGATCTGCTGCTAGTGGAAGCAAGACTTTATCACGGAAGCGCTTCAAGCTGATCACGCTAATAATTTTACTATCCTATAAAGGAAAAGCAGAAGCTTGAATATCTAGCTGTTTTGAGAGGTAGCAATGGGGCTCGTCATGACGAGCCAAACATAATATCAGCGCGAATACTACATCCTACATCAATGTGAATGCCATTCCAAAAGAATATGTTCTGATGTTCTCTACACCAATACTACACTATACCATTCAACCTTATACCTGGTTTCTATGTTCCCATACTCATAAGTAGGAAAACACTTGTGCTTGACTGATCATGAGAAGGGCTATGTGGATTGTAGAAGGGAATCAATTCAGTGCCATAAATTTGGCACTGCAAAGCCAGCCGCTATCACCTATAAATAAAAACGATGAAAGATAGCTCATATCCTAAACTGATGAAAACCCCAACCATACTATGAAAACCCGTTATAAAGTGGTCGTAAATTTCTGATAATAGCAACATGTGACTGAATTACCGGAGGTCTTTGAGGCTTGAGGTTGGTAGAGCTTGAAGGTACGGGTGAAATAAGCAAGACTCTGCTTTGCCTGGCTTCTTAAGATAACTGATTGATATAATAGACTCGTATAGGCTCAGCGAATAGAGCTGCTACGAGTATTTCCTGTTCAGTGACTTATTTTTTGCGAAAGTGTGAAAAGAGTAATATATTGCTAAATCTTCATTGCTTAAGAGAGCGTGCCAGAAGATTTCCCAAAGACTGTATCCTTATTCTTCGCGTAAAAATGGATTCCATAAAAACTGCTGTTCCTTTGTAAGAGAAATTAAGAGAAAGTAACAATAATGATAACATTTTACAGTGAACAAAGGCACTCGCATTTTCTTTTACTAGTAGGATTACCTTCTTAATTCCGACGCTCCCACATGATAAACAAACAAAGCAAGCGTCCAAGCCCCTATTTTTCTGATACTGTAATGATGTTAGAAGAGTGTGATAGGAGGTATCGGCACGGTTTAGGTTGAGCTTGAGTGAATTCTAGTGTATTTCGGCTGTGAGGACTATGGAGCGATTACAGCAAAAGTATATGTTGTAGAAGTAATGGATCGGGTGGGCGTAAATTATGGTTGGAGCAAACGTTGGATGTTTTGGAAAGGGTGGAATTGTACAGATAGCCTATGCACAGGAGCTAACTCGTCATGACGCCCCTTTCTGCATCCCAAAGCAGCAAGACACCCAAGCTGCTTCCTTTCCTCTATAGGATGGTGAGACTTTTAGCGTGATCAGCTTGAAGCGCTTCCCTTTATCACACGGATGCCCTGCGTTGACTCTTGATTCGTGCATCTCGCGTATCTACACTTCATATTCGCATTCCGCATTACCTACTGTACCTACAACGTTAATGTTACAGCAGTGGCTACCTACATCACATGCACAAACTAGCTTGTCTTGGATTTTTATCGGTATCCTCCGGCAGTGTAAACCCAATCATTATTTAGCATATTTGTAGCCTTGTGGCCATAGCTAAGAGGCACAACGTGATTAGAGTTGAAGAGAATAGCTGCAATTACCGTAATGGCAGTCCTACGTCACCGCATTATCTACTATACTAATGTATGAAAGCACTAACATTTATATTTGGATATGAGACGTACGTAATACGGTATCAGCTCCGTGAGTGTCTATTCTCGTGAAGGTTTCTACTAATACAGTACATACTACATAGTACCTCACTGAACATATTCTGTATCGCGACCCCCATGAGACAAATATAAGAAACTGAGTTAAAAGATTTTAAAGGGGTATAGGATTACGCACACGGTGCCCGGTCCATTTTTTTACAATTTGGTATGAAAAACTATGGAGCTTGTGATATCTCAGCAGGATTCAGTTCATCTCAATGTGCACTTATGGCGTGAGATGTTTTAACCAGCCAGTAGAGTGGCCTCAGTTGCTCTAAGTATGCTGTAAGCCACGTCTCAGATACTTGACTGGCCGTGTTAGTCTGTTGCTCGTCACGAGCGCCAATCAAGCAAAGGATATCTCCCATGGAAAAGATCGGCATTTTTATTCAAAATGATTGGCCTAAATGAGTGGTGCACAGACCTCATGTAAATATTGTGCATAAGCCTCTAGAAGGGTAGATGTACAATAATTGGTTGTTAATACTATGTGCGTTTGCTATGGTGATCTCTCCGAGGATTATTGATATGGTACTGAGACACTAATTGCAACGTGCTCTCTTCGGTCCTTGCACCACTCCTGTAGACAATCGTCCTGGGTATGCGTACAGTATACACACTAAAATGTACATTTGTACTACCATAAACTCAAAGTGAAAACCCCATACCACTCCGTTGCTATGGTGGAAAGACGGCCTTTATTCAGAGATTCATGTGGTACCCTTATATTTACTAAGTGGCTATGGTTTCCTTCAACAGCCTGATTTGCGGCTCTTGTATATGCCAGGTGATTTTGCCACCCAATTCACATAATCATCACATCCCAGGTGACCACGACCTGCCCAGTGCACCCATGCATAAAGATTGTGTGCACGGGCCACAAATAGATGTATTTTTTTTTTTAAAAAAAATACTAGTTACTCCTATGCGGTCCCATCAGGGGGGGTGGATTCAAGGTTAAGGCAAGTTAATCTGCCAGAACCATGCAAGATAAATACAAATATGAAGGAATATGAGATCCCATGCTGTCATTAACGGACAAGCCGATGACCCGCGGGCCTGACTGAGCCTCCCCTTCTGTAAAAATAACTGTGAAACTAGCAAAGAAGAAAAGAACTGAATGACTTCCGAATGTCTGGCTGGACTAAATGAAAAACTGGTGGCGATAAATATACGGGGCCCCTCTAACTGACCCAGTAACCGTCTAAACATGGACTAAGGAAATAGTGGAAATAATGAACTACAAATAGATGTAGTACATACATCCATGTAGAATATGTCTGAGCAGCATGCGATAGTAGATCCGGCCATAAAATTCAGCTCATTTTTCATTTTGCGTTGATGTCCTTCTCCTCCGCTGACTGTTAGTGGTGGGCGCGGTGTTGGATATACTCGGTGACACCATGTGGTAACACAAGCCCATACACGCGTACATGTAGCAACATTTGCTATTCAACACATTCATGTGCACTCATGTGAAGAAAGAGGATATCATGTATATATACCTTCTGTTTTTTTTTTTTTTTTTTTTCTTTCTTTCTAATAC
The DNA here is from genome assembly GCA_015179025.1 of Terfezia claveryi. Taxonomy (NCBI): domain Eukaryota; kingdom Fungi; phylum Ascomycota; class Pezizomycetes; order Pezizales; family Pezizaceae; genus Terfezia; species Terfezia claveryi. Next base: position 282,543 of record WHUX01000048.1, read on the forward strand.
TTGTTACTCCTATGCGGCCCCGTCAGGGGGGCCATGAGGAGCCACCCAGAAACCCGGGTGGATACCTCCTGTGGTAGCTAGTATAGAAATAACAAGCAAGCAATACAAGCAGTCCTATTATTCACATCTTATTATCTTTACCTCTTTTACCTGCGCACAACGCGCGAACACATATTTGCATACCTATGTCCTCCTCGTGTTATCACACCAACTTGGCCCACTGAGTCCTACAGTAATATCGCCCTAGGCTTTTATGCGGATAAAGTTTTTTTTGATCAGTTATCAGACGCTACAAGTAGATGGGTACCTGGGTAGAGCGGATGACAAATCCAGGCCTCACGTGAAGCACAGAGAGCGGAATGAAATTGTCTCGGAAGGCTGAGGCTTCTCATGATTCGTTCGATAGAAATGTTTTGACATTTTCACCTCTTGTGGGAAAAATTGTGTTGTTGACATAATCGCGGGAGTCGGCCCAGCGGCTTCGCAGTAAATGAAAAGCATTTGATCTCCTTTGGTGAAATCGAATTAATTTGTTTGAAATATGCTAGAAATTACAATCAGAAAGTTACCCTCAACCATGACGAGTTCTTCCTTCTACGGAAAAAGTATAACCAAAAACCATAGCTACTATAGCAATTAAAGTTATAAAAAATAGTTCACTTTGCTTAATCATAGAAATCTACATTTATGTCAGCATGAGTATTTGAGACTTCACTCTCGTTGTATTTTAAAACAATTTTTCTGTCCTTTTTGTTCCCCCAGCTCCTCGTGTCTACTTGCATAACCTCATCCAGGATCCCTTATATTTACTCATCGTAGCCACAGCTTTTTTTCTGCGATCCAACTCACATTATATGTGCACGCCAAGATCGATCCGGATAGCTGTGGAGATAGCACTTCCCTGCCCATTCGAAGACAACCAAGTCTACATTACCCTGAAGATCGGTTATTTTTTCTGGTCTTTTCTATATTTAGATTTGCTAATGTGGCACCATGTTGTGTTTTGTGCTGGAGAATTTGACCGAATTGACTTTTTACGTTTTCCTCTAATCAAAGCTCACTTCGATCGCCCTCCTTCCGTTGAACGAATCACCACCTACTCGACTGCTAGTTGAGTACTTAGTCATAGTAACGGTGGTCGGTCATGTCCTGATTCTTCTCCAGTCTGCTTAACTATTCATAACCCTCCTGGTTTACATGTACCCCAGATTATGCCCTCGGTACGCTCATCGCATGTTTTATACACCTACATATACTTCTGATTTCGGACATCAGATAAACATCACCGAGCAATAGGAATATATATAAGGACTTTCAACAACCAGACCAACATAACATCGCTTGCGCCGGGGTTCATCTTCGGTAGAGTCGAGTAGGAGGAAATGGCAGCGACGGAACTTTGCGCACAGCGATGTCTTTCTGACATTGCCATCTGTATAAATCTTTTCGTTTACGTAGATTGATTTTTTTATAGCCCTACTAACCTCACCTCTTCAATATTCTAATCGAAGCTTTTCTTCAACTCCTCCAACCCTTAATGGACTCTCATTGTCAACTTACGGTAACAGCTTCTAAAATCCCTTGCTTTATATTGTTTGGTGGTGATGATGGGAAGGAGTACCAACTACGCTAACATCTAGACAAGGATTGCTCGAGTTACTTTTGAAGGTTGCTACCCAGACAGGCGACCTAGTCTCTCATGATTGGACAATTGCAGTATCTTGATGCATGTTAAAAAGGGATATGAGCACAAAGCGCGCTTTCTAGGCCTCACCAACCTTCAACCACTCAAGATGATGCTTGACTAGTGGGAGAAGGGATAATGTGGAAACTCATCTGTCCGTTTGTTTCACTTCAACAAATTGTTACGTGTATGGAATCTATCTAGATTGTGACGAGAGAGGATTTGTGCTTGCTGATGTGAGAGTTTCATAGTTGGGAAATTTTTCCTCATTAAGGTCATTCGTTTCTCAGCTGATAAGATGTACAGTAACTCGGTTATATAGCGGATGAGGATGCATTAAACGGAAATAAATTACTCTAGATCTGCACTCTCGCTCCCTTCCCCCAATACCTACAGTCTGCCTCTTGATCCTTCTGGCATTCAAAATCTCAAACTACGTCAGAATATCATTCCTGATATACCGTCGAGCATACAGAGGAAGCAGCGCGCAGTGGTTCATTTCTCGCACTACCATCACTCAATGGGTTTCCTTGACACCGTCAACCAATAATTATTACCAGTATACTAATATACGCAATCCTATTCATTTCTCCCTTAGCGTTGAACCTACCTACCCCTCTTCCGCTCCCCGAACCTTGACCCTTCGAAATTCATAATCACCTCAATTTAAGGATCACCAATTGCTTAAACCTCCCTCTTCCACAGTAAAGAAATCTCTCACGCCTTCCACAATCCCCTATACCGTATCACGGACCATCGCCCACAGAGAGCAATATCTGGAAATATATATTTCGAAAGTCTAGGGATATAAGGGACACATTTTGATTTATTATGTCCGGTGATGTAGCTGGCCTTGGGCTTTGGTATGTAGATACTCCCTATCGAGGGAAAGATGAGTATTTATTTTAAATCAAAACAGGGTGCAGGCTAAGGCAACGCAAAGAAGATGGAGTTTTAACCAATCGCTTTGCGTGAGGAGGGTATGTAAGAAACAAGCTTTGTGCCAGATAGGAAGCCCCAAAATAGCCAAATAGCTAACGCTCCTACTCACCTAATCCCATCACAACTCGTTCCTAGAGGGGAAAGCGCCTCAGGCTATGAGCTTCGGTAAGACCTCACCAAATGCAGCTTCACTCTCCATAGCCCTCGTTACACCTTAAGAACCCTAGTGTTTCTTCTTACCCTTTTCCTCTTCCCCCTTGCACACTCTACTCGCCCTCTGAAAACTCCCAAAACCTTCCATAAACGCCCACCCCACCCACCCCATCCAAACCCCACTCAACCTCTTCACCCCCCACTCCGCCGTCAACCGCCTATCCATATACACCGCCTCTGCAAAGTGAATCCCCACCACCAACGCCCAAAACTCCCTTCTCCACGCACTTATGAACCGGACAAGCCATGGTTGGTTGAACATCATATATCTCGTGTAAAGCGTATCTGGCAGATCTGCTGGGTAGGCAGGGTTTGGGTTTGGTCCGAGGATGGAGTGGTGTGGGTCACTGTGGGACAGAGTGTAGAGATCAACGATACCGGGGCAGAAGCAAACTATGGTTTGCAGGACGAGGAGGGATATTGTGAATCCCACGACACCCGGAGCGGTTACCCGGGTTAATGCCGCCTTCTCCGAGTTTGATGTTAATCCCAGTGCCTGCTCAGATTCCTCTGTCATTGCGACGAGGCGGGCACGGCTCTGGCTCAAGGATTCAATGGGAGGAGTGAAAGGGATGAATGTAATTGCTGGCGTTGTAGCTTTCGGCGAGAGGTGGTGGGAGATGGTGATCCCAGCGAGGGAGATGTCAATGAGTTCGGGATCGGGGGTGCCGGGGGATAGAGGGGGAATATTGCTGAAGTGCCGGAGGTACAGGAGGATTGAGTCTTTGTGGTCGGCGTTCATGTGATTGAGGATACGAGTCCGGGGGCCGTCATCGGCAGGGGAGGTGGGGGTGGAGTGGATGTATGAGGCAGATCCAGAGGAGCTGGAGGATGCCATTGCTCTATGTGTTTGTACCACAATTAGGGTAGGGAATAGCAATGGGAATGAATACCGGAGGACGCGTACGGTGATGGGGAGGGGGATTTGAATTGGAGTTCAGTTAAGGTTACATTAGCGCACTTGGCAAAGCGCTTCCGCCAAGATCATTGAGATAAGCGAGTTCTGCTAGGATAAGTTTATTCAGACGTCACCCCACAAAGGATGCTCCATAATAGAAAAGCACTGCTTTTGGAGGGGACTCGTTATGACGAATTATTATTCTCTCACTATATCATTTGTGCATACTATATCACCATATAAACGCGTATTCCAGCCGTACTCTCGTCCAAGGTCCATCTAGTTAAAAATGCTACATGCGTTCTCACAACCAAAGCACAAGGAAGTCGATCTTGGGATTTGATCGGAAACCCTCAGCAGTTTCAAGCTCAGCACACTCCCTACAGACGTGCAGGCTTAAAAGAAAAAAGAAAAAAGCTCAACACCTGTAGCCCTAACTAGCGCTGAATAAACTTTTCCCGATGCAACCTAAACGAGTCCGGTAAATTATCCGTCACCAGGGCCGGCCCCTCCCCTTGTCAACCCTAGAGCTTTAGACTGTTCTGTCCTGCTCGGGAAGCCACACGATTCTTGCGAGGGATGTTCTACGTACGAATATTGTCCTGCACGGTAATTCAAAAATGAAATTCCTTCGGAGGTCAGATCTCCGCGGGAATGCGATAACCAAATGTAGTAATTTAGTGAGGGTACATGGAAGATGAAATACATCAGTGCTAGCGCAGATGAATGTTAATTCGTAATGAAATATCACCATGCCCTGGCGGGGGATTGTGCCAACCAGACTAACCATGCTCCTCAAGGTCTGCTTCCAAGTGTTGCTTAGATTCTCCAGTTCCGCTTCCAAGTCTGCCAAGTCCGCTTCCAGGTCCACTCCAAGTCCAATTGCGACTGTGCGTCTTGTTCGATAGGAGTATTCAAGCAGCCATGTGATGGATGGAAGCGGCTGCTACAATGCAAATCGGATTTAATACAGCTGCATGCGGGTTTGGTACCCCCTTGCACTTGCAGAAATTCTGCCATAAATGCAAATCTAGGTGGGAAATTAATACAGGATGCGGAGGACATACTTCAGGGTATAAAGTACGTGCAGTACGGCGAGCAGCTTCACAAAGTGTGATATATTGCAGCGCAATACCAGGCCATGCACACTCAGAAGTAGAAATATTAAATCCCTTTAGAATTCGAATATTAGGTGCATCTAATGAGTGTGAAATGCATAGGAGCTCACGAGTTGGATAGTGTCGATCCAATAAGCCACATGTGGTTAATAATGCATGGCGGTTAGGATGAAGTTTTCGCATAACAAGACAATAGAGCCGTCGGTACTATGTCTATCTTGTCACTTGAACAGTAGTAATGAGTATCTTAAAAAAATATAAAAAAAAGATCAAAAATGTCTATTTGTCAAGGGATATGTTCACCAACAATATCTCCGGTAGCAAAAACCTCAATTTTATGTTTTTATTACCGCTTCACCATATTTAGGCGAGCTTTAGTAGTATTTTTTTTTTTTTTTTTTTGGAACACGTCGAAGTAGGTCTTTATAGTTCTGTCAGTCTTCGCAGTTCGGTGGTCTTCGCAGTTCGGTCGGTCATTGGGAGGATATCAGTCCAGGTGTTAGTACTGTACTTGTGTGGCACAGGGGTCTTATACTTCGGTTTGATGCTTAGGCTAGGGACAACCAACTGTTTGGCTGTGTTCTTTCCATTTCTCCTGCGGTTCCGATGCTTCGGCTTTCTCAGAAAATTGTTGGCCTAAAATCCGTAGTTCTGCTCGGATTGTAACGAAAATTAGATATTCGTGATTCCGCTCTATCGAATCCTGTTTGATGTCGAAAACCCCCTTGTTGTCGAGACTGACCAAGTACTTGTATTGTCGGTGTCAGGGCCTTCCTACCATCCCGACGCATCTGGTCCTTTACCCAGACTGACCTCGGGGAGTCGGGGGTCTGCAGGTTAGGTCAGCCCAATAGCCTAAGGCTCGACTTTGAAAAAAAAAAAAGAAAAAAGGTCAGCCACTGCCACTATAGCCCACTGTGTAGGGCCACGGTGTTAGCCCCGCTTTCCCTGCAAAAGCTCTAGCATCTCCGCATCCGTCACTGTGGCATGTGCCACCGGATTTACCACGCCGGAGCCACGCTTCGTCCCTCACGGCCTAATACAACCTGAGGCTCTTTCGAGCAAGGCCGCCATCTTTGGTATGGTTTGATGAGAATCCTTGGGGACAGGATTATAAAGGAGCTCAAGGCTCGGTCAAGTTTGCAAATTCAAGAAGCCCTTTCATAACTCAGGTGGCAGTACTGACAATCGTGGGCAGGACCCAGCTTCGGCATCCTACTTGCTCTTTGTTCCACCAATCAGGGCCTAGACGGCGAAGCCATTCAGGATACTATCAGCGCGGGTATCGACACCTCATCTCCCGTGAAATCACTATTACCATCATCTCCTCCTACCTACACCTCATCCTCCTCAACTTCAACCTACCAATTCCCCCGCCTACAGCTCCATGCTCGCAATGTAGCACGGACCGTGTACATACTCCATACTGCAAACACACATACCATACTACATTCCCTAGTACCCATATGGACGGTTGGCTGGAAATTAGTATGTCAGGCAGCTAGATGGGCGGGAATCTAGTTAAAAAAAAAAACGTGGTCAAATCGTCCAAATATTACCCGGGCTTCCGGGTGGCTCCTCATGGCCCCCCTAATGGGGCCGCATAGGTAGTAACTAGTTTTAAAAAAAAAAAAAAAATCGTCCAAATATTGGACGAATTGATTAAGTATATGAAGTGTTGAGGCCCAAGCTGGAATCCTGCACCCAACTAGCCTGTGCGGGTGCTTCCATTCATTATATCAAAATGTAGAGATTCCTTCCATATTTAGGCTCTGGGTAGGCTTCTGTGCTGCGCCGTTGATAGGCTCTCTAATACTACTGTTTCTTGATAGGGTGTGGTGGGATTTTTATACATCCGATTTCGGATGGGGAGCTATTGTATACAAACCATCTATGCCAGTAACCACGGGAATCTAGGATGCCATACTCATAGGAGCAACTTACGCGCACTTTGCCCAAGGAAATACAATACGTGTGTTTTATTTTATACTGTGCTCCCGACATTGAAACATACTCGGCCCAGAAACGGTGGCTAAAACCAATTTGTTCGCTCAGAGGGGCTCTGTCTTAATCGGAAACCCAGCGGCGCCGTCCGTTAATCAAAGCTACGTCATGGTGTTTTAGATGAGGACTACCAGCCGTGGTAGAGGAAGAAAAAGCATGAATATAGCATATCACGGCGTACTTGATACATAATCCTAGATAAATAAGGTTGTTTAGATATATCTTCAGCGAAATACATGACTAAATACATGGTGAAGTTCTTCTTAGACCCATTATAGGGAGCCTGCGCACCAACGTCAAGGTGATGAACTTCATAGCGCAGGTTCCTTTCTCTTTCTTCCTCCGTTCCCATACGACACCCCTTTCCATTAAGATTCAGTTGCTTATGCAATTCCTTTCTCTTTCTTCCTCCATTCCCATACGACACCCCTTTCCCTTAAGATTCAGTTCCTTATGCAAACCAGAGTTTCCACTTCTATATATCCACCTGTTTTGGTGTTTATATAACAAGACACTCTATATTGAGTTCCACGCTTTCTGGTTAATCACACAAACTATTTTGTTCTCCAAACCTTGCTCAACTTCAGCCTCGAGTTATTAGCAGACCCATTGACAACGGGGTGGCTTTTTCGGGTACTGAGTCGGTAGCCAGCCGGTAACTTAATACCGCGGAGCTCGAGGCGTTAGCAGACCTGTCGACTGCGAGGTGGCTGGGGACTAGAGAGAGAAGAAGAAGAGAACGAAGAATCGGGGGGAAAGGGGGTTTTTATACGTGTTTGGGGTCTCTGCCAAGGATGGGGCAGTGTGTGGGGGAGCGGCCTTGGCTCAGCGGGCTTGGCTCTACAGGCTAGGCTCAGCGGGCTTGGCTTTCTTACTGTCATGGGGGTTAGGGCAGCGACGGGCTAATGTGTAGCCAATTCCCGGGCACGCCAGCCTGTCCGTGAATTCTGGAGTGGCCAATGCCAATGAAGGTATGTATGCTTGCCACTCAAGACAGGGCTGCTGGTTTCCATTCAAGGTACGTATGCTGTCCCTCTAAGCGGGCCTGCCACTGTAATTCACACCTTTTGCTGATGTATGTATTATCAGGTATATATAGTATTTTTTTTTTTTTTTTAAATACTTGGTACTCCTATGCAGCCCCATTAGGGGGGCCATGAGGAGCCACCCAGAAACCCGGGTGGATTCAGGGTAAAGACAAGTTAATCTGTCAGAACCGCGCAAAATAGATACAAATACCAAGACGAGGCCCCATGCTGTCATTAACGGATAAACCGATGACCCGTGGGCCTGACTGAGCCTCAGACCCTCCACTGGTGAACTGTAAGAAATGAACTAGTGGACTAAAACATGTGCGGATTGAGACTCATGGACTAAGACAAAAGGAACTCGTGAAAATTGAGACTCATGGACTAAGACAAAAGGAACTCGTAAAAATTGACAACATCCCCTCTAAGTGAGCTCTCAAAATAATAACCCGAAGAAGGCCTCCGTGGCCTCGTATGTTTCCTCCTCCTCAGGTATATATAGTATATGCAGCGACTATAGTTCAATCTTCGGCATCCAGCCTTATCATTATAAAACACACTAGTAGGCGAATCATAGGCATCATTGTCTTGTTCTCCAGAACCACACCCTGACAGCCAGATATTGCTTTACAATATATCACACTTTGAGCAGCTGCTCGTCACACTGCGCTGAGTTTACATCTGGAGGTTTGTTTAGCCACCGCTTTATATTTTTTCAGTTCTATATCCTAACAGAATAATATCGTTAGAATTCCTGCAACTGCAGAGGTAAATGCCTGAGCCGACGGTGCAGTCGTATCATATCCGAACTGCTTTGTAGCAGCCGTTGTCACCCATCACATTGCTGTCTTAATCCTATGAAGAATTCGGAAGCGGACGAGGATGAGCCTGAGAAAGAGAATGCACAGGATCTTTTTTCTTTTCTTTTCTCTTTGCTTAAATACTCATTACTCTATTCGATCCCAGTAAGGGGACCATGAGGAGCCACCCTGAAACCCGGTGGATTCAGAGCAAGGTAAGTTAATCTCAGGCGCAGCTCCTATTTACATACCGCAATATAATAAAGGCAAAAAATACGTAGGACAGCGACAAACTGTAAAACAAAATAACTGACTGCGAGAAGCGATAAGATCTCTGAAAATAAAGAATTCAAGAGACGTGAGCCCCCATACAGTCACTAACCGGCTAGATGCCAGATGACTCCGAGAGGCCCGCGCCCAACGAAAAACTGAAAAACTAGCTATCTAGAATCTTTCCATGAAGCTGAAGGACCGCCCCTCCCGACCCTTCGTCTGTAAAGGAAACTGAAATAGATACACGGGAGGTGGCTGCAGATATTTCAATGTTTAATACCAACTACGTTTGTCGATGTTGATGGATACGTACTGTCTTGCTTTTTTTTATATGTTTTTCGCATACCATCTACTTGAGCTGCCGGACCTGGCAGACTAACTTGCCTTGTCCTGAATCCACCCGGTTTTCCTGGCGGCTCCTGATGGTCCTCTTACTGGGACCGAATAGGAGGTAATGAGTATTTTTGTTTTTTTTTAAAAAAAAAAAAAACTACTTGAGCTGCAATTGTCACTTTTAAAATCCATATCTGGTAAAGACATACCCGGGGAGGCCAGCTTCCCCAAGTATATCTATTATGTATTCTCGAGGAGGCCAATCCCTCACTAGGCCAGGCCACCCGAATAAGCATATGTGTTCTCGGGCAGGCCAGAATAGGTATAAATTCAAAACCCGCTGAGCTGCTATGACAGATGAAACATGGGGACGCTGGAGTCGGAGACATACATGTAGGGACAGCTAAAAACTACCTTATTGCCATTGCACCCTTTCGAGTGTAGACTCATAATATGAAAAATATGTTTGCAAGATACCGTACCTACAAAACTCAAGTTTTCTTACTTCTAGTAACATACCAGACATAAATATAGGCCCTTCTACTCTGGCGATATATATCAACTATCTACGTAGTACGTACAAAACACGCAACTGGATCTCTGGGCATGGAAGGATGCTGGCATGGCGTGTCGTCGGACTTGCCAGCGTATGCCTGAAGAGATTTTGTGCTCAGAATATCAAATATTGGAAATCTAGAGGATTCTATGTGACGCTGGTGGTTTCTAGTTCACTTGATTGTTGATGCTAGCTTTCCTGGACATACGAGACTTCAGGCTACGGTAAACCTAAGAAACTTCTTGAAATTCAATAGGGCGGGATAATTCAAGTACGGAGATATTTCCCCTCCCTGCCATGCCCGGCGTACGGCCCTTATGCTCAGTAAGTTGCAGTATTACCTCCCTAGTATGCCACGGTTTGATTGTGTATCCAGATGCAAGTATTGAGCAGTAGGTGTGAAAGGTATATCTGATGTAGCATTGGGATTGATAGATAACAACCAATCGCGAAACCACCCACGTGCCCTTTACTATGAGTATGCACAAGGTCATTCTCGTAGGGACATTCGGAACTAGAGCGCTGCAGTATAGCGAGTGTCCATTAGGGTGAAGTTTACACAGAATGCTAACACGGTGTAAGGAAATTAATGTCATTTGATATAATTGCGTGACCGAAGGTTTGCGTTCACACAGTAACAAAATAACCAAACAAGTTAAGATATGGTTCTCCACCGGGCTTCCGCGTGGCTCCTCATAGCCCCCTACGGGCTGCATAGGAGTACTGAGTATTTAAAAAAAAAAAAAAAAAAAAAAATAAGATATGGTTCATAGCCAAAATATCCTCAATTTCAACGCAAGAATGTGTTGTAGAGTCTGCCAAGCAACGTGAACGTGGAGGGACACCTCGGATTTGGTGTCCCTAGTTCATCTTGTTCCTCCAGAATTCCACCTTCCACCACTTCTTCTCCCTCTTTCTCCTCCTCTCCTCCTTCTCTGCCAGATACTGGGCAACTGCCCATTCCCTCTCTGCCAGTTGCCTCAATCTCTCTGCCATCTCCTCCTCCATTTCTCCCAGGTGTCTGAGGGCGATTTCAAGTTGGCCCTCTTTGTCTCTGACCGCCCTTGCCCTCCTGAAAATGGAAGCACGCTCAAGATCAATTCGATCCTGCATGCCTACCATTTCCTCGTTCATCCGCGTGACGCGTTCGAGGAGCTGTTTGTAGCGGTGCATTGGTACCACCCAGTTCTTCGCAATGGCATACTCGAGGAACGCACTGAGACTCGCAGTGTCTGGGGTGAAGTGCGGGTCCGAAAAGAGGGGGATTGCGGCTTCGATGTCCGCTTCTGGGATGGTAGGGAGGCTGGCGGGAGGGTGATACCCTGAACTGGCTTGGTTGTGGGAATCAATATTAGCAGAGTTATATGCAATGGGGGGATGATGGATGGAATGGCGAAGACGAACCAAATGAGCGAGGGGGATCAACTCTGTTGGAGAGGGCTGGACATGAGTTTGTTGTTTTGTTGGAACGCGCCATTAGGACTTTTGTTTGCTTTCTTTCGGGACTACCTAGATGTGACTGCTATTCATATGATTAGTCGTAAATTGCTATGCAGATGGATTGACGATGAATTACCGATGCCTAAGATTGAGAAAAGCTTCTTTGTGCCTTGAATGTCTGATGTTTGCTAGATAAAAACCTTGTCAGTCACACCTGCGTAGCAAATGAGCTGAGGATAACTTACTGATCCTAATTTATGCTGGGATTACAATCCTAACTGAATATGTTTTTTTTCAGAGCACGTTCTGAAGGTTCGCTGGGTTGATTGTGGTGATATTTGTGTTGGAGCACGCACGGTTTGGGTGGTAGATAAGGCTTCAGGTGATACCCCTCATCTTGCTTACTGATGTTCTGCTTACTGATGTTCTGGAGAGGCAAGTTCAACTACCACAGTTGGCATAGCGACTAGTCAGATGACTACATGCGATATAGTATTAAATACCTCGCAAGTAAGACACATTAAGACATGTTCACATGTATATCGAAGGAAGGCAATGCTCCAGGAGAGTACATCTATCTGGATAAGAGCGTATTTCCAACCTGCTGCAAGAAAAGTCGACGGAATGTAGTACTGACGTATGGCAGAACCAGGGCGGGGCGACTAGCAACCTCCCTGAGGTGGGCATATATTGCGGGCGTCAAGTGGATGCCATAGTCTCATGCCAAGACTCTAGTCAATCGCATAGCTTCGCATTTGCTGAGACTACGGATGCCAAACGACTCACGTGCCAACCAGACTAACGACTCACGCTCAGGAGTATTGCCCATTCCTATGGACTTGCAGTTCAACCATGCACCATTCAGAAATTACCAGGAAGACGAGCACGGATCCCGGGCACCCTTGGGAATCACACCGACACTCGACCCGGCAGGAGGTGATTGGGAAGCGAATCGAGGTACATAAGCAGAGGGTCGTGGAGAGGGTCTCGGTTAAGGAATGAGAAGGAGAGGATCCTAGGCAAGGCCGTGAAAAGAGTAGTAACACCGTGGTTATGAAGATAAGACTGTCCACAGTCGGCCATTTCTGTGGACAGGCACCCAATTCCCCTGATATATCTGACATGAAGCTGATCATCGGCTGTCCTAGAGCAACCACACGCGCACCCACCAGGTGCAAGCTGGGGAAATGCCCAGCTGTGCCGAGGATAGCAGCAGAAATCAGGTAGCATAAATAGGGACATGTTCTGCTGAGTGGGAGTTTCACTTCAAATAAATATCATGGAAGAACTGCTCCTTACTGTCAGGGTACACACGGCAGATTGGTCCTGGGATGCTGCTCAACTACGTCGTCAGAGATGCCGCCCCGCCCCGCCCCGCCCCTGCCCCTTTTCGGCTTCTATAGGGGACAATAATAAGGGTATCTGGTTGTGCTTTTCATTCTTTGGGATGAGAAACCCTCCTGCCCTGAGCGTTTGAGATATCAACCTTCCCCCCTGCTGCCTTCTTAAAAAACTTTCTTTTAAATATAAATTAGGTTTAGGGTTATAGGCTGCTATTCAAAGCAGCAAACTTAAAAACTGCTTTAATTCCAAAAAGCTGTATTTCAAAACCAGACTACCTAGTGAGTTGCCCAAAAAAGAAACTACCATAATGACGAACTCGACTTGTGGTCCTAATAGTTATGCCTTGCTAGATGTGTCTACTATAGAACTCTAATAGTAAGATACCTAGTACTCTGACTATCACGATTTCTGTTTCTTAGGCCCGAGCTCTGCTCGTGCTACGGTGGAGTTGGGATACCATCCTACAGAGATTCTACAAACAGGGAGTGGATATACATATGGCAAAGAAGCTACTGTGCGCCTAAAAAGCTATTGATTTGCTATGCCACAAGTTATACACCCTGTCATTGCCTTTTTTGTCTAGCCCATTCATCGCACTTGATTTTCTCACTCAAAAATGACCGGTTCTCATTAAACATGCAATACCCGTGTATCGACATTTTAACCAGATCAGTTTCAAGGGCGATTGCGAAAACTACATCCCTCTGGGACCCTGTCGTTTAAAATATGAATTGGTAAGTAATATATGGCATTTGTAATCACAAGCAACCGGCAATCAGCCTACGACTATGACCATTTTTTTTCAATAAACAGATAATTTTCCGCATTACACAGAATTTTAAAACATCTTTGTTACCCAATCGGGCCACTACGGCAGGCGTCCTCATAGTACTATTCTTTCACTAATGCCGAATAGATGACTTGCACTGACTCATAACCTAACCTCCACAAAGCAACGAACAGTTGAAGCATAGAATCTGCTCGTTCATTCCTCGAGTTGTTCTGGAAAACTGTATGTGTCCTAATCCTAGACAAGATAAAAAGGAAGGAATCGGGATTCATCCGGAAAAATGATATCTAGTCGTCAGAGGGTATGTTTAGGGGTATCCGGTGGTTAGAGGGAATGTTGGTGATGTTTAGGGGTCTCCGGATGTATATACGGGGTATCCGAATGCATATATGTTCATTTTACTACACATGTTGCTACAGGCATATATTCTCTATAAGCATGGGGGTCGACTGCCCGATGACATGCTTGTAGCGGACTCCTACTGTACAAAGATCTGGCGGCAGGCAGGTCAGAAAGGTTGTATTTTGGAGAAGAAAAAAAAAAAGGTCAGAATCAGTTTTTATTTTATTTTATTTTTGATTACTCAGGTCAGAACGGTAATAATCCTACCAACGGGAGCACAAACAAGTACCCTCCGACAGCAGCCCGGACACCAACTCGGCCACATGTCGTGCTTGTATAAGCGGAGGGCCTGATGAGCCGATGGCTGTGGTGGCAGCTCAATTCGTTTCTGTATATTCGTTCACGGATAGGTTATATGTCTTTCTGTATAGTTCTATCCATTCAAGCATTAGTATCGAGGCCACAAGATACCGAGTATTGATGGATTAGAAATTTTCTCAATCCTACCTGTCCTGCTCACCAGCGTCCCAATTTTCCTCTGACAAAAACACCTCCACCCCCGTATCTTTCCTATACCACCTGCGCTCTAAAGTTCTCCGAATTTGATGTTTCAAGGTTCTATCTAGGCCTACTCAACGTCCTGATTCCATTTCTGTAATCCCTTTTATGATCGGACTAAAACTCATGGAGATATAAGACTTTTAATAAGGTCAAAAAGGTCTATGAGGAAGTTTACCTATTATTAGTAATAACTCTGTGAATAATTTGGGTATCGAGATGAACTAAGATTCTATAATCTTCTATGCATTGATACCTTTCCAATGGTAATCTACTTGTGACCTACGGTTCTCTATTCATAGAGTTATGTGCAGTTGAAAATTATTTTCAATGGACACTAGACGCTATTAAGTGAATACTGCTGGAAACTCAATTAGATGACTCTATGATATTGTCAGATAGTAATTCAATAGTATCGGAGATTGGTAATGCATCGGAAGTTGAATTTATCCCAACATTCTCTTCGACCACCCCTACGCACTCCCGCAATGTCCTTTGCCTTCGCCGACCACTTTCTGCTGCTGTTTGTGCACCCTCAACTCGGCGTCATTCTCTGTAGAAAAATTACTGTTGGGTTGAATTTATGGGCATATTGCCTGGCTGTTGTAAATTGGTCGTAGAATAGATTGTAGAAAAAGTTGTAGAAAGAGTTGTAGAAAAAGTTGTACAATGGATTGTAGCAGAGGTTGAACGGAATCTTATGAGCCACTCCCATAATTGATGTCAGACCCAAGAGAACTTCAGATTGCATCATCAGTTGCTAATAACCCCTGGTACTAACTAAGTAAACCCGGCTAGTACTTAAATTCCTCTGCTAGTGTCCATTTTTCTTAATAAGAATATTACGGAAATCTAATAATATGCTTATAGAGTTTTTATTCTTATTTGGATGAGGGCGGCCTTATAGTGAATTTATTCTTGTAACGGAAATGGTTGTTTAGAACATTCTACTTTCCCCTATTCAATCCGAAACAAAAACGCCGAGTTCTACATGCTCATCGCTGCCTTCCAACCACTCCCTAATATCCAGTAGCAAACCATAAATCTCTGACTGAACCCAGCGTCAAACACAAGATGTGGGAACATCGGTACCTGCAAAATCATTAGCTGGTTATATATAGTGGGTGAAGGCATATCACCGCAATATCCGCTTAGTTCGTATACGAAAAAAACCTTCTTGGTTCGTTTGCACCCACTCGAACCCCTCCTCCTCTTCCCCTAGGGTGGGCTCACCATCAAGTTTCTACCACGGGGCAGGGGAGGAGATATTTCCGCTGTTGTAAGTTCAACGCAGTGCCTTCCGGAGGGGCGATGAAATTTGACAGGAGGTTAGTCAAGGAGCTGAGGGACTTACGAGGAGGATCCTGAGTATAGATATCAGGGTGGCGGCAGTGACGGCAGCGGTGGTATGTAATCCAATTGGTTCGCCGAAGCGCAAGGTATGATGAAAGTGTTTCAAACACGTTGTATCTATACATCAGGTCCTATACCTCAATACTAATTCATGAGCATGCTTAATGGATTCATATGTAAGTGGTGATCAGGGGATGTTGTTGTAGAGACTCATGATGTCTTACTGGATGATATCCGGGGCGGGAGAGGAGGATGGGGGGAAGAAGGGGGGATAGGGCGCGGGTATCTAGAGCAGGATGATGTGTTGGAGATTCTGGGGAGCGTAGCGCAAAATCCTAACTGATCGAGATATGTAGATCAAGCAGGTTGGCAAAATTATGCTTGATTTACAAAGAGGAAAATAAGAATATTCTATGAAACTTCCGAGTGAATCCGAGAATTGTAGGCGAAAATACAGTGCCTATACATCAACATCGACGAACATGAATGATACTATTTGATATAGAACTTCAGCTTTCTCTGTTGCTCGAGGCATGCTTATAGGTGGTGATGATACCTATGTCATGTCACTTGCAGGAAATTTAATCAAGCCGGTCAATATGTTTCAGTTATTTTGGATGCGTCGCTGGCGCTGAAAACCCCGTACATGATACAGGGTTTTACAGAAACTTATTGACCACCACTTGTAAAATTATCGGTACCCAAGTACTCAGAACTGAGAGAGTTTGATAAAGGAAAGTTGTCGCATGGTGCGTCAAAAAGAGATTGCTCAGAAGGGAGTTTTCGCAACTACAATCTCAAGCTAAGACTCTGGTGTATGCTTCGACAAAGGCCTAGGCTAAACCACTCACGTCTTTAAGAATGAGAGAGAAGGAATTATCCAATCGTATGAACAGAATAAGAAGTTTAAGGTCGAAAGATGGGTCGAGTGCTAGTAGTATGGAATAACTCTTTTATACTATCAAAAAAGGCTATGGCGGACTAGTCTGGAGTGAATCGACTGAAGAAAAAAGAGACAGAAGAATGGGAAAGGGTCGCTCTTAAATACAATCCTCCCAGGAGGGTCGGGTAAACAGAATCCCGAAGAACCCTAACCCCGAGCCCTAGACCCTAAGAGTACCCCAATTTACAGGGGAGAGAGGTAAGACAAAGCGCGCAGGGATCCCTCAAAAATGAAAAAGAAAAACAATGACTAAGAAAACCTCAAGGAAAGGGAAAACCCGATCCGCCAAAAGGAGAAAAAGGAAAGGAAAAGAAACCTTTTACAAAGCCCCCACCCCCCCTCCCTTCTTTTCTTTTTGTTGGTGAGGGGAGTGGAGAGCGGCACGTTGTCTTTTTCTTTCCTTCCATGATGGTCGCGGCGACGGTGCTTGCCACCTGCCCTTTCTTTCCTAAAAGGCCGGAGGAAAGAGGGAGAACCTTGTCAGCCGTGAGACCGCCGGATCCTACCCCCACCAAGAGTACCAGGATGAGGAGGGCGAAGATGACCAACGGGGTGTGCAACAACAACGGTGGGAGAAGACATCGTGATTCGGGTAGAGGGCCGATTACACAAACCAGTCTTTATGGGAGCCGTAGGTTACTGGGGACGTGACACCGGAGAGGTATTAGAGTCGATTCAATGGGCGTCGAGGGAGGAGTTTGCACCCTTGCAATTTTTTTTAAAAAAGAAAAATACTCCTTACTCCTATTCGGTCCCAGTACATAAGGGGACCATGAGGAGCCACCCGGAAACCCGGGTGGATTCAGGACCAGGCAAGTTAATCTGCCATGTCCGGCGTCTATGTACCGCAAAATAAGAGTGACAAACAAACAACATCGTCGCGACGTGATAAATAACAAACGAAGTGTCATAAAACCCGCTCGTTCTTCCAACCATGTGTCTGTATAACCCTTGCCAATATAGAAACCTAACCGCTTCCAACCATGTGTGTATATAGGAAGCCAAAGAAGGCTTCTACGGCATTCCAGTCATCCCCATCCTCCTCCTTGACCCATATAGGGCGATTAAGGTCTTCCCAATCCTTGATATTGCCTAGAGCGGCCCTCTGCTCGCTGGTGTCTGGACAGTGAAAGACTAGATGTTCCCCATCCTGCGTATGGTGACTGCATGGGTATGCGCTGGAGTTTGATTTCCCAATCTTATGGAGCCAGTGTTTCTGGGGCCGCTGTGGCTGCGGAAACAACAGGGTCTAAATGAAACATAAAACAACACAATACGGATATGCACAAGAATGGCTGAGTAGTTGAGCCAGACGTAGAAAATAAACCCACCGGGTAAGCCCGTGGGTTCACTCTCTAACGCATAACTTACTGCCAGTCTGTAGGCTGGCCCCTACTAGCCCTTTGTTGTAGGTTGATATGCTATTGGACATCGCTGTATCCTTTGGTTTCTGGCATGGGATTGTTGTTAGAGGTAATGGTGACAGAGCTGGATGTAGACCTTCTGTAGGAACTGCTGGGAGTGATGGTAACTGAGCTGCCGGTTTAGTTGTTGGGGTCTTTAGTAGGGCCGGTTCAACCATCGCTGGGCTCCTAACTGGTAGTGGTGATACTACCCGTGCCACTGCGCCCGCCCCTCCAGTCAGTTCCCCCATGAGTTTCGAGTTTCCACTGTATTGAAAGGATTGTTTGCAACTCGGACCATGCTCGATGTCTTTCCCCCGCCTGCCAACTGCTGCCAACCCTGTGCTTACCGGTAGGCTTCTTGATTCCTCGTGGAACTGCTTCCTCGCCGTTTTATCTCTTTCATGCCTTCTTCCTTGATTCATTCCACCCCTTTTTTCACCCCTTCGGCCGCGGCAATAAAAAAATACGACACTTCGATCCCATGGGTGTGATCCCTTATTGGAATATATGTTAACGAAAAGGCCGAAATTCGCCCCACCATCATTTAGGCCAGGTCGCACTAAGCGGATCCACGGTCACCGGAGGAGGCATCAGACAAGCCACTAAAGCCCGCAGGAGCCAAGGAGCCTCAGGTTGTCGATACGATCTCGCACATATCACACTCACGATTATAGAGATAGACGAGCGGAGAGATCCAAGTGTCCAACGAAGGAAGGTACGAATAAAGCGAGATGATCACAGCAGAGAGATAAATATGAAGAAGACGTTCTAATATGCAGTGAGTGCATGTATTGTATTGTAGTGAAGACTTGTGTTCAACTTAGTTATCTCGAACAAGTAGGAATATGAACGAGATATATATACATGTATGAACGTACATCAAAAGCATGAAGCCACGATATGAGTGCAGGCAAGGTATGAAGCACGCCATATGATGTGCAAGCCGTTGCAAGTGGTACAGGTCAACCTATGACTTTGCATCCTATGTAAGCGCATATCCTCTGATAATGCATAGCAAGCTCCTGACGAGTTTTTTGTTAGTAAAAATGACACGCTAAGGGGCTAAAAACTGCATAACTGTACATTGCATGCATGCTTGTTGGCGCCTTCCCAAAATTCAGATTAGTGTGTACAGGCACTCCGAGATAGCATAGCAGGGTATGAGTTCAGCCTAAAAGTCAGATATTCTCCCCTGGTCAACAGCAACTAACACGGGTATTCGGATTCAGTGTTATAGCTTAAAGAGCAGAAGTCCCACATCTTGATACCCGCACGGAGGTTAACCATGCACTTGGAGTTCTTCAATTGTATGTTATTCAGACCGCACCCAGTACTGCAGCACTACCAGAAACATCAGCCTTGATTGAGTCTATTACTACTCTAACCAACCGCATGGCAGACCTCAATATGAAACGCAAGCAGCAATCACGCCTCGAGAAGTGGCTTAGATCTGATTAAAGTGGGTGGGAACGGGTCGGGGTATCATGGATTTAGTCGGGATATCATGTATTTAGTCGGTGTGTCATGTATTTAGTTTAATATCAGCTCTTTTTCTCATTTTCGCCGGTACCACATAAACCTGTCTTACTGCATCAAAAGTGCTCTGACGGATATTATGCAGTAAGAGAGGTTCGACTGTATAGCAAGGTATGGGCGGAATGAACGGCATTCTAACAACGATTAAGTAATCCAAAGCGTTTTCAGAGCGGTCTCGGAACGATCCTACCTCACAGCGATGATCGCCGGACTTGTTGGCATATCGGATTTCCCCGGCTACGCAGAGTGACAGGCACCCTCAAAGCAACACGGCTTGCGGGCAGGGACCGGCCTCGGGGTTGGAAAGTCGACCAGGCTGGTCCCAGAGATACCGTTCCTCGTCATATTAACTTAGAATAACCTGAATACGAGTACTGATTCATAAAGAAAAACGAAGCACAGCTGCCTTAACCAACCAAGTGACTCTAGTGGGTAACGACTTTATATACTTAATGTAGATTGGGGAATTACCGTACCACGCTATGGAACCCCCATTCACACAGGATGCCGTTCTCCATTCTAGAACCTTCTTATCGAACGTCCTCGCACCCTCTCCGTACACATGGGCAGTAACATTTCTGCTCGACATGTCCAGATCCATCTTTTGCAGCTAAATCGCCCCCAGCAGCAGATAGTTCAACCTCAAGTGTGAGAACGATGCTGGGGGAGTGGGGCCGAGAACTCCGAGTCCTAGGGAAACAGAAAAGAAGGCATGTTTGTCATGGTGCTGAGGGCTGCACTGTGGATACTTAGTTCTGGATATGTAGTCCGAGCGATGAAGGCGTCGGAACTTCGAGTGGGGTGGCAGCTGTGGAGCATGAAGTCGACGCGGGAAGGGCGAAACGGTTGTATATATTCTACTCCATCTTTGGACGTATTGTTATAAAAGGGGGTTGGGATAGGCATGAATGGTAACGGGTGAAGTGATGGAAGGGTCTCAGTAGGTATCGTAGATACCGTATAGAAATTTGATGCTGAGATTGTACATTGTGGATAACGCTTTGTCTTTTGCAGATCATAGTGTATATCGAGGCCGTAATTTTTTTTTAATAAAAACAAAAAAAAAGATCCCGCACAGACCAGTATGTGCCTGTTCACAAACCTCTGGCAGGTAAACATAATAAAAATAATAATCACCGGTAGCTGGCTGTTAACATTCCATAGCCAGGTTCCTACAGTGGGCCCAGTTAGAGAGGGAAGGTATATACTGCTGGATCCGACCCCACTTCCCGTTTCTTGAACCCATCCACCCAGGCTTCTGGGTGGCTCCCCATGGCCCCCCTAACAGGGCCGCATAGGAGTATCAAGTATTTTAAAAAAAAAAAAAATGAACCCGCGGGTGAATGATTCTGCAGTTAGTGAGTGGCTCCTATGCTACGGTGTCCCTATTTGGGGTCGGTTTATGCCCATGGAGAACAATTGTTGTCGAAATAGTGGTTACTCTCTCAAGCAAACGGGTTTTACCAATTCTTGTCTTCCATCAAATGTGGTACTTACCCAGGATTTTACCTGATCCTGCCCAGAGGACTGAATACGAAGTAACTACTTACTGAAAGACTAAAAAAAGAATGACTGCCTAAAGAGCGGTTTCGTTTCATTCTTGTCTACCAGAGAAAAGGAGTAGACAAAAAAGGAAGCCCACTGCGAGGGTCGAACTCGCGACCTTGAGGTCTCTACATTCGTAAAAGCCACACGCTCTAAACCACTGAGCTAAGCGGGCCTGATTGGTTTATTTCTGGAATTTATCTAAAATCAGCTAAATGCGGAAGTTTATGGGTAGATACCTTCGACATTTCTTTTTCTTTGAATAATTCATCACTTGTATTTCTCAAGTTATTCTAACCTACGACTAAACAAACACAGAAAAATTTGGAAGTATTTCGCCCATGGCCTAATCCTGCTTGACACTCAACGTTTGGTGGTGCGGGTCAATAACCACCTCTATACCCATTTTCCATGTACTATTGAAGACACAAACGCAAATTCCGCTCCCACAAAAGCCGCCACCCGGCTGACCGAATATTCAGTGCCGAACCCGTAATCCCACATAAACATTCTCCTGCCATCGCATTGACAAGAATTGGCAAAGTACACCCGTTCGTTTCGGTATAAGACTTCATTCGTTATTCATGCGTTGTGTATATAAATTATAAATGCAAACCGAGGACTAGTCTGGTTTGTTTCTCGGATGACAGATGCATATAGGTTATCGATGATTTTTCAACAAATTCGGGTTGTATGGGAGACAATCGGTGCATGGGGCACGGCAAACAACACGATTGGCGAGGAAGGCAAGTATCCTGTTTGTGCTATGGAATATAGGATGCAAACCTTTAGGTAATGTTCATGGTAAACAGTTACGTTAACGTGTGCTCCTCATTTATGCACAGTGACAAACTACAGAGGCTTCAACTGCAACGTTTACCTTTGGCATGAACGGAAGCCAATCTAGTACAACCAGTCTTGTCCCTACTACAGCGCCAGAGCTGCAACTGGTCAACAAACGGAATACTCTGGATCTAGGGCATTCCACATCAAGAGCATACCCTCAATTCCTGGCTATATATTTGGGAACTTCTCCAGTTCCCGGGCTTCTCTCACCTCTTGTCAACCGCCAGAAAGCAGCAGAAAGCACTTATCCTCCTAGTCTGGTTGGCGCTTATCCTCCTACAGCCATCTGCACTGGAATCGAATAGGAGTCATGAGTATTTAAGATTAGAACAAAAAAACAGCCTATCTGCATCTCCTTTTTCCAAGCCCCTATATATTTTCTTTTTAAAAAAACTCATTACTCATATGCGGTCCCGTTAAGGGGACCATGATGAGCCACCCGGAAACCCGGGTGAATTCAGGAACAAGGCAAGTTATCCAAGTTCTCTATAGCTCGCTACCACCACAAGGGAGGGCCAGAAAGTAGGAATTTGATACTAACCTAATAACCGGATTCGAACATCTGCAGGGATGACGCCATGAAAATAGTGGAAAACATGATGAAAAAGGAACTAAAGGCCATTTTATTAAAATAAAACATTACTCGTATTCAAACTATTGCAGCTTATGACGACCAATAACCTAGAGATCCTCCAACCACGAGGTCAGCTCCCGAACGGAGAACCAAATCAAGCCGCCGTGTCGCCGTCACTGCTCTGCACTGCTCGAGCTCTTCGAACACTCCAAATCTTCCCCAAGCTCCCATTCCCTGATCAGGGAATGCGCTGCGTTGTGTGCAGCTCAAGAGAATTGGAAGTATTCAAATAAAAAATTTAAAAAAGAAATGGAGGCTTTCAAGAGTGATGGGAAGAGCTCAAGACTTGGATAAGTCAGTGACCGCAAACTCCGTGTACGAATTCACAGCACAGTATTGACATATCTTGCACAGCCAACCCAAACAACATAACCTCGGTCAAACTAGTTCAGCTATGGGTACCCAGGGCCCCAATTGCGTACTAGGACTTCCCAGGCCTCTTCAAAATAACCTTGCTCCCTCTTGTTCCACGGGAAGCATGCCAGGGATACCAAAAACTCTATTAGCCTATTCTCCGTCCAGACTCCAGCGGCTCAATGTGGACTCAGGCCAGTGCGAGTCTGGCAACGGATTCTCCCAATTCCGTCCCAACTGATGCCCGCATGATTTTTTTATTTTTATTTGTTATAAATAATTCTGCAAGGGAAACGCATCTCCGGGGAAAGCCCAATCGAATTTCCATCGGGGGGTCGGCTAGAAGGGGAGGGAAACGCAAAGCTTCCCGCCTAGGGCCTCCCACACCTACTCACACCACTCCAGATCCGACTCTATCTCTTCCGGTCTTTTCTCCGATATCCAAGCGCACTCTATTCTATGTCCTCCACTCTCCCGATCTCATACGTCCATGTCCTCTGCCGTCCCCGATCCGTGACTATATACGTCAAGCCATCAATCGCCTGTTGCTCCATGTTATATGTTTCGGCTTCTGATGGATGCCGAAAGCTTGACGAATTCCGGCCAGTATCACTATATCAGGCTGTGACATCCGTATTCCGATCCATGGTGCCACTCGTGTCTGCTATCTGCCCTCAAACCCAGAGTGACCCCTGACCTACGTCAGGGTCTTCCTCTTCCCCCGCTGATCCTTGATCCATTCCTCCACCAATGATCTCGGAGGCCTGTTGATCATTTCTGCTGTCGCCTCAATCGCCGCCGGCCTGTCCACCGCCACTACTCCTGTCCCGCTTTCCGGACTAGGGCAATTCCTAATAACTCCGCCTCCCGTGGCGTACCTTCCCAAAAAGAAGTCCGCCATCCTCGTCACAGCCACCTCTTCCACTCTGCTTCGGCCTGAATACCTCCCGGGTTACCACATCTCCACTAACGACTTTGTTCCACCTGAGTTGATCTACGTTCTTTACATCTGCTTGCGTGTTCTGCTTGCCGGTTGGCACTTGAATTGTCTGTTTATTTGCCCTACGGTATATACTCATCGGACCTGGCAGATTAAATTGCCTGGTAATGAATCCACCCGGGTTTCCGGGTGGCTCATCATGTCCCCTTACTGGGACCGCATATGAATACTGAGTATTTTTTTAAATGGAAAAATAACTGACGACTTTGGCTGTTTGGTTATCCACCTCAAATGTACCTCGTCCCCGATAGCCTCAGAACCGTCGTAGAATGCTCATGCGGGTTCCACACGGAGTGGAGACCACATTACTTTCCAGTGTCCAGGGTTCCAGCATATCAGAACAGCCCTACTAGGCGGAAGACAGAGCTGGGAGGAGCTAGATAAGACAGTTTGGAGCAAAGAGGGGGAGGAGCCATTTGCGGCATCGGAGGCCTTTTTTCAAGTTATTATATCACGAGCTCACTTAATTTCGGCCGAGTTCTATTATCAGTCGGTTTTTTGGGGAAGGTGCGGTCGGATCATTCTTTCACGAGTTCCATTATCAGTTTCATTGTCAGTTTTTATTCCAGTTCTTTTGGGGGGGGTCCAATCAGGCCCTCGGGTCATCGGCTAGTTTGTTAATGACAGCATGGGACCCCTCCTCCACTACAAGTTATAACTTGTATTTAGCGCATACGGGTCTGGCAGATTAACTTGCCTCACCCCTGAATCCACCCAGTTCCGGGTGGCTCCTCATGGCCCCCTAACGGGGCCGCATAGGAGTACCAAGTATTTTTTTAAAAAAAAAAAAAAATCAGTATCGTTGTTGCAGAAGATGAAGAGGGGGCATGGTCGGCATATATATGTTAAATCATTCGAATTATCTATCAGATTTCTTAATAGCTGACTTACTTGAGCGGTCATATTCAAAAAAATGCTTAACATTACATTTCCTCCATACTACTCGCCTGGTACCTTGTCGTTCCGAATTCTTCCGCAGGGCCTGGGCCGGCCAGAAAACTTGCTGGCCTGGGCCTTGCGAGTTTAAATTTCTCACAGCTACCTCTCCATGCACCGAATACCCGCCTCGCGCACGCTACACACAGTGGTACCGGGGGCCTACGCTAGGAGCGTCAGGATTTTGATGATCACTATCTGCCGTTTCGCCCTGCATCGCAGCTTGCTGAGTCGCTGAACCTGTTCCCATGCTGTGCTTGCCTTCGCCACCCAGTACTTGCGATGTCGGCCCTGCTCGCCATGCCCTAAGTTATAACGCGAGGTTTCTTATATCGCGATATGTACACTAAAACTAGGAAATGTCTGAGCGTGGCCTAAAATTACGAGTGATTGATGTCTGCCACTGTGTCCTTCCAGCCATGCCTTGTATCCCCACAATATCCCGCTTTTGCCTTGTATCCCCACAATATCCCGCTTTTGCCTTGTATCTCCACAATATCCCGCTTTTCTCTATATAGAACATCTCACCTTTCTGTAAATTAACATAAGGATTTTGAAAACGGAAGAGATGGAGAGCTTCTACACTTTGAAGTGCAATCTTATAAGAAAAATAACAGGGACATTGGGAGTGTCATCTGGATTGGACTCTAGCTCCTGTACAGGGGCTGGTTCATAGATATTCACGATGCATTGCTCCTCCCACTAGCCACTGGCCGGTGCCGGTGGGTTTGGCCTGCCCGGAAACATCCCGTCCGTATGTTACAGACATAGTCACAAGGCTACATACACCTGAACAACGAATGTATAAGGATAATAATGGAGATAGATAGTGTATCGGGTGACAGGCAGCGTAATTGGTATTTCAATATGAGATAGTTTTACTGCTACAGTTAATATTGGTTCTAGGTAATTCAAATACTACAAACAACTCAGATTGGGAACGAAGAGGTCCATGTATAGCAGCGGAGGGGTAATTCAGTAATCAAATTCACAACGGTTCGAGTGCATCCTAACAGTGGGATGGGTTACAATAAACCCAGGCCCTTGCTTTGCGATTGCCATCTTCCTCACTCTGCTCCTTGCGTGTCAACTACTTACCTATTCCGTGTCTCTTGGGCCTTTTTGTTGCGGCCTCGGTGTTTTCTAGCCACGCGTTGCCACCTCGTCGAAATCACTTCGCCACTGATGAAGCCGCGAACGAGTTTAACATTGTGATCACCGACCCAGGACACGCTAACGCTCTGTGGATCATGGTCAGGCCGGTTTCGGATATGCCTGCTCACCTCCCCACACACTGTGTTTGTGAAGCCGCATGCGTCACAGTGATAGCAGTTCCATATGGGTCTGACATGTGGATATCGGCAACTAGAGCTCGGAAGGACTTGGGTGGATGAAGCTGGTTCTTGCAACAACACTGTGGTATCGCTTTGGGCCTCAATGGTATTGCTTGCCGCCTCAATGGTATTGCTTGCCGCCTCAGTGGTATTGCTTGCCGCCTCAATGGTATCAAGGGTGCTTTGGTCAACGGTCATAGCCCAGTCCTCACCGCTGAGGCCAAAGAGGCCGGGATAATCCTGCAAGAGCTCGGGAAACTCATCAAAGTAGGAGACGTCAGACGCGTTGATATCTGAGGGAACCCAAGAGTCGTTGGGTTGTGAATCGCTACCCCCGTCATATGACATCTTAATTGCAGAAACAGCTGGAGTAAAGAATAATATAAAGTTGAAGCCTGGCTGGTAGAATGCAACTTCAGGGGTGGATGGTACTTGGGAATTAATCGAATATGTACAAGACCCTTGCACGAGTGACTGGGGCATATATATTATGTCCGAATCACGGCCAAATTTGACCGACCTCATAGGATTGCGGCTCGGCCATTTTTATTTTACTTTTTTGAAGTCCATACGCTCTGGAGCCTAAAGCTATGAGATGGGCTCGTTCCCTCCTCTTGTGGCTAGGCCATGTTTTGCACGCTCATTTCATGTGCAAGTACAGAATCAATAAACTCAGGAGGGATTTGCAGCAATTGCTGAGTGGGGGTCTGCTTAGATGACATGATAGAATACCAAGTTCAAAGTGGATGTATGGAGAGTAATTTATCTTCGAACAATAAACACTTGTAGAGAGAATAGAACCTTGTGCACTTGGTTTGGTAGTGAATGCGTAAAGAAACTATGTGGTGGCTGTATACAACCAGTGTCGCGATATAAGAAACTGTATATATTGCTAAGCAGGAACTTAAGAAACTTTCTTATATCGAGGGTTTCATCCACCCCCCCCAAAAAATAAAAAATCATCCATCTTTTTTTTTTTTTTTATTTTTTTTTTAAATACTTGTTACGTCCCAGTAAGGGACCCTCGCACCACGAATCGCACGAAAATGTAATTCAAGCAGCTGGCCGTTATTTCTCACTTCCCAGCCGACGGCCCGCCATTTAGGGGGATGACTGGGCAAGTTTTTTTTTTTTTTTTTTTTGGAGTCTATACGTCTATGGAGCCTAAGGCTATGAGACGGACCCGTTCCCTCGCCTTAGAAGACTCGGTACACCCACGGGACAACGGGCTGCATAAACGCCCAGCCTCCCAAGCCAAAGAAAAGCAGAAAGCACCCCTACCCCCTCCGCCACGCCCACTAACCGGCCTCTCCCCCAATAAAAGACCTCCCCCGCCACGCCCGTCCCGGCCCTCCCCTTAAACATACAGAGCTTCCCCCACCACGCCCGTCCAGGCCCTCCAGGCCCTCCCCCCATACATGCAGCTTCCACCGCCGCGGCCTGCCTGCCACTCACCCTAGATCCAGGTTGGCAAAGAAGGACTCGGCCAGGTCTAAAATGACCTCCTTCCCGCCATCTTTCACTTTCTTTACCCACCTTTTCCTCTCATCCACCTCCTCCCAGGTGCTCCACTTCCTGCCTATACCCTCACCCCGAGAGCAGGCCAAAGCAACGTGACTGCCTGTCTCCTTGTACCTTCCGCACCTCCGGCAGGTAGGGTCAACCGAATCATCTAAACGAGCCCGCCAGGACTGGAGGTTGCCCTTTCCTGTCCTGCAGTGCACGTAATTGATCCTTGCCCTTCTATTCCACCCTATCACTCTGCCTTTCCCCGATCCGGCCACCTGCCTTTCACCTTCCCTTCTCCGCTTCCATTCCTGTTTCAGCCCCCCTTCGGTAATTAAGGGATGGTCAGGGTACTTTAGTTCCGCCCCTTCTTTTGCTAAGGAGTCAGCTAGCTCATTACCCTCAATGCCCACATGGGCTTTAACCCAGCCGAGTCTAACTGCTCCCTCGCCCCCTGCCCTCAGCCTCTGCGAGATCAGCTTCCCCACCTGCTTGAGGTCAGCTGTCCTGGCTTTACCTGATCTGCCCGCCCTCTGGATAGCCATCAGAGCGGCCTGGGAATCAGACAAAATTAGGAGCTTCCAGTCCCTGTTAGCCTCCTCCAAGGCCTTTTTTATCCCAACAACTTCACCGTCCCATACCGTGGCCATCTTTCCGATGCCTACTCGCCCCTTCACCCTTCCGCCCACCGAGCACCACCCCCCTCCTACTCGGCCCTATTCACTCTTGCTGCCATCCGTATAGACAACTGCGGAATCCTCCTTTGCTGCTTCAATCTTCCTTTGCCACTCCTCTGGCTTCGACTCCCTAGTTAACCCGAAGTCTACTATAGGAATCTGGACGAGCTCGACCTTGCCTCCAATGCTCAGTACCTCATTTCCTTCCTCCTTTAGCAGACCCGCCTTGCTTCGGATGGCTGACATAACAGAGGTGAACCCATCGGATAGGGGAAAAGGTTCCCCGAAGTAGTCCCATGCCCTCCCCACCTCAATGTTCCGCCTCCTAAACCCCTCCCCCAACCACAGGTCCCCCAGGGCCTTAGGATCCCGTATCATTTTACCTAGCAGTCTTGCCTAGGCTGCATCCAGGACCATTCTGGGTGACTCCACCCCTGCAATCTGGCTTACCAGCTCTCTGCGAGAGCCGTGAGTTGCATTTATACATTTTTTGAGGGCTTGGTACTGGAGTTTCTCAAACTCCTCTTCCCAGTCCCTCTGACCTCTCCAGCCCAGCTCCGCCCCCCAAAGCGCTAATGCCCTAACCATGCTAGTATAGGCCGCCCTCCAGCTCTTAGCACTCATCCCCCAATTAGAGTTGCCTAACCCCCCCAGTTGCTCTAATAGCCCCCTTGCCTTTGCTATGCGGCTCTTCCAATGTTCCTTGAAGGAAAGGCTCTCATCTATGATAAAGCCTACCCACTTGACCCATTTTACCTCCTTATTCTTCTTTCTCCTTTTCTTCCTCAACACTAGCTTTTCATGCTTCGAGTCTTCCAAGGGTAGGTGGCACTCCTCTGCCACTCTGTGGACTGCCTCGTCTACGCGTTGTAAAACGTCCTCTATATCCGTTTCTAGTGCTGTTGGTTCGTCCCAGATACAAACGTTTAAGTGGAGGTCATCAACGTATGATGGGAGTTCATTGTCCCAGGGGCTAGCTACTCTCCTAATCTCTATCTCCATCCTCTTGATAATTGGGGCCATCCATATCAAGAAGATCACCAGCGAAAGAGGAGAGCCCTGAGGTGCCCCTAAATTTGTCTTACCCCTACCCCGGATCTTCCCATCCTATTCCATCTCAAATTCTCGAGCTCTGAAGAAACTTCTCATCCAGGGAATCCACCTCCTCCCCTCCTCTGACTTCTCTAGCTCCTTTATCACGTCCTCCTCCCTGACATTTTGGAAACCCCCCTTCACGTCCCAGAAGGCCCACCCTACGGCTCCTCCTGCTGCCAGGCACCTCTGAGCTCTGGTCACAGTTCGTAGTGCAGCTTCCGTTACTGAGCACCCTTTGACCGAGCCGAACTGATGTTTATGAAGCAGCCCAGACCTCTGGAGCCTGTCTGCTACAACTTTCTCCCCAGTTTCCCCATGCAGTTAATAAGATTAATTGGCCTCCACCCTTTAGTTCAGCAATGATCCTTCCCTGGCTTTGGGATCATTACTACCTTACTAAACTGCCAATCCACAGGTGTTCTACCTTGTGCTAGATTTTTTGCCACCTCCCCGATTAGTTCTTTCCCTAGCCTTGTATGTAGAACCAGTTTAATAAACCTATAACTGATACCGTCTGGCCCTGGTACCGACTTGTTGCAGGTATTTTGTAGTGCTTTTCTTATCTCTTCCTCAAGCCCTTCCAAAATTTCTTTATCCTGTGGCTCTCTTACTGCATCCAGTAGCTCCAGCCCTTCCTCCTCTTCAGGCTCCTCAACCTGCCTCCCGTCTGCTCTCCACTTAAAGTGGTCTGTCATCAGGCTAGCCACTTTTTCCCCATCACTCTTGCACTCCTTCCCTTCTTCATCTACTAGCTTCCCCATAGTCCCTTTGATATGCTATGGGTCCTTCGCCCACTTGACGATCTCCCACGGGTCTTTCTCCCCATTTTCCTCACAGAACTTTTGCCAGCATTCCTTTTTCTTCCTCCGGACTAGAGTTCTGAGCTTCTCCTTTTCCGCCTTCCATCTGCTAGTCCGGTCATTCTGGTTTAAGTCATCCTCCAGCTTCTCTCTCCTACTCTTTCTAGTGATTTTGAGCTGCGCCGACAGCTCGCTATCCCACCACCTCTTGGACCTCTCAGTAATGCTTATGACCTTGGTATGTCGGCTGTATAGGCTCTTGAGCTTTTCATATGGTAATATATCTTTTAACCCTCTTATCCACCCCTCTTCAGCTTCTGCTCCTGCTTCCATTATCTTCTCTACTTCCCCTTTGAGGCTCTCCCAGTTTACTACTAATCTCTTCGCCAGTGTTTTAGCTTCCCCCCATGAGATATTGCCTAGCAGGGCCCAATGGTTTGAGGAGAGCTTTTCTTTTTTGACCTCTCCCCACTCCTTTCCTTTGCTTAAGAAGAGGTCTATCCTGCTCCGCTCTACCCTCCTCCCCCTCATCCTTTCCCATGTCCAGCTACTCTCTCCCTCTGCAATAGACCAGCTATTTCCGATTAGCCAGTCCGCCATAATCCTCCCTCTGCTATCTTCCTCACGGGTAACATCCCAGATGTGACTATGGGCATTCCAATCCCCTACTACAGCCATATCCCCGTCTCCGTCTCCTCCTCCTAGCTTCCGACCCACTCCTATTAACCACTCTTCCCACTTTTTGCTATGCCATTTCCCACTCGCATAAACTCCCCCAGCTTTTTTTCAAATATGCTGACGATAACCAGGTTGTCCTCCTCCAAGTCAACCCTAATATTGTCTGCTAGAGACTTTCTCCAATAGGCTATGACTCTCCTTCCTTTTTTGACCGTACTTCCTAAAATAAAAGTGGGGTGCTCCTGGCTCCCTTTCCCTTCCCTGTCGATCCATACCTCCCCAACAAAAGCTACCTCTACTTCCTCCTCCTTACACCATTCCAGAAATGTAT
Source organism: Terfezia claveryi (assembly GCA_015179025.1). NCBI lineage: Eukaryota > Fungi > Ascomycota > Pezizomycetes > Pezizales > Pezizaceae > Terfezia > Terfezia claveryi. The sequence goes on from WHUX01000048.1 coordinate 313,840, forward strand.
GGGTATTTACATGGCTTCTCGCTACATTCTGGTATGCCACCCGAATAACTTTAGCAACGGCTAGCACCCACTAAGGGGTCATCTGCTGCCCAATCAGACCTTGGCTCCTTAGACTCCATCCTCTTTTCTCCCACTAGGATGAATCCTTCCTCGTCTACTACCCTCTGTTTCTTGCTGGCCCCTGCTGCCCCTGGCCCTACTTTTCTACTAAACTTAGTAGTTGCAGCTATGCTAATTGAGCTGCAGTTCTTCTGTATATGCCCCACTCCTCTGCAGTTGTAGCACCTTACGGCAGACACCATTCCTCGAAGTTGTTGCCCCATCCCTTGTAGTTGTTGCCCCATCCCCCGTGGTTGTTGCCCCATCCCCTGTAGTTGTTGCCCCATCCCCCTAAGTTGTTGTGGGTATCTCCCTCCTGGCCCATTTATAACCCTCGTCCTCGAGGCCTCTGCTAACTTTAAGGCCCCTGTCGGCTTTGAGACCATCTGGACTTGTTCGAAGTATGAAACCCTTCTTCTCTTACCCTCCCACACTAAACCCTCGTTGATAACCCTTTTTGCTTCCTAATCATCTGCAACATCCAAAGTAAAGCCCATCACTCTTGCTGTGCCCCAGAGCTTTGGATATCTTTTAGCTGTCCTCAGCCCCTTATTCTCCTGCATAATTTTATTCCCCAGTTCCTTTCTACTCCTAGGTACCATCATTGGTGCTGACGGTACCATTAACTTCACCGAGTTCAAGTTCTCTACCCAAATATTTAACATGTCCCCTGTCCTTCCGAATACGCTTATCAAAGCCGTTCCTACTTCCCCAGCTACCTTGGCCGGCTCTACTTCTTCTCTAACCCTTCTAACCTCCCAAGTAGACTCATCACAGAACTCATTCTGCCCTGCCTTCACCGTTACCTGCCAGGGGGCTTGCTTGTCCGTCAGACCCCTTACTCGGAGAAGGTTGTTCACCTTGCTAGCTGCGCTCTCTAGTTCAGTCCTTCCCTTAGTATCCAAAGGCTGCACATATCCCATGACCAATCGGACTACTTTAAAAACCTCCGTCCCAATTACTTGTGTAGATCTGCCAACCAGCCTTTCTACCGGGGCGGCAGCCTCATTCTCAATCCTCTTCTTCATTTCCTCTGCTTCCTTCATCTTCTGCCCCAAAGCAATCATCTCGTCTGGGCTAAGATCTGCTCTGAACTTATTTGCCAAGTCTTGGATTGTAGCCTCACAAGCCTCCCTGGCCTTCTCCTGACTCTCCTTCACTCTGCTAGCTTGCCCTGCTAGCTTAATAGCCTCCTCCTTATTCAACTCCTCTTGCTTCCTACTTGCCTCTTCTTCCCGTCTCTTCTTCTCTACCTTCTTTAGCTCCTCCTGCTTCCTCTTCTCCTCTTCTACCCTCCCTCTCCTCGTATTTATTGTCCTCTTAGCCTCTGCTACCTGTTCAGGTGTTCCGGCTTCTAAGGATACTGCTAAGAGGGTCAGTTGCTTCTTCACCTCTACCAGCTCTCTTTTCATCCCTGCCATCTGGCTTGATTTGACCTTAGATACCACTCTCTAAGTCCTCTCCACCTCTATAATCTACTCAATGTATTGGGAGTTTCCTTTAGCTACTGCCTCCTTAGAAATAGCCTTCCAACCTCCACTGCCAGTTTCATCCCCATCTAGGTACCACCCCCCTCAATGCAGCCTCCTCCTGCCTTGATCATGTTTCTAGCTACCTTAGCATCTCTGGCAGACTTCCAACTGCGTTCCTTTGGCCCAAGGGCATTGATTTCCTCTAGTACCTCTCCATTCATCTTAATTCCATAGATAATCGTCATAGCCTCTCTAGTGTCCCAGACTGGCTTCCAGCTCCTGTTTTTAATCCCCGTGCCCTCCCTTTCTACCTCCATTACATCTTCCTTATCCCCACCCATCTTCTCCTTCCCCCTGTCCTGCCCTTGACCTTCTATCACTTCTTCGGCCATTCTATCCACCTCCTCCTCTGTGAGGTCTATTACTGCATGTCTGCTATCCTTCAAACCCTGGTTCTTCTTCATCCTAGTGGCCGTTGAAGGGATGTCTTCCATGGTGGTGTCCTCCTCACTCTCACCAAAGGACCTGACTACTTCCTCGAAGGACCTAGCTTTTGCTGGCTCCAAGCCTCCCCCATACTCTCCCAGGCAAGGCTTCTTTCCGAGCCTAGTATTCCTCTTCCTTCTCCTTTCATCCTCTGACTTAGATTCCACCTCCTCCTGAAATTCCTCCATCTCTGCCTCCACCCCAGCCAAATCTTGTACCACCGTCCCAGCCAGATCTTTTGCCTCCGTCCCTTATAATCCCTCCTTACCAGCCTTGGGGTCGACAAGGTCCACCTGTGTGTCATTCCGTCTAGAACACTGCCATCTGGTCTCATCGGTCTAACCGTGATTGATTCTAGCACATTATCTTCTGCCTCAGCCTGCTCATATGTGAAGTCGAATCCCTCCAGACGACCATTCACTGAGCTATCCTGAATTGTCAAGCCATTCCTGAGGATTTCAATGGCCCTTTCCGCTGAGGGACAATCTCTAACCCTCAAGACCTCCTCATTCCCCCTCCCTTGCCTCTCCTGTTGGGAAATATGGAGGTCCCAGTCCTCTCCACCCTGCCATTCGCTCTTGCACTTTTTCGTATTGGCACAGGCTTGTGACAAGGCCCTCGATCCATTCTCCCCAAACCCTGGTACCAAGTGCCACTTGGTTACCTCTTCGAGAACATATTGTCTCATTCTCCTAATTCCTCTATCATCAATGAACTCCAGCAGCACCTTGCTGCTCCCCTTACCCCAATCTACAATTGGGCCAAATAGAACACCTCTTGGAGGTGGCGCCATTTCCTTGGTAACCTAAAGCGGTACTGGGAAATGGTACCCTTGGCGGCCTAGAAACGACCAATCACTGAGAAGCGACCACTGTCTAAGACATGCAGCTTGACTGGCCTCGTCAGCCTCTCCGCAGCCCCAATACCCCCTCCATAACAGTATAATGGTCTTAACTAATATCAATCAAATCGCCAGGTCTCAGGCAACGCTAACAATACCCTCCGATCACAAGCATGCCAAAATATACGAAGCAACAGCTGCAGGAAGCGATCAAGCATGCAAAACGAGAGCCAGATGCACCTATGCTACGGATTGCAGATTTATATGGGGTAGACCGGCAGACATTACACCGGAGGGTGCTAGGGACACAGCAGGAGCGGTCTATAGCCCATCGGGACCAGCAACTGTTCTCTACAGGTGATGAGAAAGCAATCGCTGGCTATGCTGGAATCATGGCAGATGCGGGATTTCCGCTTGGACCGGAGCTTTTGCGGCAAATTGCACAAGGAATTGTCAATGAGAGGCAAATACCCTAGAAATACTCCTCATATGCACTCTCCGCTGGCAGCCCTTCCACCAGCAACCCTTCCGCCTCTAGCAACCCTTCCGCCTCTTCAAATACCCCTATTCATATCGTTGGTATCCACTGGGTAGATAGATTTCTTGAGCGCAATCCAGGCTTTAAAAAGGTCTATATTCGCTACCAGGAAAGGGCAAGAGCAGCAGCAACTAATGATATAGAACTACAAGCTGATTTCCTACGAAAGTTAGCAAATCTTATACGACGGAAGAATATAGCTCAGGATGATATCTGGAATTGTGATGAGAAGGGAATTACAATGGGAAGAAATAGTAGGCGCACGATGGCTATTGTACGAGTTGGGGGTAGAAGTACAGCAATGACTGAGGGGTCTCGAGAGTTTTGCAGTGTATTGGAGACTGTAAATGCTAGTGGAGAGGTTATCCCACCATTTATTGTCTGGCAGGGAAAAACTCATCGAGAATCCTATTATCGGGAGGGAGGGGTGGAACACGAAGCAACATTTGCTGTATTTCCAAGTGGGTATATGGATGATGAGCTTGGGTTTGAATACATACGTCAACACTTTGAGCCTTATACTCGCTGGGGTGTTGGAGGGGGGGCTTGTGAGTATGATGGTGATCCACTACCACGATGTCTAATTGTGGATGGTCATTCTTCTCATGTGGCATGGAGAGTGGTTAAATATGCTCTTGATCATAATATCCATATGATTTGTCTTCCATCCAAATCTACTCACCTTCTTCAACCTCTCGATGTTGGCTGCTTCTCTCTATTGCAGCGTGTCTATGAGCGCAACCTCAGTACATGGCTCCGCTGCAATCCTTTATTAGGAATATCAAAGCTTGAGTTTCTCAATATTCTCCAGCAAACTCGGAAGGAGGTTTTTACTAATGAGATTATCCGGAGTGCATAGAGAGCATCCCGTTGCTGGCCTATTGATCGCTCTCTCCCACCTCCTCAGCCACCAGCTGCTACTTTTTCAGTTGCAAGTGCTATTATAGCTGCAGATGCAGGGGTTCCGGCTGCAGGGACAGGGGTGTTAGCTGCAGGCCTAGATACTCCTGCTCGGCTTCGTCAGCTTTCTCGAACACTTGTAGAGCAGGCACGGCAGAAGCTCAAGAATGATGATAATCTTAAGAGCATGGTATATGAGCTTATTGACTTCACAGCAGAGAAGGTCACTAAGTATAAAGATATTGCACCTCATGCAGAAACCCTCAATAAGCTTCGAGATGGAAAGATACGTAAAACAAGAAAGAGATCAAGACATGTTGGAGAAGCTCATGTACTAACCTACAAATATGTTAATGAAGGGATTAAGAAGCTTGCAGATACAGAGGCAGCAAAGGCTGAAAGGCGGCGGATTCTAGAAGAAAAGAAGAAGGTTGCAGAGGAAAAAAGGGTGGCTAAAGAAGCACTTGACAAGCAGTGGAGGCATGATTTACAGCAATATCAAGAGGTTGAGTTACCAGCATGGCAGGCAGAATGCGCAAAGATTGACCAGGCTTGGGCAGCCTTAAAGGCTACTACAAATGGAAGGTCAAAGCGTATTGGTAAAAAACCTTCCTATCCTCTTCGACCAAAACGACCGCTCAAACCCAAAGGGGGGTCTATTGCTAGTAGTGATCTCACGATAATAGCAGAGGATATATTAGAGAAGGGGGCAAATAGTGAGATTGAAGGAGAAGGTGAAGAAGGTGAAGATGAAGAAAATTTGGTGAATTCAATGCGAACTCTTGATATTGCTTATTTTGCGGAGGTTAGTGCTCTTATTTATTGGCTTCCCGTTTTACTATTTGGCAACTGTTACTAGCTATATTTATCTAACATTAATATATAGATGCATGGATAGGACTTCTAAGTAGTTGTGAGCTTATTGGCAGAATATTTCAAATACAAGCAAGGGTAGAGGGGGGTAGGGGGGGTTATGGAGGAATTTTTACTGGTGAGAGGCCTCTTGAGTACTGAGCTGGTTTTAATGGAATGTGAATGTAACCATGTTGTAGAGCGTAGTCACTTCCATAGATATGTATTTAGCTAGTTTATAGTCCTCTCTCGGTGTTGTTTGGTATATTACGTTTTGTCTGTCGCAGGGGGGCCTACAGGGGTGGTCGCTTCTCAGTTATTGGTCGTTTCTAGGGCGCCAAGGGTAATAACCAGGGGTGTAGAGGTTGCCGTGGCAACGAAAGTCACGCCCTGTTGAAACTGTCTTTTATTTTTAGCCGGCGAGTAACCAGACCAAGAGACTTGGGGTGGTTGTCACGCAATGTCGCCGAGGAATTACCCCGCTACCGGTGAGAGAGTCCGAAGATTCTTCACCCCCGGGGGAATCCGCCGTTTCGCTCTGAAAGATCCTGAAAATTAGCCGAACGTACTCCGCAGAGTCCGCCGAACTAGATTTAGTGATAACCGATGTCGGGGGCCTCCTGGTTGTCGAGTTTCTAAGCACTCAGATCCTAGAAGTTGATGTCGGTGCTCAGTGTCATGTGACTGGGCAAGTATCTTACTCTATTATACACAGCACGTGGAGGAGGCCGAATCATCACTTAGGGAACTTTGCGGATTGCAGGAAAACGTCCTCTGCCAGATCAACAAACACGAGAAAGCCCTTGAGCTCAGGAGAATGGCTTCGAAGACGCAGCGCGCTAATTGTAAATCAGACCTCAGCAGTCTCCGCGCAGAACTGAAGGAACTCCAAGCCGCCATAGAGAACCGCGAGCAAGCGATTAAGATTACGAAAGCGAAGGTCAAGGCAGTGGAGGAAGCACGACTAGATGCCTTGAGCGCGCTTAGGGAGAGAGAACAGCCTACACCTGGCTGCGGACGAACAGAGGCCCTCAGAAAAGCTGGCTCCATCATATCGGCAAAGCGGAGTCAGCTAGCAGAGTGCGCATGCGGTCACCCCTCGGAGACAGGAGAACATATCGTCTTCACCTGCCCACGCTTCGACCGCCCCAGGAGAGCTCTTTTAGGAGAAAAGCGCTGTTGGGTCAACCTCGACAAGCCGGAATGGAGAAAGGAGGGAGAGGAGTCTTATGAGGCCACAGCGGCCTTTTTCAGGTTGCTATATCACGAGCTCACCTAGTTCTTGGTTTGTACCGAGAGGAGGCGGCAGAGTTATTATTTTTATTTTACGAGTCCCTTTTGTTCCAGTCCACTTTTCATCTTCACGAGTTACGAGTTCCCAGCCAGTCACTATTTTCTGCGGGAGTCATTCAGTTCATTTCTTCTTTGCGAGTTTCACAGTTCATTAGTACAGAAGGGGAGGCTCAGCCGCTCAGCCAGGCCCGCGGGTCATCGGCTCGTCCGTTAATGACAGCATGGGGTCTCATATTCCTTCATATTTGTATTTATTTTGCGTGGTTCTGGCAGATTAACTTGCCTTAACCTTGAATCCACCCGGGCTTCTGGGTGGCTCCTCATGGACCCCTAATGGGGCCGCATAGGAGTAACAAGTTTGCAGAAAAAAAAAAAAAAAGGGAGAGAGAAACAGGGGATGGTGTGTAGCTACATTAATAGCACAACAGCCAGGGGCCGCTGGTAGGTGACGTTGGGGTTTTGGTTTGTAGAGAGTATGGATGGGGGGGTAGAGACCCCAGTTTGAATTTCTGTGTTGGGCCTTGTTTGGTCTGAATTTTAAACATATCTACAAAGTAACTGTTCTATCCTGCTCGGGAATCGGCTGATTCGCGAATGGGACTTGCGTGGCTGGCCCCTTCAGGAATTGGCCCAATACGAGTATGGTTGTCAGTTAAGGTAGACTCACCGGTGTATATGTCCTATTGGGTCCCACTACCTAGATGTAAGCCTTATGCCAGCAATGAGGTTGTTTAGGGTAGTTAGGGAATATTCTTACATTTTCTTCATCGCACTGTGCTGAGGTATTTGGGACTGGCAAGGAGACGCTAATGTTGGCGTCCCGATCCCTGTGAAGCAACCAGGAAGAGCTGTCAACTGTTCCTTCGCAGTAGTCTGCTTTTTACAATCGGCTCCACGGAGGTACGACCCCGGGGGGAGGGGTGTTATGTCGGGGTGGGGAAAGTGAAAGGAAGTTATGGCGAAACCTCAAACCGAAGGAAACCATCACCACCACAATTGAGAAAAAATACGTAATGGTTCGAGACAAAGGACGCCTGATTGGCCGCAGAGCAATTAAACCAAACCAAATAAGCAAAAAAAAAAAAAAAAAATCCGGCTGGTATTCGAACCCAGACCACCGCCTTCGCGCTCTAGCGACAGATGTACTGGCCATGGTTTATATATATAGTACGAAATACTTAATGTCGAGACAATACTCGATGGTACCCGGTTGCAAATTAATTGGGATGTGGGTCAGCATGGCATTTCGGCATTTCGGACGACATCGACCTGTGCAAGAGCTAGTCTGGTTACTAGCAAGAGCACAGACTGCACGGAATGGAAGATATATAGTTAACTAAGCAAGAAGGGCATTTCTGGGTCTGAAAACGAGTACCAGATTAAAAGCGAGTAGTACTTTGTTACTTCAGCACCTAGGTCTGTACTTGCCCAATTGAATTCACGTTATCTACCCGCACACTTATAGTGACAGTGGGAATCTATACAGCCCGCCCTTTATGTTTTCGGTTGCATCCACCTATTCATCCCCCACCTTATCCGTGGCCGACTGGTTCGGTTGCGGCCTGGGTGGGGACCCCAACACAACCTGTTGGGGGGGCTCCCAGTTCGACTCCCAGAGTCGGCTGGGAAATATTTCCGGGAACCTATTCATTCCCGGGCAGACTAACCGCGTACTCCTCTACGACTGGAGTGCGCGGTGAACTGTTTTGTCTCATGTCGGGCAATTCATTTGATAACTGAATTTGGTACATAACGCACTTGAATTTATGACAATATATCTAACTAGACTAGACCTCTATTAAATATACCGATACAACTAGGCTATTATTGATCCCGGCGCAGGCAGTATCGGCCAGAAGCTGGCCTGGGAGCAGTGGGAGGTGTAATAGCTTCATCTAGCTCTGGGTCGATTGGGATATCCTCCAGTTCAATGAGTTCATCCTCCGGGTCATCCTCCAGGTCATCCTCCAGTTCATCCTCTAGGTCATCCTCCGGGTCATCCTCCAGTTCATCGTCTAGGTCATCCTCCGGGTCATCCTCCAGGTCATCCTCCGGGTCATCCTCCGGGAAACTTAGTATTCTCTTCCTCATTTCAGCCATTATCCAGATCTTTACTAGAATTATCTTTCTCTTACTCTAGTTCTATAGTTTGCCATTCATCAAATAGAAGATGTACTTGATATAGATAGAGTCAGCCAAAGACAATTCTATAAAGTGGCTTAAGTGTTGCAGAGCTTGGTTTAATTAATACCTAATACAATATATGGAAGTACTGTATTCCATACTACTATATTGGCTCACTCAGTCTTTTATTTAGCTAGTCGAGATTGCACAACTCCATTTGCCTGCTCAACAAGCCCTTGAACTTTGGTGTTCGAGGTTTTCCATACTTAATTTTGATACTCCAAGCTCGTAATAAATACTCAACTGCTCCCTTAAATTCTCTACTATTATCAGACTGTAGAATTTCTGGTGGACTATAAAGCTGAATCCATAATGTCATAGCACATGCAATAGACTCCACCTAATAATATTAGTATTATACTACTTATATTAATAGATTAACTTACTGTTTTATCTTCTAATAGTGTAAGATAATACTATTTACTATAGTGGTCTTTTATATAATATATCCATTTATATTGTCTATCTGGCTCATATTATATATCAATAAGATCAACTTGAACTCATTTACATAATCTATTAACAACAATTGGATGTCATATATCAATAAGATCAACTTGAACTCATTTACATAATCTATTAACAACAATTGGATGTCATATATCAATAAAATCAACTTGAACTCATTTACATAAATCTATTAACAAAAATTGGCTGAAGTGGTGGTATTGTTCGATTTGGACGGTTTAGTTTATAGACCTATATTTTTTAGTATTTCATATAATCAACTATACATAGATTTTTTATACCTTGTAGTGCTTAAGTAGCCAACATACTTCAGGCCGAATTATTCTATAATATTGTTCCATAATAATATTAAAGGTCTTTTCTTGACCTCCATGAGGAATTGCACAATGTGTAGTAGAGATCACACCAAAAAGTTGCCAGTTATGAAGAACTCGAAGCTCCTTTCCAGCATCATCTCTACAACAAAGTTTTTCATCCTCATCCAAATAAAGCCTTTGTAGAACTTGAAAGCGAGCTTTCTGTTCATTTTTGCTTAGTTTTGGACTATCATAATCATAATCTTGAGCTTGTAAAAGCCATTGCTTAAATTGATCATAGCGAGTATCATCAGATCATGAGTGATGTGGAGTATCGCGCAAGTACTGATGAAAGGCTTCTTGCTTTCCATCGGTAAAAGGTTCCATAGGTTGGAGGTCAGGTACTCTAGCGGGTGCTCAGGAGACTTGACTTGCGGACATATTGAAAATAAATAGTAGAGTAGAAGGTAAATAAGGTGGTGTTTGTGATATATTGATATTGTGGTGTATTGGTATTGCGGAATGAATAAATCTCACAATACTGGATCTCAGCTCGGCTTTTAAACTGTGAATACGGTCACCAAACAGCGCATCCCAGCTTAATATCCCTATTTTCTCACATCAGATCTACCGACCATCTCACATAAGCACTATCGGGCATCTCACATCAGATTTACCAGGCATAATTGATTACTTAGTTCACCAATCCCAGGTCAGATTAATTTACCGAATTCAGTAGTTGAATTAATTGCCCGCGGGAGGCATAGTATGCCGCCGGCGAGCGGCCCAGAACACATACTCAGGGAGGCCAACAATATCCATTGCCTGTACAGATGACGGACAACACTATTGTTTTGTTGTGCGAAAACCTATCCTAACCGCCATGCTTTATTAACTACATATGGCTTATTGGAACGACACTATCCAACCCGTGAGCTACTACGCATTCCAGACTCATTAGATGCACCTAATATTCGAATTCTAAAAGAATCTAATATTTCTGCTTCTGAATGTGCATGGCCTGGTATTGCGCTGTAATATATTAGACTTCGTGAAGCTGCTCACCGTTAGTTTATATCCTGAAGTATGTCCTCCGCATTCTGTATTAATTTTCCACCTAGACTTACATTTATGACAGAATTCCTACAAGTGCAAGGGGAAATGCCAAACCCGACAATGCAGCTGTCTTAAATCTGATTTGTATTGTAGCAGCCACTGCCATCCATCACATAGCTGCTTGAATACTCCTATCGACCCAGATGTACAGGCGCAATTGGACTTGGAGTGGACCTGGAAGCGGACTTGGAAGCAGACTTGGAAGCGAAACTGGAGAATCTAAGCAACACTTGGAAGCAGACCTTGAGGAGCATGGTTAGTCTGGTTGGTACAATCCCCCGCCATAGCATGGTGATATATATTATTATTTAGTACAATTCATGTTCGTTAGCACTGATGTATCTCATCTTCCATATACCCTCACTAAATCACTACTTTTGGTTATCGAGACCAACCCATGGATCTGGCCTCCGAGGGAATTTCATTTTTGCATTCCCGGGCAGGACAATATTCCTGCGTAGACCAGCCCTCCCAAGAATCATGTGGCTTCCCCGACAGTATAGCCCATTCGTGAATCAGCAAAATTCCGACAGAACCCCTGGTGGGGGGTGGTGGGGTCAATTGGGGTAGGGTATCGGGTCTAGCGAAGACTAGAGAGGCTGGAGAGGCGGACGCACTTGAGGCGGTTGATCCTGAGGAGGCTAAGGGGGTGGTATCAGCGAAAGATTCCTTGTCTTTCCCTTTCACCTGTGACCAATATTTTTCCACCTTTTTTTTTTTCTTCTCCCAGTTATCTGTGTATATGGAGTCCTTAATCCCGGAGGTCGATGCCTTAGATTCCACGGATCCCTCATATCCAAAAGATCCCTTAGACCCATAAGCTTCGCCAACGCTGTCCATAAGAGCCATGTCCTCAGCGCTGGTGAATGGACTTCCTCCCTTTAGTGCTCCGTCAGTCTTGGTAGCTTGGGTCATCAAGGGGTCATTTGCAAGACTAACCGTTAAACACGCTCTCCCCGTGATATCGACATCCTGACCACCAAGATACCCACTTGTCCTTGTAGCTCCCCAAGGCATAGTCGCCTTATCCTCATGCACATCCAACCAATCCACCCGGCCAAAACTCCATCGGTCTAACTCTGGTGGAGGAATGTTCAGGGGAATGTGCATCATCCAATAATCATAGCCCTTCTCCACTTCCACCCTGATTCTCTTCCTCACTTCCTTCCACTTTGCAGCTGTGAGAAGACATGGGCATGATATGGCATAGTGGCACAGATACATAATGGCATAGCGCGTGCACTAGCGTGACCTGGAAAGCCTTAAGCTTCCGAGTTACTTTGTAGAAATCATTATCATCATCATGAATATACATACATACACACATCATTTGTCACACGTTCTGACAGCAGCACCCATTTTCGCATCCATTTTCGCTCGTAAGCTTACATTAGTCATCCAGCTCTTCACCAACGACTCTTCCTTCCGAAATATCCACTTCCTCAAATATACCAAGTCTGCCAAATCACCATACTCGATATTTGGGTGGATGGATAAGAGCATCCAGGGTGCGAAGGAGGTCTGTCGTAGAAGAGAAAGAAAATATATTACAGTCTTCATATTCGTATTGCCAGGTGTAGGAGAAGGTTACTTTTTGCGAGACGCTGCTCGACGCGGGGATGCTCTTCATGTATTTTTTTTAATTTTTTTTATTAATACTCATTACTCCTATTCGGTCCCAATAAGGAAACAATGAGGAATGGGCTAGAGGGACTCATCGGAGAATGTGTAGTTTTTGAAGTTTGCTTTGTGATGACATCGAAGTTGGTCGACACTCAGCTGGAGATATCTAGGTAAAGAGGCGTGGTGCGGGGTCACCCATTAGAGTGCCCCCTTGTGTGGACATAATCAGTCATAACAGGAGGCTGGTCGTTACGGTCGGTCGATAGTATATGATAGTATATCTCGGTAGTTCCCTGAGTAGATGTGGGTAAAGATGCGTGTTTGCTACACAAAACGCCGTAAGCACCCTGCAAAGTTGTTGGAGCGATCCTTACCAGGTTTTCGGGCGTTTCCTATAATAGTGAATGCTCACGAATAGGTACTATAGAGTAACGGAGCTGAAACGTGCACAGTGTAAAGGTCAAACGGGAGAGGTATGTGTCGTGGGTATATAATGCAGGACAGCCTCAGGGAACGCTTGTGCTTGAGATGCGGTGAGGAGGTGATACGTCGTTTGTTGGTTAGAAAGAGTGACTCTAGATACGCTGTGCTGCCTGGGCTGGTCTCCCCGCTGATGATGGAGATGAAGATATTGAGGAATGCATCCTCAGTACCTTCACACTATCTGAGAATGAAGATACTGAGTGTGAGCCACCCTAGTCTGGTTGGCACAGGCCCCCCTGCACGATGCATCCCCATCAAGCCGCTATTGATTGAGAAACATCGAATGGAGGGCTATTTGATTCAAGAAAAGCCAAACAAACCCAGCGGAGGATCAACGAGTCCTTACAGTACTCATTTCCTGTCTCATTTGTCCATTTCCTCATGTATGTAATTTCTCCCGGTATAAGCATATACGTTATAAGCATACCACCTCCGGTCCTGACCGAGTGCTTGTAACGGGAGTTTTCTGTATGTTACTTCAGTAGGTACTTGCCTAATTGTGTTCACGTTATCTGCCCGCCCACTTCTATCATGAGAATCTATAAGCCCACACCTTTATGTTTCCGGTTGCACCAACCTATTCATTCCCCACCTTATCCGTGGCCGACTGGCTCGGTTGCGGCCTGGGTGGGGACCCCAACACAACCCGTTGGGGAGCTCCCAGTTCGACTCCCAGAGTCGCCTGGGAAATATTTCCGGGAACGAATAGTTCCCGGGCAGACTAGCCGCGTACTCTTCCACGACTGGAGTGCGCGGTGAACTGTTTTGTCTCATGTATAGGCTTTTTTTTTTAAAAAAGTACTATAGCCATACATTTCTGGTGAGTGCCACGGTAATTAAAGGCCGGCGAATGGCTGCGGCGAAGCTCAATATTATATTAAGGTCATTTTTAGTATTCTTATTATCATTGTTTGTTTTTGTGACCCCGACCCAAAGGGCTCCATGATTTTCGTCAGCATCACGGTGTGTAGTTTACCTACTTGAGCAGGAAGATATGCAGTTAAGTCAAAAAGCGCAATTCCGAATATGAAAATCCATAGTACCGAAAACTCCCGTTATAAGGATACAAAAAAACCTTGGATTTAAGGCATAAATTCACCCATTCGCATGGGCATACCCTTTTTTTGATTGGCCGGCAAATGGGCGTGGCGGAGGAGGCAGGGCTGTTTTCTGCATTACTTTCTGTGGCTCGGAAGGCTGGACGTTCATGTAGTTCGTTGTTCAGAGGGTGACCGAGCCTTTTAAGATGAGGGATCGGGGCTGTCTCATAGCGGTAACCAGATTAGTCTCATAGTAGGCTCCACAGACCCAAAAAAAGAAAAAAGAAAACCTTTTTGGGGGCTTAGCCACATACATATCTTATAACGAGTGTGGCTAGCAGATATGCTTTACGATATATATATAATTTTTCAAATACTCATTACTCTAGTCTGGTTGGCACAACACCCTCCACAGGAGGTCATTACTCCTATTCGGTCCCAGCAAGGGGACTATCAGGAGCCACCCGGGTTTGCATACAGGGACAAGGCAAGTTAATATGCCAGGTCCGACGCTAAGTACACAAACTCAAGTGGATCGAGGTCCGATGCTGCTATTAACATGCTTGCCACGATGACCCAGGCCTGACTGAACCTTGCCCCAAAAAGAAAACAAAGATATATCGCAGGTGGAAACAAAACCCTCCAAAACCTCACCGCCACCCCCCAAAAAAATAATCGCAAGTAGAACAGTGAAGCGCTGGTATCAATTTACAAAACCCTTTGTCCAAACACATTCGCCGGTGAAAAAACTCAATCCCTCATCTCTTCCAGTCGTATGCTGTAGTGCGGAAAAGTCTCCTGCCCATGCGGAGCCCTCGCGTGCGGTCGGCTTCCTTCGCCATGTAGATGACGAGTAACGATGCCAACTTTCCAACCCCTCTGTCTTCCTGCAGCAGCCAGCCGAGAATTCGAATCCCTCTGTTGTCTTCCTCTATCCATCGGCACATCGAGCCGGGTTTGCACTTTGTACCCTGTTTGGGGCCGCATGAAATACCACGGCTCCTGCTCATATTGATAGTTGGTGGATTATTGGAGGGGGGGATGGCCGAGGGTGGTGTCGCCTTCGCCGGCCCTTTGCCCTTACCCTTTCCAGGTCCCTGACTTGGTCGGTTCGGGGGATTGTTCGAGGGTGGTGTTTCTGCTCCCGCCAACGCTTTCCCTTTGCCCTTGTTTTTGTGGGTTTGCAGCTCCTCCTGGGTGGTCTCGGCTGCTGCCTCCGCGTAGGTGCGTGCTAGGGGAGGAGGGGGTCGGTGTTGTGGAAACACTGTTCGACGTCTTCCAGGTCGTGCGGCAGTGGTGGTGGGGGTCTATGTTCGTCGAGGAATGTGGCTGAACTGGTACCTTACGTTTGACCCATGCTGCGCCTCCTTCGTCTAGAAGCCTGGTAAAACATTGAGCGGCTTGTCGAAACGAATCATCTTCAAAAACCATTTCGAGATCGTGCTCTATGAACGTCATGAGTTCCCGTAGGCACCAAACTGCCTTAATTGAAGAGCTGTTTGTCGGGTCTTGATTATTCCTAGCATTGAGACAGATCCTCTTAGCCAATTGGGGGACTATCAACGTCACGGGATCCTCGTCGTCTATTTTCGCGCTCTCGTTTGCTGTGGTGGTGTCTGCTGGTGGGACTGTACTTGCGTCAGTGTCGTAACCATCGAGGGGCGGTGACTGTGGGTGTCCGGTGACTGGCAGCCGAGTCTTTCGTGGAGGATTTCATCGATCCATCTTCCCCGGATTGTCTTTTCTCTTTCCTTTACCTGACATGTCGTCGGTGTGTACGGTTGGCTATTGAGCTCGTTGGTTTGTGGATCCTAGTGTTGGCGAATCTGCTGAGTGGTGTGGGAGTTAACTCGGCTCAGTCGTTGTGGTTACTTAACGATAAGAAATTAGTGAGCGCGTCATCAACACCCAACGACACCAGATAGCTACAATCCACGTTGCACACCCAGCTTTTACCCTCCTCCACAGTCACTAAAACATCGCATTCATCAATCCTGCCTCTGAAGTTGTTGATGATGGCGATGAAGATATTGAGCACCGCATACTCAATTCCTTCACACTAGCTGAGAATGACGATCCTGAGGTGAGCTACCCCCTCCCCTGCATTGAGGATTTACCCATCAAGCCGCTATTGATGCTTTGGTAAAACTTGTTCTATATTCTCTGCAGACCAATAGAAATACAAGGCAGATGGAGAAGATATTGCAAAGGGGGAAACATCGAATAGAGGGCTATGTATTTGTATCAAGAAAAGGCAAACCCAGCGGAGGATCAAAGAGTTCTTACAGTACTTATTTCCTGTCTCATTTGTCTATTTCCTCATGTATTAAATTTTCTCCCGGTATAAGCATATATATATTCGTTATAAGCATACGACCTCCGGGCCCGCCCGTATGCTTGTAACGGGGGTTTTCTGTATGTTACTTCAGTAACTAGGTGCTTGCTAGTCTGGTTGCTCTCTATGAGAGGTTGTGCAATCAGACTAGGTGCTGGCCTAATTGTGTTCACGTTATCTGCCCATCATGGGAATCTATAAGCCCACACCTTTATGTTTCCGGTTGCATCCACCTATTCATCCCCCACCTTATCCGTGGCCGACTGGTTCGGTTGCGGCCTGGGTGGGGACCCAACACAACCTGTTGGGAGCTCCCAGTTCGACTCCCAGAGTCTGCTGGGAAATATTTCCGGGAACCTATCCGTTCCCGGGCAGACTAGCCCGTACTGCTCTACGACTGGAGTGCGAGGTGAACTGTTTTGTCTCATGTATAGGAATCTTTTAAAAGTACTATAGCCATACATTTCTTGTGAGTGCCACGGTAATCAAAGGCTGGCGGTATTATATTGTCCTTCTTATATTCTTCCTATTGTTATTGTTCCTATTGTTATGATTATTGATCTTGTATATATATTAAGCTGAAAGCCTCAGGGTTGAGTGAGGTTCATGCAATTATTAGGGATATTCAAATTTTGGTTGTACGCGCGTATTTTTGCGTATATACGGGGGTCGTATATCCGGCCGTACGTCGTACTAAGTACGAGTGTACCTACATAGAAATAAAAATACGTGCAAGATGATTCAGCCAAAAAGAGGACTTGGAAATTTGGAGGTTTGAAGTGCCCTTTACCGGCGCAGCACACTAGCGATGCCACAAATCAGCGAGAAACGGCTTATCATCGAATGGTTCCTAAAAACGCTTAATACTGGGATCGAAAAATGCAAGAAGAGAAAGCGCAAAAGAAGGATGTTTGGGTTACAGGTTCTGCGCTACCTATATGAGATCCGCTATTTGAGAGAAAGGCGAGGAGGGTCTGATCGAGACTAAGAAAGGCGAGGACTAGCAAAAAGTGGAGCATGGTATCACGATATCATCACCCAGCTTCCTCTGAACTGTTTCAGGCACCACCCATGCTCAGTAACCATGCTACATGCATTGCTAGCAGACCATGTCGGGCAAGTGATTCATAATCACCTTGACGTCTTCCAACAATTAACAAAGCTATCGATACCGACAAACTCGAGTGATTGTTGTGGGGATGTGATTGCAAGAGCCGGATTTGACAGTTTGCGGATAGCGAGGGTGTATCTCGTATGGCTTGGCGGTGACTGGCGCTTTGCTGTAAAGGGTAGTTTTTGATTTCCCTGGCAGGGATAAGATTTGCATGGATCGCTTGCATATGCAGGGCTGCAGCATCGATTCGTGGACATGTTGCAACACCATGAGTTCAGAGGAACCGAATATAGGGAACGTTGAATAGAGGTAATCACCGCCGGCCGATGTAAGATTAGACTAAAGGGTTTATTTCAGGGGTCTTTAAGCGCGGATTGGGAAATTGGGATTTGGAATATTGGATCATGGAATGGGTAGATGTTTTCGGGCAATTGAAGGCCCATTATCCTCCCTCTTTTAATACAATTCTTCATCGAGACATTATGAATTGTATCTTGCAATTCAAATATATACTTTTCATACCTCAATCCGAAAGTTGTGTGATTTTTCAGGGCATGTTCTAATCTCCGTGTAAAATAGAGGTAGAGCCTTGTTTCTACAAAAGGAGCAACTAATGGGCAGCATCAACACCATCACCGCCTACAGGAACGAGGCCTCGTGCGTTGAGTAACCAGACTAGCGTTGAGTTCATACCACGTTTAGTATCACCCCCATGGGCGAAACAGAATAGTCCCACGATTAGAAATTTTATCATTAAGCAAATAGCTCCTCCACACACCTCCATCAACTTCGTGGGTATGGCTCTACATTCGCCAAGATTCGAAGGACTATTGAGGAGGGAGAATGCTGGACTAGGGAGATATAGGTATGCAGCTGCATATTAAAGAGGGAATTAGAGATAGTGAGAATAGGATGCAGGATATGATGAATGTCGACGCGTGTCAAGGGAGCCAATTCAAAGCATACAGCTTTACTTTTGGGACAGTCGATGGCTGAGGTGGCTCCAAATTGAAGCATATGCGTCATCCTCGTCAAGATCAAGGAGTGGCTCAGGACAACCTCCGTCCACGAAGGCTCAGGACAACCTCCGTCCACGAAGGCTCAGACTCAGACTCGTCGACCATGGCCAAGTATCAATGGAAGAAGTATTTTAAAAAAAAAAAAAAATCAATGGAAGAAGGCGAATGTTTTCGAGAACCAGGCTTTGACAGCGTAATGTGCAGAGGGGCAGTCGGCGTCTGCGGTGATATGGCGGATGAATGTGGAAATGGGGCAGGCACAACATCAGTGCCACGTGGCACGCTGTGAGTTCTTCTTCTGGAAGTTTGCTTAACATATGCTTGGAATAGTTGGCCAACCACACTAGAAATGTTGCCGAGCCTGGACATACTACCAGTTCTTCCCCTGCGGAGAGGGAACATAGGCATAGGTTTAAGCCCCACGATACAGGGCAAGCCGGATGAGCTTTTGCTCGATTTATCTTCTCTGAGGACGTATTTGGAGCATACAGGAAGACCTCGTATGGGGTTTTTGTGGTGGGGAAACACACTAAGTACAGTAGTCCCGCTCTAGGTAAGACTTCTTTTGAATTTTCATGGTACCGGTACAATGGCATTGGCTTTCTTGTCTTCCTGAAGTTAATCTATTCCTATCTAGGGATTTAGTGTGAACGTGGCAAGTTTTTTGTATTGCCACATTGATAGCCATTTCTGACTTTTTCTATGTTCAATTGATTTCTTGAATACAGGGTTGTTCATACAAATATACTAGAGTATTTTGATTGCACTGTCATGGGTTTTTTTAGGTTTCGGGGAGAGTGCTTCATTTCTTGGTTTTTTTTCGGTAGGTAAACAATATCTCCTTCAATATGCGCTCCACCACTGGTTTTAGGCATACCGATTCCTCTTGCACATCATTCCTAGTTACAGCTACAGCATTCGAATTTGCAACCCGTGCATCGCTTCTCCCAGCTGCGTTATGCACGTCAGCTCGCTAACACTCTCCTTGCTGCTGCCTATCTTATCCCTACTACCCAACCCGAACGCACCGTTCCCAACCGTATCTGCTGCCCAATTGGGACTGGGTACAACTACTTTAGGATCTCCGGGTCCGGCTAAACACCACCTGCCGCTTTGCTCTATATGGCTCTTTACGGCAGTCTGATCCCTCCCCCCTTTTCCCCCAAGAAAAAGAAAGAAAAGACATCGGACAAAGAAGCAAGGGGGGGGTTATCAGCGGGAAGTTAATGGGGCCTGTTGATGTTGATAGATGAGTTATGCCGGTGAAAGGGAGGATAAAAAGTTAAGCATGATCGCAAAACACTGACTTTGAAGGACATTCGTCTGAATGGCACTTACAAAATTTTGGTAAACCGTGTTCTCAGGAACGGCTCTGAGATCTGAAGTGGCTCGTTATCTTCTTCCAGTACCTAGTACGATTTATTTTTAACGAGAAACAAGCACACCCAGGAGCTACCTTTGAAAAGATGTTGTGGCTGTGGGGCTATAGGCCCTATTATAGCTCCACTCCCAATACCAGTTGCCATATATGTACGCTGCAGTTCCATGAGCAATATCTCCATATAGCTTAGATTAGGCTATGGTTATGTTTTAAACTTCACTCCTCATATCAACCTTAAAAAGTAATTTTGTTTTTTCTTTTAAATACTTGTAACTTCTCTGCGGTCCTGTTCGTGATAAACTGTGGTCCCACGCGAGAAATGCCTCAAAGTCGTGTACACCGAGTCGTGTATATAATAGTGTCCACAGATCTGGTTCCTTGGACTTGTTTATTATTTAGACCTGGGCCTACGGTTGGCTACTGGCGTTCTTAGTTCTTGTGGATTGTTTCAACATCCCTGTCACAGAAGACGATTGCGCCTGCCGTCCAACCTGCGACTTATATTTTCTCCTTCAGATGACCATGCTTCTCGGTGTAGCAGTCTAGCGTTTGAACAACCTCGTGCTTGCCCGTTCGCTTGTAACCAGTGTCGTTCTTGGAGCCCATGAAATGCCGTAACATCTACCTACTAACAATCGGCCAGGTAGAGCTGTTAGCTGACTCCAACTTCCAATACAGAAGGGCAATAGATTGGGCAAGAGCCAATGACTTATCCATAGAATTTCAAGAGGTTTGCCGCCTGTGAGTTTGCCGGACGGGGATCGAGCTACTGCATACCTAGTCGATTCGTCCACACGGGGGCACCTACAGTAGGTAGACCAAGGGCGTGTCATGAAGTTGGGGGATATCGTACCCAGGCCAGTTTACCTACCTTCTTGGTTAGTTGTGGCTGAATCCAAGATTTAGAACGACAGGTAGGTAAGGAATCTAGTTGGTTGGCACTGGTCTGGCTTGCACAGCTTGGCACAAGCCCCCCGCTAAAAATGGGATCAGCAGTTCGCCTAGTCTGTAATCGCCCCGCTGTACCGTATTTGGGACCACGGGCATATTCTGTAGGATGGTCCTGTTTTCCATGGTAGATCTTTTGGGGCATGTACCAATATCTCCGGAGAGGCTGTGTTCTCTACGGCTCTTGTCGGTTATCCAGAATCGATGACCGATCCCTCTTATCGTGGCCAGATCCTCGTGTTCACCCAACCATTGATTGGGAATTATGGAGTGCCCAGTGACTCCCGCGACAAACATGGACTGTTGAAATACTTCCAATCGCCAAACATCCAAGCTTGTGGTATTGTGGTTGCCGATGTTGCATTGAAGTATTCACACTGGACCGCTGTTGAATCCTTGGTGCAGTGGTGTGCACGAGAAGGAAAAAAAAAAAAAAAAAATGCACCTGGGGGCGGATAGCCGAGCGAGGGCAGAGACAGCAACTCGTCGTAGTGAAGTACCCCCAGTCATCTCCATTACCTAGCAGTTGACTCACCACCAGGTGCGTGCGCCAGGTTAAGTCCGGTTGAATTCCGGTTGGGCTCGGACAGGTCACATCTCGTACAAACAGTCACGGCTGGTACCCGTAGGGGGTTTCCTCCAGTACGTGTGATGTATTGGTTAGTCACTGGGGGATCTTTGGTATAGTGTCCACTGCATCGTTCTCATTGAGCAGTAGTGTTCACAGTAATATACCTATAGAGACCGGTAGCTGGTGGATGGTGGGAGTTTATATGTACTACCTTCTGCATCGCGAAGAGCTGAGAAATGCAGCGTGAGGCGAGGCGTTACGTACGGTTCAGAGCACCATTAGAGTAATGAATTCCATTACGCGTGTTCCCTGACATTGCATACAAGAGCTCGGGGTTTCGGGTTAACTGCAGCGTAACGGTCCAACAGGACGGATGCGGGTGTCAGTCTCAATGAACGCAGCAATGCGTACGCAGTTCACCTGCGGAGGCTTAAGGAGCAAAGGCAAATACTATAGCGGGGTGGTAGCCGCATAGTTCTCTACTAATTCAACTCAGTAAGTGGGTCTGGTCCACTACAAGTTATGGAAAGCGGGTAACGCCGTGAGTATGTCCCATAGCGAAACTGAGAACTGATGAGGGAGACGACAGAAAGAAGCCCCCGCGGCTGGTGGAGTAGGGCAGTTCTCACCTCCCTTCCGGGCTTGGGCAGGCAGCTTCCGGGAGAAAACAGTGTCCGTCCACCCTGTTGTCGGTAATACCTCCAGGGGGACCCCGAAAGGGGTAAGGGCAAGTTGTGCCCTAGGTCGGAAAATCAATGTTGACCTCCGGCAGCAATGCCGGAAGGATTTAACACACCATCAGGGCATGTCCTGTTGGAAGATCCCCCCCGTTTGTGGCTTGACGAACCGGATTGGAGAAAGGAAGGGGAGGAGAGTTACGAGGCCACGGAGGCCTTTTCAAGTTGCTATACCATGAGCTCACCTAGGAAAGGTCGCCTCAACTAGTTCCCTTTGTACCAATTCACAAGCTATTCCGTTATCTTTCCAGTTCATTTTGAGTTCTTGACTTCATTCTTCGGTCTCAGTTTCACAGGTTAGGAGGTTGAGGCTCAGTCAGGCTTCCGGGTCATCGGATAATCCGTTAATGACAGTACGGGGCCTCGTCTTGGTATTTGCATTTATCTTGCGTGGTTCTGACAGATTAACTTGTCTTAACCTTGAATCCAATAGGAGTAACAAGTATCTATAAAAAAAAAAAAAAAAAAAAAAAGGGACCACGGGCAGCCAAACCAGGCAGCCTTGTCTCAATCAGGCAGTCGAGTCTGACCACCCTCCATACCGTAGGATCACACCCTCCACATGTGCCAACCAGACTA
Organism: Terfezia claveryi; assembly: GCA_015179025.1. Taxonomy (NCBI): domain Eukaryota; kingdom Fungi; phylum Ascomycota; class Pezizomycetes; order Pezizales; family Pezizaceae; genus Terfezia; species Terfezia claveryi. The sequence goes on from WHUX01000048.1 coordinate 336,215, forward strand.
ATCTCCGAGGTAGGTTCCTCCGAGAATATCTCCAAGCAGCCAGACCTTTTTTTTTTAAAAAAAAATACTTGTTACTCCTATGCGGCCCCGTTAGGGGGACCACGAGGATCCACCCAGAAGCCTGGGTGGATTCAAGGTTAAGACAAGTTAATCTGTCAGAACCACGCAAGATAAATACAAATACCAAGACGAGGCCCCGTACTGTCATTAACGGATTATCCGATGACCCGGAAGCCTGACTGCTCCTAACCTGTGAAACTGAGACTGAGCTGGAAGAATAAGGTGGGGAACTGGAAATGAACTAGAAATAACGACGTAACTTATGAACTGGTACAAAGGGAACTCGTATAAAAAAACCTCCAGAAAATTGAAACTAGGTGAGCTCGTTGAATAAGAACCTGAAGTAGGCCTCCGTGGCCTCGTAGGTCTCTTCCCCTTCCTTTCTCCACTCCGGCTTGTCGAGTTCCTCCCAACTACTCTTGTCCCCCAGTAGGGCTCTTCTGGGACGGTCGAAACGTGGGCATACAAAAGTGATGTGCTCCCCTGTCTCCGAGGGGTTACCGCATGCGCATTCCGCTGATTCTGCTTTACCGATGTGGTGCAGCCAGCCCTCTGTTCGTGCGTAGCCACGTATAGGCTGACAGATCGTGCCGGTCCCATTCCACCCTCCTGATCCCGTATCCGCTCTCGTTCATGCTTCTTTGCGTGCAGCCTTGGGGGACGCTCGGAGGCCCCCTTCTGTCACTGTGCGGGCCTTGCCTGTGAAAGCTCCTAGGTGGGACTGGAAGTTGCAGGTCCGGTCCGCCTTCGCATTCCCCTCGATGCCAAGATGGCCTCTGATCCAAGATAGCCTGAGGTCCCTATGTGCGTTGCCGGCTAGCAGTGCCTTGATCTAAGCAGCCAGACCAATCTCTAGTCTGGTTGGCACAACACCTCCACAGGAAATTTAACTTTTAAGCGTGCTGCGTTACATAGTCTGGTTGGCCTCATCGAGAGCGTTACATTCCGTGGTTGTTGGAGAGTCGCCAAGCCCGTATTCCAAGAACGGGGCATGTCGACAACAGGCAAGCATGCATATGTCCTCCTATTGTTTGGAGGCTGGAGTAATACCTATACGTAGGTAAGCCCAGCGCATATTCTCTAAATTTTCATTTGCTGATGGTTTTTAACCTCATCCTGATGAGGTTCACTGGAGTAGTTGTCGAGCATCTTCCTTCTACATCCCGTCTGAAGAGAGTACTGACAGCTAGCACTTCAGACTCCGGATACTATGTAAAACTGGGATGACCTCAGTAGGGACAGGCTGCTTCTTTAACCAGCACCGCAAACGAGGTACACCTTACTCACTTTATTCACTTTATTCACTGGAACAACGACATAAGCCTGTCAATGCCCTTAGCGAGATGCCGCTGGAGGAGAAAGGCAAGCCTTTACACATACGGAGCACATCATTCGAGCCATATTATGGCTCTACAGATAGAGTGGTCCACTATATACTGTACCCAACCGCATATCCTGCATATGCACGCTCCACAGTGGTACCTATAGACACCAGCTCCACCTTTTGAAACTACACCAATATCTTTGCCACCTATCTGTACAAGATTGCACAGGGATGGGCTGATATGGGGATCATTCAAAGTGCGATGGTTACATGGTTACATTAATGTACTTACAGGCATTGTGCAGTGTCCTAAACACTACGTTGATCCTCCTGAACTGGAGGGGGGGGATGGTATTGAGTGCAGAGCTGACATGACAAAAGGGGAAAACGTTATTGAATAATCAAATAGAGAAATCGAATTCTCTACTAACAACGCGGGAAGGATGAACCTTGCTACATATTATACCCCGTGACGGATTTAAATCTTTTTTTTGAATGCATGATAAGGTACCAGGCTGAGTTAGGAACAGCAGCATATGCAATACTCAAGGAAAATGTACCAAGATAAGGAGGCCGCTAATGCGCTAGTTGAAAAATCTTATGGGTTCTTATTCATCAATAGGTACGTCGTTGGTTATGGTTTTTGTTCAATGTTGCGGGCTACAAACTAGGAAATGCGATTGGACTTCTCGCTTTTCCAACGGCGAGCTCATCTAGCAATTTGAGCATGGGGGATATCAGTTGGTCATTTCGAGGCATGCTCTCGCCAAATGAGCCTGACATATTTGGGACCAGGAAAAGGTTTTCGTGTTTATGTAGTTTTGGAAATTTCCCAAAATTTCAGGACTTCCGACGATTCGCCAGGCGTCTTAAAAGCATAGGTAAATACGTACATAGTTAGGTTGTGTACCCAGATTTTGTTCGTCCTTGCCAAAATTCAAACTGATTGACTCATTTTAGGATATCAGCCGACATAAATAATTAGCAATACTTCCATGTTGACCAGGATCCCGTTCAGTCCACCTCAACGTGCGTGATATCGAGTATATGTATGCAAATAGGCTGCATACAAGCGCCCTACATGGAAGTACAAAACGAAGATCCCTCCGTTGGGTACTTCACCTCTTGCATTACTTACAGTTAAATCCGATAGCGACGTGGCTTTCAGACGGTACGTATGTAAACATAGGACGCGAGGCTCCAACATCCTTCACACCCCGTTTTTTCTCACGGTTTCCAGAATGAGTACCTCTACGCTGATGGAAACTAGCCAAGACACGGAAATCCCCGCTATAGAAAGCAAAACGGCTGATCCGACCAATGATTCAATATGAGGCGACAAGTACAAAAAGTGGAAAATTTAATCTGCGAGACGGTTTTCAAACACAAAAATTGAACGTAAATCTGCTGGGACAACGGACTGGGAGGAGCCCAATCCAAAGCCTGTGCTTGTGCATGTGCGTGTGCATAAGTTTACCATTTGCACAGCATAATTTCAATTCTCTGATATTTCTGGGCGTGGGTCTTGTTCCCGGAAGTGGTATAATGCGGGTTGCTTCACAATTTTGCCTTATCTTCCCACACGAATAGTAAGATTCTGAGTTCTTGTTGAGGTTGGCGGAATACGAGGTTGGAGTCCAATTACTGACTGATAAGCCGGTGATACTGCGTCTTTGAGATTCAGAGAGGAAATCCAAATGCAAATAATGAGGTGGTACTTGAGATATTTTTCTGATTATCGGCACTCTGGTCAATTTCTGTGGCCTGGCCTTGTTGAAGTTAGGTTTTTGAGCCCCTGATACTTAAGCGATTAAATGTGAGGGCTCGGGGATATGATGTCTTCAGGATGAACTGCTGTGCTCTGGCCAGAGATACTATCGTCTCATACTCTTGGAAAAGCAAATCCTTCAATCGTGCTTAACCAATAAGACTATTCCCTGTCCCATCGTCTAATCATCACACGCAGTAGACATACCTAAATAGGCCGAATTCTATTTTCTATCCTCAACCAGAGTCGCAATCCTCCAACCGCAGGATCGCCTTCCCCACCATTACATCTGGAATCTGGCTTCTCCAGAGCCTCACGCCGCGGTTACGTGCATGTACCCTCAGTAGCATTTCTGATCGAGATACCTATGCCACATTTTCCATTCAATTGCAATCCTAGACCACATCCCAGTAATGTAATGTTAGGTAGCACACATACCAGCGAGGTTTTACTTTTATTTGCCAGTCTCAGAATATAATTCCTGTATATAGCACGTAGCTGTCGGTTGTAAATGTTGAATGAAACTGATCAGCCCTGTCGTGTAATGGGCATGTAGTGTGATGTGATGTGAAAACATATCACTACAGCTAGTTAATTAAAAAAACCCGGCACCAGACCTGCCTCCTTCCTCTTCTAGCTCACTCCTCAAGCCATCGCTAAAGAGTTCGAGTCGATACAGTGTTGCTGTTCCATATCACAGGTGATATTCACACAGTACATTCTATTTTCTATCACGGCACTACATTCACGTCTTCCTCCCCATGCGGATTCTCATATTGACAGAAAGCGACTGCGCAGCACTGTGAACCTTTTTTTCAACCACAATCCTTGGGCTAAGGTTAGGGATGTTTCTTTAATTACACCTTGGAATCCTGTGTGTGTATTTTGTTTGGTTGTCTCGTTCGAGTCGAAACCTTGGCCACCAGTACGGCATTCTTGGCATTCTACTTGCTATAATCCGCTGAGCTCCCCTCACGAATCTGTTTATATTCCTCTACCATCTCTGTTTGCGAGCTCTCTTTACACTGTCAAGACAGCTATCTAAACGCAAGCCATTCCTACTGTCAAACAAACTGCCTACTGCCTTCTGGCCTCTTCTTCAAGCCTCTCTAACCAGCTTCAGGCACTGCGCTGCCTACCTCTACCTACCTCAGCCCACCTTGATTCACCCTCCTCCCCTACCTGCTTGCCCTATCCCTTTCCGCAGTCACGTCGGTGTCATACGACAACCCCACAAACTGCCTGTGCCTCTTGGCATTCTACTCATTTAAAGCCACTGCCCTTTCTCCCTTCTTCACCTTCTTCACTTCCCCTAACTCTATCTCTTCTTACTGTCAACGCAGGTATTCTACCTCAACCGACAGCACTGTTAACAAAACTGCCTACCGCCTTTCGGCCTTTCACTTCAAGATACTCTACCCACTTCCAGCCACTGTGCTGCCTATCTACTCATTCCAAGCCACCGCTTGTTGACCTTCTTCCCCTACTCCACCCTTCTGTCGACACAGGTATTCTACCTCAACCGACATTACTGTTAATCAAACCGCCTGCTGCCTTTGGCCGCCTTCTCGCTCTAAGCAACTATATTCCGAGCCACTGCGCTCCCTAAGTTGTTCAAGTACCCATTCCCAATCTAAAGGTAGATATCCTGTCAATCCAACTGCATGTGTACTCACTCAACTCACTCAACTTTAACATAATTGACAGAATCCTAACAAGACAACGATATGTTTAACTACAATCGTTCCCCCAACCGATATGTTCAGGACCATGTCCACTACAACATAGATCGTTGCGCCCCCTTCGCAACTAAGACTCGTGGCACCGCCATGCAATCAAGCGGCCCATTTGGATATCTTCCTAGGGCCCCCGAACAAGGTAAGCATTCTTTCCACCCCTAGACTGCGGGTAACGTCCAGGGACTAATATGGTAATTTACATGATATAGCAGTAGTCGTTCAAGCCGTTGATGAAGAAGACTGGCCTGGACGTTATTTCGAATCCTGGATTTTGAATCCCATTCTCAACGTGTGCAAGAGATCCTTCCGAAAATTCTTTTGGACCATTGCCACGCTGCTCTCCCTGTGTGGCATGGTCTCCAGCGCCTTCACGATTGCAACACAAGTTGCCGCGGCTAACCTTAATGGGGTTATTGCTATTTTCGTCTCGGTTTTCATGGTCTTTGTCCCGCTTTGCCTTCTGTTGCTATTCTTTGTCGCCTTCACCCACTGCAGGGATGTCGAGCCAGAAGTATTACCGTGGATGTGGTACCAGTTGACTTCTTTGTTCAAGGCAATCAAGCAGATACTTCGTCCATCCTGGGTGCGAGTTATTTCAGCCGGGCACCGAATCATTCTCGGGGTTCGTGCGGCCTCACCATCAAGCCTGTCTGAGTGGTTTGCAAACCAGTTTCTTAGCCTTGGGAATCAGTTCATAAGATTAGGCACTACGATGGCCGGTGAAATCGACGCAATTATTCCACAAATTGCAGTTGTATCTATGGTTAATACCGAGATTCAGACCGAGCCAGAGATATCTACAAGTTTTCCCGAACCAACACCAACGGTTCCACCGAGAGCATCTGCTGTTGCGAGGTCAACACGGAAGAAGACTCCTATAGGCCGCGATTCCAGTACCACGGTCGCTAAAACTGGCCGCACGCAAACCCAAACTGGAACTACTTCAGGTACTACACCAAGCAGAAGGCCAACCACGAATATTCGCACATCTACTCAGGCTACAACAGGAACAACTTTTAAATCAAGTACGCCTATTCAACAGAGGGAATCACCTATTACGTCCAGCAGCAGGAAGTCTACCGCTATCAATACACCAGCTAAAGCCGTTCGCACGCCAACCCAAATCCGAACTACGTTAAGTACTGAACTAGACAAGAGACCAGCTACGAGCACTCGTATGACAGCCACCCAGACCACATTTTTGACGATGACGGTAAGAACTACCTCTCTTAATCTGATCCTATCACTCCTTGAACTTGGAATCTTCTCCTCACCATGAGATTAACTCACGGTCCTTCATTGGATCTTGCTTTTATTGCCTGCCCTTCCAGACCTATTCTCCCTGCTTGAGTCCTGCCGCTTCCCGTATATATATGCATACTGCGTGTGTTTACCAATCCCCTATATTGGAAGAATCGGATTTGCTAACAGGCGTTTCTGAAAGACCACCTCGACCCAGACGGAGGAGCCAGTGACACCGCAACCGGCTATGGAGATTGCGGTTTATCAGGGAGTTCAGACAGAGCCAGTGTCACCACAGCCAGCTATGGCGATAACGGTGTATAAGGGAGTTCAAGTTGAGCCAACAGAGCCAGTGGTCCAACAGCCGGCTATGGCAATAACAGTGTATCAGGGAGTTCAAGTTGCGCCAACAGAGCCCGTGATCACACAGCCGGCTATGGAAATTACAGTGTATCAGGGAGCTCAGGTATCTGAGGCAAACCATGAATACGGACCGTTGGTTGCTCAGGGCATTCCGGCCGACTCTGGGTTTACCTTCCAATTCAACCGCCCAGTCAACACCACACTGTCTAGCGCCGCACCAGTTAACGTGCCGACTCCTACATTTGGAGGCTCATTTGTTCCAGCCTCCACAGGCTTCAACTTTGGGGTCAACCTACCAGTTGGCAACTCTCCAGTACCAGTGTGGCCGGTCAATACCACACTGCTGAGCCCCGCACCAGTTAACCTGGCCACTCATGTGTTTGGAGGACCATTTGTTCCAGCCTCCACAGACCTCAACTTCAACCTCCCAGTTGGCAACGCTCAAGTGCCAGCGTACCCCGTTATCGAAACGGCAATGGATTTAACTCCAGTGCCAGTCGACTCACCGGAGGTGGACTGTGAAATGAGTGATGAGGAGTTTCAGAGGCTGTGGGCAGAAGTCACCCAGGCTATAGAGGATGACCCAACTGTTATCGGCGAGGGGGTTCCTAATCCTATAGAAAGCTCCCCACTTGTTGACTCCCAAGTGGACAATACCGAGGCTAATGTGGAAATGGGCGACACTGACGTCGATGCCGAGGAAGCAGCCGACGAGGTCATGGTCGATGCCAGCGCCAATGCTGCTCAAGAGGCCAATGCTGCTCAAGAGGACGATGAGATGTCCGATGTAGAGGAGGAGCCTCCTGTCCCTAGCACTGGCCCCTCTACCTCCGTTGCCCCCACTGGCCCCACTGCCCCCAATGGCCCCACTGGCCCCACTGGCCCCACTGCCCCCACTGGCTCCACTGCCCCCACTGCCCCCACTCCCCCCTCTGCACCAATGGTCCCAATTGCCCCAACCCTACCGACCACCACCATCGCAACAGACGATCAGGAGATGAACGATCAAGCGATGACGGGTACAGCGGT